>OX578150.1:27191106-27511466 GCA_951213105.1 Amaurobius ferox | reverse complement strand
ATTCTATCTTATATCATGTTACTCAGAAACGCAATTAAATTAAATCTGTCTGTTAATATTAATAATTATTTTTTCGATTTGAATAATAAATAAATGGATATAAAAATATATTTTAGAAAAGAACGATTTGATTTTTCTTATAGCATTTTTGACTGGATAATATCAATTACGGTCTTCAGGTTTAAAAATTATTATTATTTATATTTTCGGGGATTATTGATTCAAGGATTATTGATATTTTCAAGTTATTATGCAATTATTTTGTTATGACAAAAATTGTTTAAACTCATATATTGTATGTTGTACGAATCTGCTACAAATACACGTGTATATCTTTTAATCTACGAGAATATAAGTAGTACAGGTATATTGACATATGTTTTGATATATATTGGCATATATTGGAATCAATTACGACCTTCTGGTATAAAGAGTACGGATATTATTGATGTTTTCAATTTATTACGTCATCTCTTTTATTTTGGCAAATATTTTTGAGACGCATATTGTAATACGGGTAATCTTCTACTAACACATTGGCATATTTTCTGATCTGCGACAATATAATTAGTACGGGGTTGCATATATTCATTCAATTCCTATTTTTTCTTCTGTAAATTTGCTTACAAAAGGGGGCAGGATGTTTTATTCTTCAGATCTGATCGTGAAGATAATTTTGCATAGTGAGAACATATATTCTTAAACTTCTCTTTAGGAGCAATAAATTTAATATTTTAACAGAATTTGCACATGATTGCGAACTTTAAGTTTCTTTAAATTATACACTCCGTACGAATAACGGGTGTGCTGTTAGTGGTTAATAAATTTTAACATTTTAGGAGGATATATCATGTTGCTCGGCATCGCAATTAAATTAAATGTGTTTGTTAATGTTTTTATTATTTTTTTTTCGATTTAAATAATAAATAAATGGATAAATGGATATAAAAGTATATCTTATGAATGGACGGTTTGATTTTTCTTTTAATTATATTAATTGCTGACAGCGTACATCAATTTCATTTATTTTGGCAAAGAGTTTTCAAGCTTATATCATATTTAGCTACTAAACTCATATATTATGTTTAGCCAATAAATTCATATAGCCGATTGTTGAAACAGAAAAAGAGTAGAGCGGGTATATCTTCTAATATAATTGTAGTGTTTTCATTTAGTATATTGAAACGGGATAAGAATGTTTCATTCAGATCTGCAAATTCAAAGCTACGAATTTGGAGGGATATCGCTAATTTGACAACTTTTCTTAAACTTTGCCAAATTGACGGAAATGTCGCCAAATTGATATAAACGACACACAAACAGCTGCCATAAACCTTCGGGTTGGTCGTGTGGCTTGGGTCTTCTACATATCAATGAAATTTTTTTTTGTTTTGTTAGAAGAGAGTACTGAAATGATGTTTGGTTAGCATTTCTCTGTCAGACCAACCATCCTACTTAGTAATACATTTAGCGAATTTTTAAAATGTCACCAAATTGATAAAAATGTTTTCAAATCTATAAAAATATCTTGAAATTGATAAAATTGCGCTACATAAATGATATTAATTGTGTTTTTGTTAGGGGATAGTATTGTGATGATATTTCGTCAATTTGTCGCAAAGTGGAACTGTCAGTTCTACAGTCCCACTTGGAGATAAATTTGGCGATTTTTTAAAATGTCGCTAATTTGACGAAACTGTCGCCAAATGTTCCATAGAAATATAACTATTTAGACGATATTTTTTCTACCAATTTATTTGAAGCAAATGATATCATGTCGTTTAGCAACGGATTTAAATCCAATGTGTTTATGCGGCAGACAATTTTTATTAAATCCTTTCCGATTTGAATAATGAAGATATGTATATAAAATAAATTTCATTGCCATTTCATTTTGGACTGGATAATATCAATTATACTTTTCAGGTTTAAACATTATTATTATTGATATTTTCCGGAATTATTGATTCAGGGATTATTGATATTTTTAAGTTATTACGCCATTGTTTTATTGCTGCAAAAATTGCTGACACACGCATATTGTACGTTGTACGAGTAATCTTCTAGGAATGCACGGGTATATCTTCTAACCTACGAGAATATAAGTAGTACAGGTATATTGGCATATATTTTGACATATATTGGCATATATATTGGAATCAAGTACAGTCTTCTGGTATGAAGATTAAGGGGATTAATTATATATTCAATTTATTACGTCGTCTGTTGTATTTTACCAAAAAACATTTGTGACTCATATTGCAAAACGGGTAATCTTCTACTAATAATCGGACATTATAAGTAGTACGTGTATATCTTCCAATATAATTTTAGCACTTTAATTTTGACATATATTGGAATAAATGACTGTCTTCAGATTTAAAGATTACGGGTTTATTGGTATTTTCAATTTATACATGTAATCTACTTATACAGGTTATATTTTCTAATATTCGCGTATATAATTAGTACGGGTCCCATACAATTTTAACGCTTTTATTTTGCATATATTGATTCAATTCCATATTTTTTTTATATTTGCTTACATAAGGGGTCCAAGATGTTTTATTCTTCAGATATGTCCATGAAGATAATTTTATATAGCGAGAACAGAGATTCTTAAACTTCTTTTTAGGGGCATTATATTAAATATTTTAACAGAATATTTTGATTAAACATGTCATTTAGTATACTATAGAATTTGGGCATGATTATGAATTTCAAGTTTCTTTATATTATATACTCCGTACGAAGAACGGGTATGCTGCTAGTCTATATAAATAAAAATGAAAATCTGTCTGTCTGTCTGTCTGTCTGTCTGTCTGTTTGTCACACCATCACGGGAGAACGGCTGAACCGAATTTGATGAAATTTTGTGGGTAGCCCAGAAATAGCCCCACTTAAAATTATATCCGTGTTTTGAGTTTCTACGACCAGTGGTTCTCGAGATATTAGTAAAAAACGAAATTTTCGTTTGTCTCATCATCACGGAAAAACGGCTGAACCGAATTTAATGAAATTTGGTGAATAGCCTTGAAATATCCCCCAATAACGGTTGTCCAAGTTTCGAGTTTCTAAGACCTGGGGTTGTCGAGATATTAATGAAAAACGGAACTTTTTCCTAGGAG
The DNA here is from genome assembly GCA_951213105.1 of Amaurobius ferox. Classification (NCBI taxonomy): domain Eukaryota; kingdom Metazoa; phylum Arthropoda; class Arachnida; order Araneae; family Amaurobiidae; genus Amaurobius; species Amaurobius ferox. Next base: position 27,508,338 of record OX578150.1, on the reverse strand, counting down.
TTCTACTCCCTAACTCCGTGGTTTATCCAAACGAAAAGCTTGAAAATCGTTTGAAAGTGAATTAAAATTTAATCTCTGAGTTTGATGGTAGATTTTTTGCGTTAATTAGTCACTTTCTGAAAACATGAATTGTTTGAAACATGATTTAAAGGGGAAATCTATCTCCATGGTTCATGGTTTATTTAAAACAAGCTTTTACGGAACAATGAGAAGTATAGAGAAATCAAAATCGTTATTTAATTTCGCAGTTTATGTTATAAGACATGACATATTTAACATGTTATAAGATTCTATCTTATATCATGTTACTCAGAAACGCAATTAAATTAAATCTGTCTGTTAATTTTAATAATTATTTTTTCGATTTGAATAATAAATAAATGGATATAAAAATATATTTTAGAAAAGAACGATTTGATTTTTCTTATAGCATTTTTGACTGGATAATATCAATTACGGTCTTCAGGTTTAAAAATTATTATTATTTATTTTTTCGGGGATTATTGATTCAAGGATTATTGATATTTTCAAGTTATTATGCAATTATTTTATTATGACAAAAATTGTTTAAACTCATATATTTTATGTTGTACGAATCTTCTACATATACACGTGTATATCTTTTAATCTACGAGAATATAAGTAGTACAGGTATATTGACATATGTTTTGATATATATTGGCATATATTGGAATCAATTACGACCTTCTGGTATAAAGAGTACGGATATTATTGATGTTTTCAATTTATTACGTCATCTCTTTTATTTTGGCAAATATTTTTGAGACGCATATTGTAATACGGGTAATCTTCTACTAACACATTGGCATATTTTCTGATCTGCGACAATATAATTAGTACGGGGTTGCATATATTCATTCAATTCCTATTTTTTCTTCTGTAAATTTGCTTACAAAAGGGGGCAGGATGTTTTATTCTTCAGATCTGATCGTGAAGATAATTTTGCATAGTGAGAACATATATTCTTAAACTTCTCTTTAGGAGCAATAAATTTAATATTTTAACAGAATTTGCACATGGTTGCGAACTTTAAGTTTCTTTAAATTATACACTCCGTACGAATAACGGGTGTGCTGTTAGTGGTTAATAAATTTTAACATTTTAGGAGGATATATCATGTTGCTCGGCATCGCAATTAAATTAAATGTGTTTGTTAATGTTTTTATTATTTTTTTTCGATTTAAATAATAAATAAATGGATAAATGGATATAAAAGTATATCTTATGAATGGACGGTTTGATTTTTCTTTTAATTATATTAATTGCTGACTGCGTACATCAATTTCATTTATTTTGGCAAAGAGTTTTCAAGCTTATATCGTATTTAGCTACTAAACTCATATATTGTGTTTAGCCAATAAATTCATATAGCCGATTGTTGAAACAGAAAAAGAGTAGACCGGGTATATCTTCTAATACAATTGTAGTGTTTTCATTTAGTATATTGAAACGGGATAAGAATGTTTCATTCAGATCTGCAAATTCAAAGCTACGAATTTGGAGGGATATCGCTAATTTGACAACTTTTCTTAAACTTTGCCAAATTGACGGAAATGTCGCCAAATTGATATAAACGACACACAAACAGCTGCCATAAACCTTCGGGTTGGTCGTGTCGCTTGGGTCTTCTACATATCAATGAAATTTTTTTTTGTTTTGTTAGAAGAGAGTACTGAAATGATGTTTTGTTAGCATTTCTTTGTCAGACCAACCATCCTACTTAGTAATACATTTAGCGAATTTTTAAAATGTCACCAAATTGATAAAAATGTTTTCAAATCTATAAAAATATCTTGAAATTGATAAAATTGCGCTACATAAATGATATTAATTGTTTTTTGTTAGGGGATAGTATTGTGATGATATTTCGTCAATTTGTCGCAAAGTGGAACTGTCAGTTCTACAGTCCCACTTGGCGATAAATTTGGCGATTTTTTAAAATGTCGCTAATTTGACGAAACTGTCGCCAAATGTTCCATAGAAATATAACTATTTAGACGATATTTTTTCTACCAATTTATTTGAAGCAAATGATATCATGTCGCTTAGCAACGGATTTAAATCCAATGTGTTTATGCGGCAGACGATTTTTATTAAGGGTGAGCGTCAGTAAATTTTCTGCCCTATCCGCGCTTTGTTAACTTTCGCGGCACACATATTTCGCCGAAATTCTGCTCAAACAGTTGCGAAATAGTTTCTGAAAGATAAAATGCAATGCTTAGATTATATTAAAACTAAATTTAATGCCCCAAAAAACATAGAATATATTTTTTATTTTAATCCAAAATATTTTTGGTGCTGCCATCTGTTGTCGTAATTTAATTCATACCGATTGTTTTTATTTTTTAATGAACATTTTTAAATATATATTCCTTCTAATACAGTGTTAAATACAACAACAGATCATATATAATAATGCCACAATCACGGAAAGGTAATTTATCATTCTATAAATTTGATAAGGGATCTGAATGTACATCATTGAGGACTGCAGTTTTGTCTTCAAGTTCCTTTGTCTTCAAGTCCAAGTTCAACTACGTTTCCGTTATTATGGCATTATATATGATCTGTTGTTGTATTTAATAGCGTATTAGAAGGAATTGACATTTAAAAATATTCATTAAAAAATAAAAATAGTCGGTATGAATTAAATTACGACAACAGATGGCAGCACCAAAAATATTTTAAATTAAAATAAAACATATATTCTATGTTTTATTGGGTATTAAATTTAGTTTTAATATAATCTAAGTATAGCATTTTATCTTTCAGAAAATATTTCGCAACTGTTTGAGCAGAATTTCGGCGAAATATTTGTGCCGCGAAAGTTAACAAAGCGCGGATAGGGCAGAAAATTTACTGACGCTCACCCTTAAATCCTTTCCGATTTGAATAATGAAGATATGTATATAAAATAAATTTCATTGCCATTTCATTTTGGACTGGATAATATCAATTATACTCTTCAGGTTTAAACATTATTGTTATTGATATTTTCCGGAATTATTGATTCAGGGATTATTGATATTTTTAAGTTATTACGCCATTGTTTTATTGCGGCAAAAATTGCTGACACACGCATATTGTACGTTGTACGAGTAATCTTCTAGGAATGCACGGGTATATCTTCTAACCTACGAGAATATAAGTAGTACAGGTATATTGGCATATATTTTGACATATATTGGCATATATATTGGAATCAAGTACAGTCTTCTGGTATGAAGATTAAGGGGATTAATTATATATTCAATTTATTACGTCGTCTGTTGTATTTTACCAAAAAACATTTGTGACTCATATTGCAAAACGGGTAATCTTCTACTAATAATCGGACATTATAAGTAGTACGTGTATATCTCCCCATATAATTTTAGCACTTTAATTTTGACATATATTGGAATAAATGACTGTCTTCAGATTTAAAGATTACGGGTTTATTGGTATTTTCAATTTATACATGTAATCTACTGATACAGGTTATATTTTCTAATATTCGCGTATATAATTAGTACGGGTCCCATACAATTTTAACGCTTTTATTTTGCATATATTGATTCAATTCCATATTTTTTTATTATTTGCTTACATAAGGGGTCCAAGATGTTTTATTCTTCAGATATGTCCATGAAGATAATTTTATATAGCGAGAACAGAGATTCTTAAACTTCTTTTTAGGAGCATTATATTAAATATTTTAACAGAATATTTTGATTAAACATGTCATTTAGTATACTATAAGAATTTGGGCATGATTATGAATTTCAAGTTTCTTTATATTATATACTCCGTACGAAGAACGGGTATGCTGCTAGTTATATATAAGAGTGATTCTCCTCCTATGTTATAATTTAACAGATTATATTCTCTCTCATTCAATAACATAAGAGCTTGAAATGCTTGAATGTACTTTTGTCAAAGTTTTTATTTATACTCATTTCAACAGGAGTGGAGGGAATACCACTGCCCTTCCTGATTTAAAGTGATCGTTCTATCACTTAATGTCCGTAAAATATTTCTCAAGATAGTTTTTTCTATAAAGATTAGGAGTAAGTGCATTCTTCCCATTTATTTTTTAAAAGTCTGAATTTTCTGAAGCACAATTTTTATACTTGTATATAGGTTATTACATTCGTAAATGCCTCCATTCATAAGATTCATAAAATAGTATTTCTTATATTTGTGGAGGGGGGTGGTCCAGTGACCACTCTGATTTAAAGGGATCATTCTTTCACTAAAAGTTCGCAAGATAACACTATTTATTGTATTCAATGTTTCACTATAAGACGATGCTATAATGTCTTGGTATTATTTCATTTCATCAAAGATGTAAGATCCCTATTTTTGCCTTTGGCTATTTCTAAATGTATTATAGATTTCGTTCTTTATATTTTCACATTTCATGGAAATTCTTCACACAACACTATTTTATAAACAGAGAGGGGTAAGGGAAAGGTTCCATTTCTGTATTGATATTCATACTGTCTCTGATATCTTTCTAAATAACTCCATATCTTTACCTTCCTTATGTACATAATGTATAAGGAAAGTATTGTGACGGGGTCGAAAATTCGAATTCGAGTTTTCGACGGGAGAGCGCGTTTCAAGCATCCCTGATCACGAATCAAATATTTTTGAGGTGATGTCTTTGTGTGTGTGAAAGTATGTGTGTGTGTGTGCGTGTTAGTGAGACTGTAGAGACGATATCTCACGAACGAATAAAGCGATTATAATGAAATTTGGTACAAAAATCACAATCCGTGAATCCTGGAAGCCTATTGTTTTTTAACGTAATCGAATGTTCAGAACCCCCCTAAATTGTCGAGTGAAATTTTGAAAAAAATCACCAAAAAATCAAACCCTTTAGAAAAGTTATGCAAATAGACATCTCTAATGTAATTTTTCCTTAGGAAACGATTGACATAAACTTTAGAGCGCTAGCATGAACTGTTCTCGAGGTATTGCACACTTTTAAAATAAATTTATCATAAATTAAATAAAAAATATACTAACTGTTGAGAAACATGCTCACTTTTTATTTGTAATATCATGCGATAAATTGGGTGACATCATTCGCGTGGATGTAGCTTGTTCCATTTATGAGAAAAGATACTTTGAGTAATACTTTTGTATTTGAAAGCCAATAGTTATTTATCTACTATAAGAATAACTTATTTCTTTGTCCATAACGCTTGGCGAGATTTTGACGCCGAATTCGGCAGAATGTCGCCAACTTAGCGACTTTTTTAAATGTTGCTAAATTAACCAAAATCTCGCAAAATGGATAAAAATGACACTAAATCATTGAAAATGACGACTCATTGATGAAAATTCAAAATCTAGAATATAAATAGCTACTATAAGGAAACCCTATTTTTTTTTATTGTAAAAATAGTAAATTCATTGCATTATATAAGGAAAGTCATGTCTTGCCCACATCATATTGTTTTCTACAAGACGGGCTCCTATGAGCGTCCTTTCTATAATCCTTGTGAAGTCTTGAAGTGGGAGTAATCATAAATTTGTGCTAGTACTTCTTTCCAGCGCTATGTGGCGCTGATAGCTTCATTCCATACCCTAAATATTCCTAAATATATCGTTAAATTCTAAAAAGTTTGATGGTAGTAAATATTAATTTATTTTTTGGTCTTGATATTGTTTAAAGTTAGGTGAATGTCATGTTATTCGTAGAGAATGTTTCATATTTTTTAGTATTACATATGACTTTTTTTTTAGAAGATTAATTAATATTACCATTTTGACCCAAAACGGCGGATTCCATTGCCTTGCTCAGGAAACTTTTTTTTCCAACCGTCCCTCACCTATCTGTCATTGATGAAACATCACTTCCATATACAATCCTTATCTTAGGTTGGGCTGTTTACAAAGGGTTGAAAGGGAGATAGAAATAGCCACACCTTTCTGGAAACTAGCGTCTAGTTCTAGCTTAAGCTCATCATCCAGGACGGAGTTTAACAGTTGGACGGTTTTAATACCATGCTTATTCCAATACACGGTATTATGATTCATATAGCCTTGTGTTGCTTATTCCAATACAAGGCTATATGATTTCAGCTTCTAGATGGGCGTTTTAATGCGTAAAAACTGCATTGAAACGTGCCACTTTAAGTAAGTAAAATGTAACAGTTTTCTAAAAATGACATTTATTCGCAAAGTTATTTAAAAACTTATGAAAAAATAAAAGTATCTTTAAATTAGATTTTAAACAGAGGAGGCTTAGCTTCTATGGCCGCTACGCCACTATAACGGTTCAAGCTAGAATTTTGCAGTTTTTATCATTCGCCTTTTATATACATACACACACACACACACTAACATAGTACATGCATACATACACATACTAACATACATATACACACTAACAAGCATGGGCCAACGGCCGTACCGTGCTGAAAACACCGGTTCTTGTTAGATCACCGAAGTCAAGCAGCATCGGGCGCGGTTAGTACTTGGTGGGTGACCACCTCGGAACACCGCGCGCTGTTGGCCATCTCGGGTGCGGTATCCCCGTGGTTTGCGCGCTAGATTTGCACGCTACCACAAATGCCGCCGTGTTCATGCGGAGTACGATCACGTTAAACATGTGGGTCCGTAAGTCCTTCCGAGAGGTTGGTGGTAGGGGAGGGAGGATACGGTCCCTGTGGATGCCTCCCCCACTGGGTTCCGGTCTAAATTGGGTGGCACTTCCCGGCCGTCCATACAGTTACCTTACACCTTTCTGGTAGGTCGGACGGTCTGGGTCTCAACAACAACACTAACAAGCATAGCATGCACAAACCGACATCCCACCTCAAAATAGTTTAATTCAAGTTTAGGGATGATTGAAACGTGATCATCCGTCGAAAATTCGAATTCAAATTTTCGTCCCACAATATTTTCTCTATACCAGCTGTTCCCAACCTTTTATTCAGTATTCCTCCTCCATCGGGACTAACTCCTAATGCCCCCCCACCCCCTGACGTGGGTGCATAAATAAACCTTTACAATTAAGTCTTCAGCACAGATAAATTCATTAAGTATAGAAATATGTCTTCATCTGTGGTTGTTGTTTGAGATTGTTTAACAAGCATTAACACTTCTTTAACATTTCCTTCCCTAGCATTTCTCTGATGTGGGGCAGCGCATGACTTTATTTAAGTAATGCAACGAATTTACTTCTTTCACAGAAAAAATGATGAAACGATCCATGGAACAGTGTTTATAACGTGAAATTGTACATTTTGCGCTTTTCCGGATGGCAACATGTAAAACTATTTTCGTACCCCAATTAACTTATTTCACGAAAATCTAAATTAAAAATTATCAACACTGATAGCATTCGCAATAAACGTAGGTCATATATTAAAATATTTTAATAATAAATTCAACAATCAGACGTTTTCATTAACTTGGCTTCATTTTTGCAATTTTGAAGATATTTTTTTTTCAATCTGGAGCTAAATATCGCCAAGTTGATGATATTTCGCTAGATTTTTCGCCAAGTTCGCCGAATGTATCGTCAAGTGTTACAAATAAAGTGTTTCTTATATACTAGAAAGAAATGGGTTATTCTTATAGTCTATTCGTTTTTTCTGAGACATTGATCTTTCATCAATTAGACGTCATTTCATTGCTTTAGTGTCAGTTTCATCAATTTGACGACATTTTTATCCATTAGGCGATATTTTAAAAAGTCACAAAGTTGGCGATAAATTCGTCACCAAAATTTTTCCAAACGTTACGGATAGAAAAATAGGTTATTCTTATAATAGGTTCTAATATTATTTCCAAGGTATTGAATTTACATTAACTGATCATTATTTTCATTGATTTAGCGTGATTTTTATAAATTTGAAGTCACTTTCTATAATTTGGCAATATTTTAAAAAGTCGCCAAGTTGGCGACACCCCACCAGATTTGTCGCATAGTAAATAGATTATTCTTATAGTAAATAAATGGCTATTGGCGTCCAAATATAAAACTATTTTCCATAATATATTTTCTCATGAATGGAACGAACTAGATTCACCAGAATGATGTCAACAAATTTATCGTATAATATTACATAAGAAAAGTGGACATATTTCCCAATTGCTAATATTTTTTTTATTTTATGTGATTTTATGACAAATTTGAATTGACAAATTTGAATTGGTTGAACATTCAATTGCGGTTAAAAACAATAGGCTTCCAGTATTCATTGATTGCAATTTTTGTTCGGAATTTCATTCAAATCGCTCATTTGTTCGTGAGATACCGTCTCCACATACACACACACAGACATCACCTCAAAAAAGTTTGATTCGTGCTCGGTGATACTTGTAAAGTGCTCTCCCGTCGAAGGCTCGAATTCAAACTTTTGTCACAATACTTTCCTTATACATTATACTATGTATATAAGGAAAGTAATAAGTTGAGCCTGTAAAGATATATTGGTCGATTCGCCGAGTTACATACAACGCAAATATTTCACTTTTTTTTTACTTGTTGCATTGACTGCGTTTTCAAATCCATAGCGAAGTCATCGATGTAACTGTATTATTCGAAAATAATGATTATACTATGTATAGAAAAGAAAAGATGAAAGCATTTCTATATTAAAAAAAATTGAAAATCTGTCTGTATGTATGTATGTTTGTAAGTATGTATGTGCGTTTTTTTTGTCTGATCTGATCAGTACGAGAGAAAGGCTTTACCGAATTTCGTGAAATATTGTGGGTAGCTTGGAATGGCCCCACTTACATCTTAGTTCATGCTTTGAGTTTTCAGGACCGGGATTTGTCCAGATATTAATAGGAACATACAATAAAACTTTTCATAGAAATAGCATTATGCAGACGATATATTTTCAACAAATTGATTTGAAGAAACTTGTATCATATTGCTTAGCAACGCGATTGAATCAAATGTGTTAGTAGTAAGAATAGGGGCGTTCACCGGCAGCGGCGGAGCAATGCGGAGCGCGGAGCAAAATGGCCGCCATCTTGAATTCCGTAATCCTGGACGGGGGTGTAAAAAGGGGGTAAATGAAAAAAGGTGGGGGTAAAAATTTTGAGAAACTTTTTTTCGGGTGGCAACGATGTCGTAGTCTTGTACGAGGGGTTGAGGGGGGGAAATAAATTTTTTGGAACGAGATTTTTTACAAGTACAGGAGAAACTTTTTTCTGGATGGCAACACCGGCGGCGGCGGAGCAGTATCATCAGCGCCCCCTAGCGGCGAAAAGCGGAATTATCGAGGATGGAACTTCAGATTTTTTTCTAAGTACGGAAGAAACTTTTTTCAGGTTGGCAACACCAACGGTGGCGGAGCAATGCCATTAGCGCCCCCTAGTGGCGAAAATTGGAACTATCAAGGTGGAACTTAGAAATATTTTTCTGTTTCGGTTGCCATAGCAACACCTGTATGGGAGAAACTTTTTTCTGGATGGCAACACCGGCGGCGGCGGAGCAGTATCATCAGCGCCCCCTAGCGGCAGAAAGTGGAATTAAAATTGGGATTTTTCTGATAATTGGGATTTTATTTTTTTTTATTTTTCTAAATGAATTAATTAAGTACGAAATATTCGCATTTTTTTTTTTTTCCTTTTTTAAAATGAATGAAAGGTGTTAATGAGGATAATGAAATAAAGTAATTAAGTATATCAAAGTCTATGTTATTGCATGCTAGAAGCGTGTCAAGAACATGTTATTACATGCTAGGAGCGTGCCAAGAGCATGTTAAGGGTATACCAGCGGTATACTAAGGGGTATGTCAAGACCATCGTTCCTACAATATCCCTCCGCTACTAAGAAAAGAGTGCTTTTCCTATTCGCGGTTACGAAGTGAACTGCGAGAATCTTGTAGCGTGAGATACTTGAAAATATCGTATGATGAGGGGTATGCCAAGAGCATCGAACATTTCTGTACTTACTTGAATTTTACACGTTTGTAATTTTTTTTCAAAAAATGTGGTAATGGGAAAAATTAACATTTTGTTAAAATGTTCCAAAACCGTAAAAAAGTAACAAAAAATGTGGTAATGGGCAAAATTAACATTTTGCGTCTTTTTTTTGAAAATGTTAATTTCTCTATGGGAATTAACATGGGTTTTCACACTTTTGTAATTTTTTTTCCAAAAATGTGGTAATGGGAAAAATTAACTTTTTGCACAAAATGTCTCAAAAACGTAAAAAAGTAACAAAAAATGTGGTAATGGGCAAAATTAACATTTTGCGATTTTTTTCAAAATTTCAATTTCTCTATGGGAATTAACATGGGTTTTCGCACTTTTGTAATTTTTTTACAAAAAAATGTGCGTTTTTACAAAAATGTCACTAAAAATGTGGTAATGGGCAAAATTAACATTTCGCACAAAATGTTGCAAAAACGTAAAAAAACAACAAAAATGTGTGTTTTTTTGCAAAAATGTGATAAAAAAGCGCGTTTTCAAAGTAGCAGAATCGCATGAATCGGGTGTATAGGAGGGGTGTGTTTCCCCAACCATTTCGATCTTGGAGTTCAAATATTTTAAAAATAAATATTTTCAATAAATATTCCCAAAAATAAATATTTTTAATAAATATGGGGGTATCTTTGAATCTTAACATGTTTTAAAGAATCGTGAAAGTGTATACTACAATAGGGGGTTTCTTCATACCAACATAGTTTAATACGTGTGTTATTTTACAAGTGTGTACTACCATAGGAGTTTCTTTATACCAACATGGTTTAATATGGGTGTTATTTTATGCATGTGTATACTACCGTAGGAGTTTCTTTAAACCAACATGTTTTAAAAACCGCATAGTGCATTAAATCACGATGACAGATCTACCCCTCCCCACCTCGCGTGAATGTGGATAGTTACATCGTATGGTCAGTGCGAGAAAGATGAGGATACTGCTAACAGAGTGGTACCAGGCTATAACTTGAGGCTATTTGCCGCGTTGGGCTGGGTCGACTGAACCGCTCTCGCTGCTATTGTTAACATCTGTGGTGGGGGACAGTTTTTCCGGACTGATAGAATGCTTGTGTTGGACCATCGCGAAATGCTATTCTCAGCTGGGAGAGGCTCTTTTAAAGAAGTTCTTATTAAATTTTAACATGTTTTAAAAAGAATCTTTCATTCATTAGTGTTATGAATCACGCAAGTTAATTAAAGGATGTTAATTAAATTAATTGATTAAGTATTGAATGCCTGTATACCAGGAGCATGTTAAAGACATGTCAAGGGGTATGTCAAAGCGTACCAAGGGTGTACCAAAGGAGTATGCTAAAGACATGACAAAGTCTACACTATCCCTCTGCTATATCACGGTTACGAAGTGAACTGCGAGAATCTTGTAGGGTGGGATACTTGAAAATATCGTATGATGAGGGGTATGCCAAGAGGATCGAACATGAATTTTAAGAATGTGCCGCTTTTTGCGTTTTTTTCACAAAAAGTTTTCAAAACGTTAAAAAAACAACAAAAATATGTGTTTTTTCAACAAGTTGAAGTTTTGGAGTTGTTGGATTTCTCTATGGGAATTAACATGGGTTTTCACACTTTTGCGAATTTTTTAGAAAAAAAATGTGGTTTTTTGCAAAAATGCGGCCAAAAATGTGTTTTTTGCAAAACGCGGAATCGGCCGATTTTTTTCAAACTGTTGGATTTCTCTATGGAAATTAACATAGGTTTTCACACTTTTGCAATTTTTTGAAAGAAAATGTGCGTTTTTGCAAAAATGCGGCCAAAAAAGCGTGTTTTTAAAGTAGCAGAATCGCGTGAATTGGGTGTATGGGAGGGGGTGTGTTTCCCCAACCACTACGGTCTTGGGGGTTTAAAAAATTTTAAAAATAAATATTTTCAATAAATATTCCCAAAAATAAATATTTTTAATAAATATTTCCAAAAATAAATATTTTTAAATAATCGTGAAAGTGTCTAAAATACTTGAGTGTTATGAATCTCACAAGTTAATGAAAGGATGATAATTAAATAAAGTCTTAGAGTTTAAATAATAGCAGATACCAATGGCTGTATACATATGTTTTTACAAGTGTACTACTACTACCATAGGGGGTTTCTTTAAACCAACATGTTTTAATACGTGTGTTATTCTAAGAGGGAGAAACACCTAATATGGTGATACATATGACACACGCGCTCAGCACAAATCGATAGAAATAAATGGTGAGATAGTTTTTAAAGACGAGACTTTTAAAATTTTTTTTTTCGATAAATAAGGTATTTGAGGTTATTTAACGTGTGAATGAACGATACATACCAATAAAATGAGGAACTAGGCTAAGTTTACAAGTATGGGACTTTAAAGTTTTGATGTTTTAGGGGTAGAACTTGAATTTATAATTAAACATGATTTATACTAACTACTGCAAAGGGAGAAATGCATAGCGAAAGGGGTTATGTGTGTATATATATATATATATATAATACATATAACCAACACCCACCGGTGGAATGCAGATCTAAGATAGTATGTTTAGGAGAAGACATGAGATTCTTAAGTAAATGGAGTATTGAGAGGCATTTAAAGAGATATAAACATATGATAAGGTAACATCCATAATACACACAACTAATATAGGACAGCGAAAGGAAAACTTTAGTATTGTTTAGAGACCGAACTTCAAATATGTAAGTAAATGTAGGTGTTTGGAAATTTTTAATGGGCTATGTGCAACACACATGTCCCCGATCACAGTGGTGGAAAAGTGATACCGGAGCAGTTTTTAAAGATGTGACTTTAACTTTTTTCAATTAAGTGAAGAATCTAATAAATATTAGAGGGTGCTAGCGCTTACCGAGGGTTTTATGTATAATACACATAAGCAGCATATAACATTAAGAAGGGGATATTAGAAAATTTTTTAAAGATAGGACTCTAGATTTTGGAACTAAATGAGATATCAAGAAACATTTAAAGGGGATGAAAATATCTAATGAGGCGGAATGGGGGTGTACTTACCCAAGATACCCAGCACTGAAATTATTCACTAAGATAAATTTTTTTAAAGTAAAGACTTTAGAAGTTTCACATAAAAGGCAATTTATACTAGTTTTTAAAGAAATGAAAACGCCCAGCGAGATGACTTAGAATGAATACAACGCCGATATATATAACAGTGAAAAGAAAACTTAAATATTGTTTAAAGACTGCACTTCAAATTTCAAAGTAAATGTACATACCCGGAAACTTTTAATGGACTAGTATAATACACATACTCGATATAACAGTTAAATGACGAACTAAGAATAATTTATAAGTATGTAACTTTGGATTTTTTTAGTTAAATAGGGATTTCAGCTAATTTTTAGAGGTATAGAAAGGTATACTAAAGGGTGCACAACAAATTTTTAGAAGGGACTTAGGGAATTTGCTAGCTAAATAGGGATTTCCACTACTTTTTAAAGGGATATAAAGGCATACTAAAGGGTATATAGCAAATTTTTAGAGGGGACTTTGAGAATTTTTTAGCTAAATAGGGATTTCTACTAACTTTTAAGGAATAGAAACACGTACTGAAGAGTATAGAGCGTAATCATTACTAACACCTAGTGCTAAAATGAGGAATTAGAGTAATATTTTGGGGATGGGACTTTAGATTTTTAAGTAAATGTTATGTTTAAAAACTTTTAAAGTAGCGTAAATACCTACTAAGATGACATATGCGATACACATAGCCAATACATAGTTATTAAATAGGGAAAAGCTAAGATGGCTTTTTAGAATAACACCTAAAATTTTTTCTAACTAAGCGCAATATATCAACACTTAAAGCGGACGAATACGAAGATTCAGACGGCATGTGTGATACACATCGCGGGCACATAATAGTTAAATCTTAATTTAAGTAAGTTTTTAAGGATAGAACTCTGAATTTTTTGGGTAAATGAGATGTTTAAGAACATTTAAAGAGTCAAAAACACCTAATAAGGCGGTATGAGATGATTTCATCATCATCAGATAACAGCGAAATGGGGATACTACAAATATTTTAAAGGGGAATCCTTAAAATTTCTAAGTAAATAACCTTTAAAGGGGTGAAAAATATATAGTGAAGTTGTGTAGATAATACAGATCATCGACATTCTAAAACAGACAAGACATGTCTATACAAGATAAAAAAATGTTGTACGTTAATATAAACATACATTATTCTATGTATAATGTATTCGCAATTACTTTATATAAATCTTGGGGTATGTATTACATTGCTACATAGAATAATGTATGTTTATATTAACGTACAACATTTTTTTATCTTGTATAGACATGTCTTGTCTGTTTTAGAATGTCGATGATCTGTATTATCTACACAACTTCACTATATATTTTTCACCCCTTTAAAGGTTATTTACTTAGAAATTTTAAGGATTCCCCTTTAAAATATTTGTAGTATCCCCATTTCGCTGTTATCTGATGATGATGAAATCATCTCATACCGCCTTATTAGGTGTTTTTGACTCTTTAAATGTTCTTAAACATCTCATTTACCCAAAAAATTCAGAGTTCTATCCTTAAAAACTTACTTAAATTAAGATTTAACTATTATGTGCCCGCGATGTGTATCACACATGCCGTCTGAATCTTCGTATTCGTCCGCTTTAAGTGTTGATATATTGCGCTTAGTTAGAAAAAATTTTAGGTGTTATTCTAAAAAGCCATCTTAGCTTTTCCCTATTTAATAACTATGTATTGGCTATGTGTATCGCATATGTCATCTTAGTAGGTATTTACGCTACTTTAAAAGTTTTTAAACATAACATTTACTTAAAAATCTAAAGTCCCATCCCCAAAATATTACTCTAATTCCTCATTTTAGCACTAGGTGTTAGTAATGATTACGCTCTATACTCTTCAGTACGTGTTTCTATTCCTTAAAAGTTAGTAGAAATCCCTATTTAGCTAAAAAATTCTCAAAGTCCCCTCTAAAAATTTGCTATATACCCTTTAGTATGCCTTTATATCCCTTTAAAAAGTAGTGGAAATCCCTATTTAGCTAGCAAATTCCCTAAGTCCCTTCTAAAAATTTGTTGTGCACCCTTTAGTATACCTTTCTATACCTCTAAAAATTAGCTGAAATCCCTATTTAACTAAAAAAATCCAAAGTTACATACTTATAAATTATTCTTAGTTCGTCATTTAACTGTTATATCGAGTATGTGTATTATACTAGTCCATTAAAAGTTTCCGGGTATGTACATTTACTTTGAAATTTGAAGTGCAGTCTTTAAACAATATTTAAGTTTTCTTTTCACTGTTATATATATCGGCGTTGTATTCATTCTAAGTCATCTCGCTGGGCGTTTTCATTTCTTTAAAAACTAGTATAAATTGCCTTTTATGTGAAACTTCTAAAGTCTTTACTTTAAAAAAATTTATCTTAGTGAATAATTTCAGTGCTGGGTATCTTGGGTAAGTACACCCCCATTCCGCCTCATTAGATATTTTCATCCCCTTTAAATGTTTCTTGATATCTCATTTAGTTCCAAAATCTAGAGTCCTATCTTTAAAAAATTTTCTAATATCCCCTTCTTAATGTTATATGCTGCTTATGTGTATTATACATAAAACCCTCGGTAAGCGCTAGCACCCTCTAATATTTATTAGATTCTTCACTTAATTGAAAAAAGTTAAAGTCACATCTTTAAAAACTGCTCCGGTATCACTTTTCCACCACTGTGATCGGGGACATGTGTGTTGCACATAGCCCATTAAAAATTTCCAAACACCTACATTTACTTACATATTTGAAGTTCGGTCTCTAAACAATACTAAAGTTTTCCTTTCGCTGTCCTATATTAGTTGTGTGTATTATGGATGTTACCTTATCATATGTTTATATCTCTTTAAATGCCTCTCAATACTCCATTTACTTAAGAATCTCATGTCTTCTCCTAAACATACTATCTTAGATCTGCATTCCACCGGTGGGTGTTGGTTATATGTATTATATATATATATATATATATACACACATAACCCCTTTCGCTATGCATTTCTCCCTTTGCAGTAGTTAGTATAAATCATGTTTAATTATAAATTCAAGTTCTACCCCTAAAACATCAAAACTTTAAAGTCCCATACTTGTAAACTTAGCCTAGTTCCTCATTTTATTGGTATGTATCGTTCATTCACACGTTAAATAACCTCAAATACCTTATTTATCGAAAAAAAAAATTTTAAAAGTCTCGTCTTTAAAAACTATCTCACCATTTATTTCTATCGATTTGTGCTGAGCGCGTGTGTCATATGTATCACCATATTAGGTGTTTCTCCCTCTTAGAATAACACACGTATTAAAACATGTTGGTTTAAAGAAACCCCCTATGGTAGTAGTAGTACACTTGTAAAAACATATGTATACAGCCATTGGTATCTGCTATTATTTAAACTCTAAGACTTTATTTAATTATCATCCTTTCATTAACTTGTGAGATTCATAACACTCAAGTATTTTAGACACTTTCACGATTATTTAAAAATATTTATTTTTGGAAATATTTATTAAAAATATTTATTTTTGGGAATATTTATTGAAAATATTTATTTTTAAAATTTTTTAAACCCCCAAGACCGTAGTGGTTGGGGAAACACACCCCCTCCCATACACCCAATTCACGCGATTCTGCTACTTTAAAAACACGCTTTTTTGGCCGCATTTTTGCAAAAACGCACATTTTCTTTCAAAAAATTGCAAAAGTGTGAAAACCTATGTTAATTTCCATAGAGAAATCCAACAGTTTGAAAAAAATCGGCCGATTCCGCGTTTTGCAAAAAACACATTTTTGGCCGCATTTTTGCAAAAAACCACATTTTTTTTCTAAAAAATTCGCAAAAGTGTGAAAACCCATGTTAATTCCCATAGAGAAATCCAACAACTCCAAAACTTCAACTTGTTGAAAAAACACATATTTTTGTTGTTTTTTTAACGTTTTGAAAACTTTTTGTGAAAAAAACGCAAAAAGCGGCACATTCTTAAAATTCATGTTCGATCCTCTTGGCATACCCCTCATCATACGATATTTTCAAGTATCCCACCCTACAAGATTCTCGCAGTTCACTTCGTAACCGTGATATAGCAGAGGGATAGTGTAGACTTTGTCATGTCTTTAGCATACTCCTTTGGTACACCCTTGGTACGCTTTGACATACCCCTTGACATGTCTTTAACATGCTCCTGGTATACAGGCATTCAATACTTAATCAATTAATTTAATTAACATCCTTTAATTAACTTGCGTGATTCATAACACTAATGAATGAAAGATTCTTTTTAAAACATGTTAAAATTTAATAAGAACTTCTTTAAAAGAGCCTCTCCCAGCTGAGAATAGCATTTCGCGATGGTCCAACACAAGCATTCTATCAGTCCGGAAAAACTGTCCCCCACCACAGATGTTAACAATAGCAGCGAGAGCGGTTCAGTCGACCCAGCCCAACGCGGCAAATAGCCTCAAGTTATAGCCTGGTACCACTCTGTTAGCAGTATCCTCATCTTTCTCGCACTGACCATACGATGTAACTATCCACATTCACGCGAGGTGGGGAGGGGTAGATCTGTCATCGTGATTTAATGCACTATGCGGTTTTTAAAACATGTTGGTTTAAAGAAACTCCTACGGTAGTATACACATGCATAAAATAACACCCATATTAAACCATGTTGGTATAAAGAAACTCCTATGGTAGTACACACTTGTAAAATAACACACGTATTAAACTATGTTGGTATGAAGAAACCCCCTATTGTAGTATACACTTTCACGATTCTTTAAAACATGTTAAGATTCAAAGATACCCCCATATTTATTAAAAATATTTATTTTTGGGAATATTTATTGAAAATATTTATTTTTAAAATATTTGAACTCCAAGATCGAAATGGTTGGGGAAACACACCCCTCCTATACACCCGATTCATGCGATTCTGCTACTTTGAAAACGCGCTTTTTTATCACATTTTTGCAAAAAAACACACATTTTTGTTGTTTTTTTACGTTTTTGCAACATTTTGTGCGAAATGTTAATTTTGCCCATTACCACATTTTTAGTGACATTTTTGTAAAAACGCACATTTTTTTGTAAAAAAATTACAAAAGTGCGAAAACCCATGTTAATTCCCATAGAGAAATTGAAATTTTGAAAAAAATCGCAAAATGTTAATTTTGCCCATTACCACATTTTTTGTTACTTTTTTACGTTTTTGAGACATTTTGTGCAAAAAGTTAATTTTTCCCATTACCACATTTTTGGAAAAAAAATTACAAAAGTGTGAAAACCCATGTTAATTCCCATAGAGAAATTAACATTTTCAAAAAAAAGACGCAAAATGTTAATTTTGCCCATTACCACATTTTTTGTTACTTTTTTACGGTTTTGGAACATTTTAACAAAATGTTAATTTTTCCCATTACCACATTTTTTGAAAAAAAATTACAAACGTGTAAAATTCAAGTAAGTACAGAAATGTTCGATGCTCTTGGCATACCCCTCATCATACGATATTTTCAAGTATCTCACGCTACAAGATTCTCGCAGTTCACTTCGTAACCGCGAATAGGAAAAGCACTCTTTTCTTAGTAGCGGAGGGATATTGTAGGAACGATGGTCTTGACATACCCCTTAGTATACCGCTGGTATACCCTTAACATGCTCTTGGCACGCTCCTAGCATGTAATAACATGTTCTTGACACGCTTCTAGCATGCAATAACATAGACTTTGATATACTTAATTACTTTATTTCATTATCCTCATTAACACCTTTCATTCATTTTAAAAAAGGAAAAAAAAAAAAATGCGAATATTTCGTACTTAATTAATTCATTTAGAAAAATAAAAAAAAATAAAATCCCAATTATCAGAAAAATCCCAATTTTAATTCCACTTTCTGCCGCTAGGGGGCGCTGATGATACTGCTCCGCCGCCGCCGGTGTTGCCATCCAGAAAAAAGTTTCTCCCATACAGGTGTTGCTATGGCAACCGAAACAGAAAAATATTTCTAAGTTCCACCTTGATAGTTCCAATTTTCGCCACTAGGGGGCGCTAATGGCATTGCTCCGCCACCGTTGGTGTTGCCAACCTGAAAAAAGTTTCTTCCGTACTTAGAAAAAAATCTGAAGTTCCATCCTCGATAATTCCGCTTTTCGCCGCTAGGGGGCGCTGATGATACTGCTCCGCCGCCGCCGGTGTTGCCATCCAGAAAAAAGTTTCTCCTGTACTTGTAAAAAATCTCGTTCCAAAAAATTCATTTCCCCCCCTCAACCCCTCGTACAAGACTACGACATCGTTGCCACCCGAAAAAAAGTTTCTCAAAATTTTTACCCCCACCTTTTTTCATTTACCCCCTTTTTACACCCCCGTCCAGGATTACGGAATTCAAGATGGCGGCCATTTTGCTCCGCGCTCCGCATTGCTCCGCCGCTGCCGGTGAACGCCCCTATTCTTACTACTTGTGTTTATACGACAGACGACTTTTATTTTTCGATTTAAATAAAAATGTATAAAAATAAATTTAAAAAGACTTAAAAAGAATATATAAAAATAAATTTTATAAATCAACGGTATTGCAGTTTTAACAGGATTATGTCAATTACAGTCTTCGGATTTAAAGATTACGAGAATTGTTAAAATTTTCAATTTCTTTTGTCATCTGTTTATTTTGTCAGAGATTTTTCCAACTCATATATTGTAGTTAACCAATTGATGAAACAGAATATAAAATTGCGCATAATTGTGAATTTCAAATTTTTTATATTATATAATCCATACGGCGAACTGGTATGCTGATAGTAAGAACATGAATATAAAAGGGTAAAAGAACAACAAATCGATGTAAATGAAAAGAACAGCAATAGAATGGGAAAATATTAGAACAGAGAGTACAGAAACCAAACTAGGAATAAAAACAATAAAACAGTACATAATACGTGTAAAAAAGAAAATAGAGTAAATTATGGAGTAAAAGAATAACAGAGCAGTGTAAAGGAATAACAGGGAAATGTAAATATAAAAATACAATATAAACGAATATAGGAAAATAAAGTCATTATACTCACCTTACATTCTGCAAAAATGTCTATGGTAACTTTTAAGTTGGGGAAAGCCAATCTTATCAACTCCCAAGATTTGGCAGATACATTTACTGCTGTGAACTCATTATCTATACAGTAACTGAACTTGAGAGACTTGAGTTTTGGGTGATTTGGGATGAAAAAAGGATGGTATTGCACGACTTTGTGATATTCGTCCATTAGTATATCACACAGTCCACAATTCAAAATTTCCACCTCTTCCATTTCCAGAAAACTTAACCACAATGGTGCAAATTGCTAAAAGTAATATTTGTTTGGATATTCATGAAATATGTTCTTTAGTATGTTATAAAAACAACAATTAAACATTATATTACCTAAATACATTTTAATTCATAGTCAGTAGAGAGGGAACGGGCTCGTTAGTACACAATGCAATTGGAATAATTAATTTATAATTTAAAAAATGATAGACACTTGAGAAATCATAAATAATTCCCTTTTTCATTAATAAACCCCTGGAGAAAGTAATTCGAAACTCCAATATCAACACTAAAATAAATATCTACATCCAATCTATTCAAATTCTTGCATATGCTGATGATATCGATATTGTAGCCAGAACCTCTAATGATCTAAAGGAGGTTATTCTTGCCATGGAAAGCGCTGCTGATAAAATGCACCTAAAAATTAACAAAGACACAACTAAATACGGCTTTCACCATGAAACTGTTCCCCTTGTATTTGAGACTGATTTGTACAAATTTGAAACTATCGAGGAAATCTGGACTCTCACAGGACATGATGAAAAAGTTCTTTGAATCTTTGGGCAAAAATTTTTACCCGGCATTTTTGGTGGAATTCGGGAAAATTATATTTGAAGAAGACGAGACAATTTTGAACTATATAAATTTTAAAGATTCTGACATAATAAAATTCATTAAAGTCAGAGCGAATACACTTTCCTTAAAAAAATTTCAAGTACTTTTCAAGGACTTAGTACCATAGAATTATTTTTCAAGGACATCATTTCCTTCATATTATGAAGTTGCATGCGTTCCTGGGAGGAAAGCACATAACAATCTAACATTGCTAACTAACATTGGGTCACTTGGGTTTAAAAAAAAAAATTATAAATGAAACATATATTTTTTGCCATATTTATTTAGAATACAGTCTGTTTGTTCTACACATTTTTCAAGAAATTTTTTTTTTTCAATAATATTAAATATAGTTTTGACGATATAAAACTGCAAATTCGTCATTTGTGTCACTGTCACCCAGTGATGAGTTGAATTTTGCATAAGTAAAAAACGTAAATAAGGGAAATAAATAATTGAAGTTAAAGAAATTACGATTTTGACTCGTAAAAAATATAATTTAAAAAAATAACTATAATTTCTTGAGAAATTGTTCATACATGCTTGTTCCAAAGAATCCGCAATAATGGGGCGATGTTCGAAAAATCGTCTTTTTCTTCCACTACATAGCGACAGCAGCGGCATTAAATTCTAGAATAACATCATTTAGGATTTTGTTTCACCACTATACGATAATTCAGGAAAGTGAAAAACACAATTTTATTACTCATTTTTGATGGGTATATTTATTATCCGTCAACTGAGTCACGCATTTAATTATTGTTAATATGGATGAGAAGTTAAAAGTAATATGTCTTCTGTTAGCATATCAAAGCATGTTTTGCATAGTGTAAATTTTATTTTCAAATGCTAGTTTCTATTTCTGTGTGGAATAAAAATATACACAAACATCAACTGTGTCCATGGTCATTTGTGTCACGTGACTGGAATGATTTACGTTGCGCGGAATGACACACGGCCGATTTGGCTTTGAAATGATGATAGGAATTTGTTTTCTTTTAGGGACTTTTCTGTAATTTTCGCTAACAGTATCATCAGAATTTCTGTGAAATTTTTTTAATACAGAATGAAATATTTTAATAAGATACCACTCCTTTAAACGTTATATATATATATATATATTATATATATATATATATATATATATATATATATATATATATATTATATATATTATATATATTATATTATATATATATATATATATATATATATATATATATATATATATATATATATATATATATTTATATATATATATAAATATATATATATATATATATATATATATATATATATATATATATATATTTATATATATATATAAATATATATATATATATATATATATATATATATATATATATATAAATAAATAAATATATATATATATATATATATATATATATATATATATATTATATATGTAATATATATATATATATATATATTTATATATATATATATATATATATATATATATATATATATATATATATATTATATATAATATATATATATATATATATATATATATATATATATATATATTTATATATATATATATATATATATATATATATATATATAGTTAATAACTACAGTACTACAGATTCAATATAGAACTAACATTTGTAAATTTGCGCATATGCAGCAGATATTTTACAATGTATCAATAATAAATAAGATAAAATTAAAAATAAAAATAAAAATAAAAATAAAATAGTTATACTAATTTAAAACATGATAAGTGTCATACCCTGGTTCAAAAACAATACGGAGGAAAATTAATTAAATATGATATGATAGGAAATATCAGACAAAAGGAAAACAATGCTACCATAAAAGACAAAATGATCTTAATTTCAAATATGAATATTACACATGAATTTCTCAGCATTCAAGAGCGAAGCATACTAATCAAGTTCAAACAACAAAGGATTATCAAAATCTGGAGGCTCAAAATATTAAAATGACAAAATCAGAGAAAAGATACAATCCGAAAATATGAAATAGGATAGAAGCTCTGTGAATCCAGCTTATCAAGGATCTTTGCATCCACAGAGGTTCCAAATGTGTTTCGCTCAACGATACAGCCACATGGCCGAAATAACGTCAAAAGATCCGACACATTTCCAGACTATAACATAAACGAAAATAACAAAAAATAAGCAAAAGGAAATTGGATGGAATATAATGAAAGTGCATTAAGCAAACATATAAGCAATCTAACCAACAATCCACAATGATTCGGATGGAATTAAAGTCATACCTTTCTTCACCATTATACAAGACACATTTTCGTTGTACTAAACAATGTATTAGGAAAGAGTACAAGAGAGCGATATATATATATATAATATATATATATATATTATATATATAATATATATATATATATATATATATATATATATATATGAATATAAATTATTAAATCCAAAGTTAGAATGTATGTAGTAACTCATAATACACTATTCCAAAATTTTCTACAAATACAAAGAAATAAAAGAAATTAAGACAAAAAGAGGAAATAATAAAGCATAATGCAAGTCATAAGGACAAAGACAATCAACAAATTTCAAAAATGAGGAATGCAAATAAGAAAACAAAAAAATCAAGCAAAAAAGCTTGCACATGGAGGAGATTTAGGCTTACGAGATTAGGCTTACGAAAAGTTCATTTCGAAAAAATTCTCATCGGGTCCATATATCCTTTCGAAATGAACACAAAAATGCTTGTTTCTGAAACACAAGATAGATTTTATCTATAAACTTGTGTTATATGGACGACAAGCATATAGATTGGAACAATAAAGGAAACATAAATACCTCAAAACGCACCTCTTCAGCGCAACCATGACGTGCAAAATATGACTGGATCAATGTTGCCATATGCCAAAATGAAAAGATGTGATTTGCTGTTGCCAAAGAGAGTAATAAAAACTGTACTGCGCAAAAGCAATAAAAAGAAATAAAATGAGTTATTCAACTGTTAAAGCTTCGAGATAAAAAGATGAAAATATAATTGCAGGAGAATGAAGAAGTACGGCTAAAATAAGATAATAAGGGGAGAATATGAGAATTTTAGGCTAATCGAAACTTATTAACTATACTATTGACTAAATATGCAGGATATTGATACATTTTACTGGTAATTTTGAGGTTATTAATATGCAAAGCATGAAATTTTTTATCTGATAATCTATAAATTCTAAAAAGTTGATTAAGTATAATATTTCTAAACAATTGAATCGAGTTGCAGGAATTAAAAGGTAATAATTTAATATATATATATATATAATATATATATATATATATATATATAAGCATAATAATCCATTTCCCCTTTCACCATATTTCTGTGGAGCACACAGTTAATGAATATTTTTGGGAAACTCTGTTCGTCTTAGGTTTTTTGTACACAATGATTGGTCCATATACCAAATGTCAAGCCTCTATCACATTTAAAAGGAAGCTTATTTCATTTATCCAAAACATAGAACATATTAGTGTGCGGCACCCCCTTAGCAAATATTGAAAATCTGATTGCGCACTTTCTTCCTTTCAAACTATCAACTCGTACACCACATTTGAAGTTTCTATCCTATCGCGAAGCATGTTTTTTCATCTTTCGCATTCTATTCGCGAAATTCCCGAAATTCTCGAAATTCAAGCTCTCGAAGATTTTCAGAATAAGTGTGAAAAGCGAGTTATTAAAAATTTGCGTTATTAGGGGGTTGCTTATTGTGGGACCGTTGATTTCCAACGGGTATTCGTCCAGCTTGTATATACTAATTTCCAAGTGTCTGTCACGCTTTGTTTAGGCACTTCCCGAGTAGATGGAGACTTGCAATTTAGTACACGGCTGGATCGTTTGGTAATCCCCCCCCCCCCCCCCCCGTGGAAAAATCGAATTTTTCAAAAATGTTCTGTAGAGGTGGTGCTCCACACCAAAGCTTTCGTTTAGTGACATTTTAGTAAAGTATACTTTACGATGAGATAGAAACTTCCAATGTAGTGTAAAGGTAAATAGTTCGAAAGGAAGAAAGTGTGCAATTTCAGATTTTCAATATTTTCTACTCTAGAGGGTGCAGCGCATAGAAATTTCGATTTGCGAAACGAATGAGAAAAACTTGTTTTAAAATTGATAGCGGCCAGAAATTTGGTATATGGGCTAATAATTTAATGAAAACACCCAAGACAAAAGAGTCTTTAAAACATGTTCGCATAAGGGGATGCTTCAGAGAAAAACGTTCGAAAGGCGGAAAACTATTCTTCGGGATGCGATAAAGACTTCAAATTTTGTATAAGGTAGATATTTCGAAAGGAAGAGAGCATTTGCAATTTCAGATTTTGCGATATTTTCTACTTTAGGGGTTGCCGCAAACACAACTGTTCGATTTGCTAAATAAATGTGAATACATGATTATTAAAAAAATTACGTTTTTTGAAGGTTGCTTATTGTGAAACCGTTGATTTTTAGCTGGCATTCAGCTAGTATAATACTAATTGTGAAATGTCCGTCTGTCACGCTTTTCTTAAGCACTTTCCGAATAGATTGAAACTTGCAATCTAGTACATGGGTCGATCGTTCGATAAAATCTACTAGAATAATCATATTTTCCGAAAATGTTCTGAAGAGAGGTTACTCCATACCAAAACGTTCGAAAAGTCAAATGATAGAAAAGCATGCTTAGAGGTAAGGAGACTTCAAGTTTGGTGTATGAGTAAAGCGTTCGAAAGGAAGAAAGTGTGCAATTTCAGATTTCTAATATTATCTACTTAAGGGGGGTGTTGCACACCAAAATGTTCGATTTACCGAATAAATGAGAAACGGCTCCTTTAAAATTTGATAGTTTCTTAAAATTTGGTATATGAGCCAATTATTTGACAAAAACACCAAAGATGAATATCGTTTTTCAAAAATGTTCGTTTAATGGGGTGCGTCAGAGAATACCATTTGAAATTTTAATTAATAAAAAAACATGCTTCGGCATGAGATAGAGACTTCAAATTTGGTGTACGGGTAAATAGTGGAAGGGAAGAAAGTGTGCAATTTCAGTTTTCCAACATTTGCTGTTGTAGGCCGTGCCACTCACTAAAATATTCGATTTGACGAACAAATGATAAACGCCCCCTTATCAATGTGATAGAGGCTTGAAATTTGGTATATGGGCTAATCATTTGATAAAAAATCCCAAGATAAAGAATAGAGCTTTTTTTAATGTTCATTTAAGGATGTGTTACACAGAAAAACGTTCGAAAAATGAAGTGAATTGTTAATTTTTAATAATCCATATAATATCTCATTTTTTGAAAAATCATAAGCGTAAAATATATTTATACTTTAAGAAAGGTATGTATCTTTAGTATCACAACAGATACTTATATTTTATTTGTTTTAGACATTTAGTTAACATTTTGTTTTAATTGCACTTAAAATAAGTACAACTAAAATGAAGTTTTTCTAAGTTTGAAAAAACAAAGAAAAATTAAACAGTATCCACTGGGATACTAAAGATACATTCCTTTTTTAAAGTATTAATATAGTTTACGCTTATGACTTTTAAAATATGAGATATTATATGGATTATTAAAAATTCATAATCTTTTACTATTTTATAGTACAAAGTAGTACTAAGTTTTAACCAATGTATTTTCTAAAATATCTGGAAAATTGTCTACTATCGCATATTTGTAAGTGATCTGTGAAACGTTATGAGTTCTGATATGCAGTGTGAAGATTATCAATGACGATAATCAACTATTACGCTACATCTAGAGTTAAAAAACTTGTTTCTTAATATTATCCATGTGCGTAACTCTAATCAATATTTGATAATACTGACTTTGCTATACATTTAAAAATTGCTGAGTGTTCTCATTTATTAAAAAATTTAAAGTTCCTTCTTTAAAAAATATACCCAATTCTCCTTTCTACCACGAGGTGGCACTGATGTTGCGGTATGCACGCACATATCGCATATATCGCTACTGTTGTGTTGAAAACCCTTAGAAAGTTTATTTAGATCGTTTAAAAAATCTAAAGTATCATCTTTAAAATTTACACTAGTACCCCTTTCTATCGCTAGGTGTCGGTGATTTGCATTACACATACCGCTTCATTACGCATTTTTCACCCCCTTTAAAAATTATTCAGTTAGAAATTTTAAGGATCTGCCTATAAAATATTCATAGTACCCCATTTCGCTGCTATCTGGCGGTGATGAATTCATCTCATACCGACTTATTAGGCGTTTCTGGCTCTTTAAAAGTTTCTGAACGTTTACCTAAGAAATTTAGAGTTTCATCCTTAAAAACTCACCTAATTCTACATTTAACTATTATGTGTCGGTGATGCATATCACGCATGCCGCCTTAATCTGTGTATTCATGAGCTTTAAATGTTGGTATATCGCGTTTAGTTAGAAAAAAATGTAAGTTATTATTCTAAAAAAGCTATCTAAGTTTCCCCTATTTCGTTACTATGTATCGGTTATGTATATCGCACATACCGTATTAGCAGTCACTTCCACTCCTTTAAACGTTTTTAAACATACCATTTACCTGAAAATCTAAAGTTGCATCCTTGAAGTATTATTCTAATTTTCATTTTTCCCGATTGGCATCGGTGATGGTGTCATTCTATTCCAACTTAATATGGGGTTTCTAACCATTCAGAAGTTTCTAATCATCCCCATTTACTTGAAAAAAAAAAAAAAACATTCTACCCTTAAAAACTTGCTTAGTTCTATTTTTGCCACTATATGCGGATGTTGTGTATCACACATGCCGTCTCAATCTGCTTATCCACCCGTTTTAAAGTTTTTAAACATGTCGTTTACCTAAAAATCTAAAGTATCATCCTTAAAATATTATCATAATTTCCCATTTTACCGCTAGGTGTTAGCAATGATTCCCCTCTATACCCTTCAGTATGTGTTTCTATATCCCCTTAAAAGTTAGTCGAAATTCCTATATAGCTAAAAAATTCTCAAATTTCCAATAAAAGTTTGCTGTATGTCCTTCAGTATGCGTTTCTATCCCTTTAAAAATTAGTAGAAATCCCTATTTAACTAAAAAACAAAGTTATATCCTTAAATTATCCGTAGTTCACTATTTTACTGTTACATATCGGGCATCTGTATCACACATAGTCCATTAAATGTTTCCAAACACTTAACATTTACTTAAAAATTTGAAGTTCGGTCTTTAAAAAATACTGAACTTTTCATTTCGCTGCTGTGTATCGGTGTTGTATTCAACCAAACCATCTCACCAGACTTTTCCCGCTCCTTTAAAATTGGTATAAATTGGCATTTATTTAAAACGTCTAAAGTTTATCCTACATCACAATTTCACCGCTAGGTGTCTTGGGTGAGTACACGCCATTCCACCTCATTAGATGTTTTCACCCCTTTAAATGTTTCTTGATATTTCATTTAGTTCCAAAATCTGAAGTCTCATTTTTGAAAATTACTCTAATATCCCTTTCTAATGTTATATGCCGGTTCCGTGTATTATACATACCTCCACGGTAAACGATAGCACTATTTAAAATTTATTATATTTCTTACTTAACTGAAAAATATTTTAAGTCCTATCTTTAAAAAACTACTCGGGTATCGCTTTTTCATCACTATTGTACCGATCTGAGCTCTCATTTCCAATTATTTATCGCCTTGAACCCATTCGGTGGTTCGTTTTCTATGCTTAGGCAAAACACTTCCATAAATCACAAGACACATTTTTGATTGAACTATTTACAGATATGTACACAGATCCAAATCGACACATCATAATTACGTGAGCAGCTGCACAACTCTCGGAGAAGTAAGCAGGCCGAGAATAACCTTTCCCAGTCTTCTTGGCATGGACAGAGAGGGGTTCGCAACATCTTCCCCCCACTTTTCAGTCCATCCGTTGATCAACGATGACTGAAAAGTCCATATTCCGCACCCCCTCCCTTTAGTGGAAATTCCCACACACAAGCTATGCTCCTGCAATCCAGAATTGCTCTATAAGCCAGTGACAAGATCGAACCATTACATAATAATTATCAAGATTTAAATTTCATACACAAAAGTATATTTCCATAAACACTAAATTATTCTTAAAACACTAATTATCAATTTCCACTTCTAATGTTTACACAAAAATCATACTATAAACTAAAATTATTCTTCAAACATTAATTATCAATTTCCACTTCTAATGTTTACACTTAAAACAAAATCATACTATAAACTAAAATTATTCTTCATACACTAATTATCAATTTCCACTTGTAATGTTTACACTTAAAACAAAATCATACTATAAACTAAAATTATTCTTCAAACACTAATTATCAATTTCCACTTCTAATGTTTACACTTAAAACAAAATCGTACTGGCTGTGGTTAGGCTGCCTGCATGTGGAGTTGCGGATGGAGTTGTAGTACTGGAGTTGTAGTAGGAAACCTGCAAGTGAACTTCCGTCAAATTAGTCGGACGGTTGTCTTCCGGTGGAAAGTAGCGTTATATTCCGTTTAGGTCGATATTATGCTGCCTGCAATATACAAGTATAAGAAACTTTTATATATTTTTAAATTCAAACCCCTTTTTATAGCTATGTTGTGTAATATATGTTTAACTGTAGCTGTAATATAAGAATAAATACTTTAAAATGTCATTGGACATATTATTCCAGCTAACATGTAATAATGAAAATAATTTCAATAAAATCGAAGTCCTCCCCCCCCCCCTCCAATATGTATATAGGAGGAAAAAATTCCATTTTTCAAGATCTATTTTGATGTTATATATGCATTGGTGAGATCGAAAAATAGTATATTTTTAATTTTTTAAAGTAGTTTATTTTGAAATATTTTCTTTCTTGATAAAGAAAAGTTATAAAATAATTATTTTTTATCTATAACAGGATTTTTTAATGATACATTTAAAACATTACACAAAAGCAATAGCAGGAAAAAGTAATTTAAAATTCTTAAAACGTAAATTATTAAATATAATAAATAAGAGTAAATTATTAAATTATAAGGACAAATTTAAAAATGCTTTTGAAAAATATATTATCAAATATTATATTAGAATTCGTTTTAAATACTTACCGATGGGAAACCTTTTTACCACTTATGAAAAAAATTAAATTAATAACAAAAAAAAAAACATAATTTACTCAGTTTATTATATACATAAAAAGTGCATTATTAAATAATTAAAAAAAATGAAAAACCGGTTTATAATTAAATCCTATTTAAGAATATATTATTATATATAATATTAAAAGTTATTAAAAAAAATAGCTGCTTGTAATTGATTGGTTAAATATTATGAAATGGAAGAGACAATTTGCTGAAAGATAAGTTAAGCATAAATTTAGTGCTATTAAATCATATTCCTTCACTAGAAGTACTTGCGTAAATATTTTATATTTTTTCTTCACAACTTTACCAGCGTTTTTCTGAGGAGTAAAATGTCACTTGTACTTCTTATTTTCTTTCAAAATAAAGCCCACACATGCAGGCCCGTGAAAAGCGAGTGGGGAAGTTCCCTCATATGTGTACCTAATCTTCTTCTGTCCATACCGGAGGGGGGGGGGGGGGGGACTCCAGCTCGGGTCTATTAATTAGAAAATTTTATGTTCAAATACTTCTTGTCAAGTTCCTTAAAAAGTTTGGAAAGATTATTATATTTTATTTTCAGAAAAATAGAAGTCGAAAAGAGGAATCGCTCTATTCTTCAAGCTCTATTTTAATGTTATATATACATTTGTAGGAGCTAGAAACTAAAATTCGACTCTTTTATCGGTAATTTATTTTTAAATATATTTGAAGAATTACAATTTAAATAACGCTGTCACCTAACGTTAGTAAACCAAATATAATTTGTTACCTTCCGCCGTAAGACAACAACCATCCGGTTAATTTGACGGTAGCCCACTTGCAGGTAGCTCAATGCGCGTCCGCACTTGACGGCAGCCAAATTTCATCGCTTCCGCAACCGCACTTGCAGGTAGCCTAACCACTTCGAATCGTACTATAAACCAAAATTATGCTTAATACACTAGATTTATCAATTTTCACTCTTGAACACATTACAATACTACTAACATATAGAAATACCTTAATTATATTAAACACACTACAATTCATATACATTTTTTCCATAATTTCCAATTTTGGATTACTGGCATAGAATTACCTTATTCAATTCCACTTACGGATGCAACTTGAAAACATATTCTGTTTACTCTTTAAAATAGTACTCTAAAATAGCACTAAATGCATTGCATGATATAATTAGTTAGTACATTTCAAATGTGAAGTTTTGGCTTGGGTGGTAGAGAATCAGCTCAGTAAACGACTGGGCTCTGGTTCGAATCCAAGCGAATCTTAAATTTTACAAGTGCTGCCATCTGTTGCTAAAAATTCAAGTACAGTTTTTCTTAAATAATCTGCAGAATTTTTTTGTTTTAAATTATTTCAAGTTCTATATACAAAATAACCTTATATCAATAAATTATTTTTAAATTTGAATACTTATAAAAATTTATTTCGAAGTTACTTTGAAAAATATCTTGAAGTATACTTTATACCAACTATAGATGGAATATATTCTTAATTAAAAATGTGCTTGTAGAAATAGCAAATATAAAATGTGCATGTAAAATTAGACAGAAATTATGGAACATCCTTATACGAGTAGTAGTTATCTTTCGACATGTAATTTTGAACATTTTAGATTAGAATAAAAACAAAAATCAAACTACTTTGAAATTTTAATAATTTGACGCTAACATTTGAAGAATTTTTTTATTATTTTAAATGCACATAGATAATTAGAAATTTGCAATACATTTGAAAATCATTTACT
Organism: Amaurobius ferox; assembly: GCA_951213105.1. Taxonomy (NCBI): domain Eukaryota; kingdom Metazoa; phylum Arthropoda; class Arachnida; order Araneae; family Amaurobiidae; genus Amaurobius; species Amaurobius ferox. The sequence goes on along the minus strand of OX578150.1, from coordinate 27,476,532 downwards.
TTTAATAATAAAAAAAAAGTTTATATGTAAATATGAAAAGTTTACTCTTTCAAATTTGAATGCTTATAAAATTTATTTCGAAGTTACTTTGAAAAACATCTTGAAGTATACTTTATACCAGCTATAGATGGAATATGCATTTAAATCTATTTTAAAACATAATTACTCAATAAATATAAATGTAGATAAAATAATTTTTAAAAGTTTACTTTAATGAGAAATATTTTAAACGTTACAAATGAGCAAAGAACATATTCGGATATTTAATATAGATACGTATTTGAAAACCTTTAATATCAAGTATAAAATGGTAATGAACTTAAATTTGTTTAAGACATGATATTTTAATGACGGCATTCTTGAATTTAAATACTTTTTACGCTTTCTTTTTCTTTGTTTCATTTCAGTCAATATCGGTGATATCGCTTTTTAAACTAATTTTGTATCTTAAAATAGAGTGAATATTTTTCAACAAATATTTATTTGCTTTTTTATACGGATGTGTGACAAATCCAAATATTTTTTAATGTTCATTCATCTGTTTAAGCTTCTGATATCTGAAGTAATCCATATAAAAGAGATCAAATCAAACATTTACAATAGATTTTGTCCACATCCTTCTCGGTTTGCTTTGTTTCTTCTTCTTAAGCAGGAATAATATAATAAATAATACCATAAAATAGCACACTTTCTTCCTTTCCAACAATCTACCAGTACACAAAATTTGAAGTCTCTATCTCATCGCAAAGTTGTTTTTTTTTTATCATTTTATCTTTCGAATGTTTTTGTGTGGAGTATCCATCCCCTTAAATAAACATTTAAAAAAAAAAACTCCATTCTTCTTGGGTTTTCTATCAGATGATTCGGCCGTATACCAAATATCAAGTCTCTATCACGTTTTAATAGAGGCATTTCTCCTTTATTCCGAAAATCGAATATTTTAGTGTGCAGCACCCCCTAAAGTGTAAAATATAAGATAACTGAAATTGTACACATTATTCCTTCCAAATTATCTACGCTTACACCAAATTTGAAATTTCTATCTCATACGGAAGCATGTTTTTTTTTATCATTTCACAGTTCGAACGTTTTTCTCTGGAGCACCCCCATTATCGAACATTTTTGAGAAATTCAATTCGCCTTGGGTGTTTTCATTAAATGATTAGCCCATGTACCAAATTTCAATCCCGTATCAAAATTTAAAGGAGGTGTTACTCATTTATTGGCCAAATCGAACATTTTGATGTGCGGCACCCCCTATAGGAAAAAATATTGGAAATCTGAAATTGCATACTTTCTTCCTTTCGAATGATTTACTAGTACACCAAATTTAAAGTCCCTATCTCATCGCAAAGCATGCTTTTCTATCATTTCATTTTTCGAACATTTTGGTATGGGGCAACCCCTCTATAGATTATTTTCGAAAAATACGATTTTTCTAGGGGTTTTTATTGAACGATCGACCCGTGTACCAAATTGCAAGTCGCTATCTATTCGGGATGTGCCTAAAAAAAGGGTGACTGACAGACAGACACACAGACAGGCTGACAGACAGACGGTCACTTGCCAATTAGTATATATAGATAGATCAATTGGCAATTAGTATATATAGATAGATCAATTGGCAATTAGATAGATATATAGTTTATGGACAAATGTACTTTTATATAACATTTAAAAGAAATTGATTATATATATTTTGAAATTTTTATATATTGAACATATCTTACTTGTCATAATGCACACAAAATTTCACCTTCTACCTTACGAAGAAAAGAGAAACTTAATTCTTGTTTTCTAGCGTTTAATCAAATTATATTTTATGTATATGTGTGCTCTTTCTATTTAATAATCAAATTTATTTGTCCTACATTATTATAAATTGTATTATTTACTAGTAGTATACCCGTTGATTGTACAGAAGATATAAAGAAACTTAAAATTCAAAATTATGTGCACATTTCTATATTGTTTAAATGGCATTCTTATTCAAATCATTTTTTTTAAATATTTAATTTAATTTTTCTGAAAATAAAGTATAAGAATTTCTATTCTCGCGAAATAAAATTATATTCATAGATGGATCTAGAATAAAACATCCTGCTCCCGTTTGCAAACAAATTTAAAATAATTTTATGCAATTTTATGATAAATTTATTACTTTCCTTATATACATAGTATAATGGATAAGGAAAGTATTGTGACGGGGTCGAAAATTCGAATTCGAGTTTTCGACGAAAGAGCACATTTCAAGCATTCGTGAACACGAAACAAACATTTTTGAGGTGATGTCTGTGTGTGAGTTTGTGGAGACTATATCTCACAATTGAATAGAGCGATTCGAACGACATTTGGTTCAAAAACAAAAATGTAGGAGCCTACTGTTTTTAAGCGCAATCGAATGTTCAGAATCCCCCAAAATTTTCGAGTAAAATTTGGAAAAACTCTTCAAAAAATCAAAACCTTTAATAAAGTTACACAAATAGTCATTTCTTATGTAATTTTTCATTAGAAAACAATTGACACACAAACACACTTTAGAACGCTAGAAAGAAACGTCCTCGAGATATTGCACATTTTTCAAATAAATGTATCAAAAATGACATAAAATAAAAATAAAATATTAACTATTGTGCAAGAAGCTTACTTTTCATATGTAATATCATGCGATACACGTGGTGACATCATTCTTGTGGATCTAGCTCGTTCCATTGATAAAAAAATAAACTTTGGGTTATACTTTTGTAGTTGGACGCCAATAGTCATTTATCTGCTATACGAATAACTTATTTCTCCTTTCATAAAGCTTTGCGATATTTTGCGACGAATTTGTCGGAATGTCGCCAACTTGGCAGCTTATTAAATGTTGCCAAATTAACGAAAATATCTCCAAATTGATAAAAATGAAGCTAAATTAACGAGTATGGCAACTAATTGACGAAAATTCAATATTTTGGAAATTATATAAGAATCGACGAGAATATATAAGAATAAACTTTTATTTCCCTCTGTAACATTTGACAAAATTATGGTGACGAATTTGTCGGAATATCTACAAATTTCTGACTTTGTAAATGTTGTCAAATTGGCGAAAATATCACCCAATTGATAAAGATTCGCCAAATGGATGAAATCGAGGCTAAATCAATGACGGCTAAATGATGAAAATTCAAGATCGTGGAAAAATTATAAGAGTAGACAATAAGAATAGCCCATTTCTCTGTCCGTCGGTCCGTAACCTTTGGCGAAAAATTTAGCGGGACGTGGCCAACTTGGCGACTTGTTTAAATGTTGCAAAAATGACAAAAATGTTGCCAAATTGATAAAAATTAAGCGTAATGGGAAGTAGCGGGACGTGGCCAACTTGGCGACTTGTTTAAATGTTGCAAAAATGACAAAAATGTTGCCAAATTGATAAAAATTAAGCGTAATGGGAAGTAGCGGGACGTGGCCAACTTGGCGACTTGTTTAAATGCTGCAAAAATGACAAAAATGTTGCCAAATTGATAAAAATTAAGCGTAATGGGAAGTAATGCTTCACAAATCTTCATTTCATTATATGACGGGCATACCTTCTTGGATATAAGAAATGCTCCTCTCGCCTTTGTGTGTAACACTTAGATGCATTTTAGCGAATTTGGCGAATAATCCAGTAAGGTACTGCCAACTTAGCGATATTTCGCCTCAGATTGACGAAAATATCATTAAAATTGCAAAAATGACATTAAATTAGTGAAAATGACGTTTAATTGATGAATTAATTATTAGAATATTTTACTGTATGGACTGTATCTCTTTTTGACGATGCCATCCATATTAATACTTGTTTATTTAGAGTTGCACGAAATATACGTTAATTGGAAACTTTGAAATAATTTTATATGTTGTCATCCAAACAAATCGCCAAATTCAACGATAAAAACACAGTACCGTGGATCTTATACATTACTTTTGACTGTAAAAGTAGTAAATTCATTGTATTATATGGAAGGTCATGTGCTGCCCACATCAGATTTTTTTTAATATAGTGATAAAATAATTGGTTCTTACGCAGATTGAGCTAAAGATACATATTTTACATTTTACTTAAAATATTGATTGAAATGTATCTGTAAAAAATGTTTGATTTAAATGTACAGACCTGCCAACATTCCAAACCGAAAAAGCAGGAGACTATTTTGTCGCAAATATATTTTTACTTATATCACTTAATATTTGTTTAAAATTATATATGTTTCTTACAAATAAAACATTAAAACAATGTACCATTTAAGTAAACATTATGCTTTAAACTTATCTGAAAAAAAAAAATTGCATTAACTATCTTTTCAATTAAAATAGTGTTAGTAACAAATTATAAAAAAAAATAACTTGATAATATTAATCCTTGATGTATTTATTAAATCTTAATGCACCCCCTCCCCAATAAAAAAAAAGTACTGCATTAAATATCAGGAGTAGTACTGGTAGAATATGAAAATTCAGGACACCAATTTTACAAAATTTCAGGATAATAAATGATAACACAAATATATAAAGGTTTTATCCAGTGAAAATTACTTAATAATGAGAACAAATATTTATGTTTAGGAAAACAAGGGTTTTCACTAAAGTGAGTAACAAACATTGATCTTTAATAAAAAACAAAATATAGAAATTAATTATATTCCTGCCAAAATGGTTTCCTTTTTATTTGCCTAAATCATTGCTTTAATACCAGTTTTTGGAAAATATCCCTTCACAGGGTTCATACCCATTTTTTAAAATAGAAAAATTTGTATTATGCAAATATAATTCAAAAATTAACCTTAATAATTAGCCAAAATATGAAAATGAGCTAGTTTAGGCGATCTACAGGTAATATGCAACATTTAAATGATGGAGATGGATGGAAAAAGATACTAACGTACTCTCGGCAATTCACGGGAAGTAACTGAATTGTGTAATCGCACTGTTTATGCGAAAATAATTTAAAAATTAATCGTAATAATTAATCAGAATATGAAAATATGCTTGTTTAGTCGATCTAATATGTAACATTTAAATGATGGAGATGGATGGAAAAAGATGCTAACGTACTCTCGGCAATTCACGGGAAGTAACTGAATTGCGCAATAGCACTGTTTATGTGAAAATAATTAAGAAATAATTCGTAATAATTAATCAGAATATGAATATATGCTTGTTTAGTCGATCTAATATACAACATTTAAATGATGGAGATGGATGGAAAAAGATACTAACGTACTCTCGGCGATTCATAAGAATAAACTGAATTGCGCAATTGCATTGTTTATGAGAAATTAATGAAGAAAATAACGTTTTAGTGATTTATGCTGAATTAGACAACCTTTGAAAGAGTATATTTATTACTTTCATAAAATAAGCGATCGCGATCTTAATTTACATTACACGCGGCCCTAAATCTCCCTTAATTTGAATGGCATTACCGTGCATTTTATTATGGATTTGCTATGATCCCGGGAATGATAGAAAACACTGTTAAAAAGGCAGAAAATCGGTGTTTCCGAGGAATTATACAATGTCTGGGTAGTTAATAGATTTCAAACAAAAAAAGCCGGAAAATTTCGTTAGTAATCCGGAGGCCGGAGAATTAATGAAAAATCCAGAGTCTCCGGCCAAAATGCGGAGAGTTGGCACGTCTGAATGTATTTATTGTATAGAATTCGTATATTGCGCACATAAAAATGTAAAATTGAATATTCCTTTGAAATAAAAATGCTAATATTGCATGCTTTATTAATTGATATCCAAATGCATACTAATCAGGTACCGTGTAATTAATTTTTGTACATAAATATTTTATTTAACAAATGCTTGTGATATTATTGATAAAGCCTCTTAGTGTACTTTTGCATGAGAATTTACTCTATAACCAAGCTGGCCAAGACCATTGGTGCATCGCAACTTACATGGTTAAAAAATGATGCGAGACAATTAAGGTGCATTTGAATTTTATGGCAGACAAATTCCCACAATTGCAAAAATTGGTGTATTTTCTTAATTAGAATTTGTTTTACCTTTATTTTAATTTAAATGAAATTATCACATTGATTGTTCCACTTAATATATGGATAGCTTCCAACTAAGGAACTCCTTTCGCATTCACTATGCCTGCAATGTTTGCAAAAGAAACTTTGCTACATTGTTATGTGAATGGGTTTGGCCATCGCAAGCCTGAGCTCAATCTTTAAGAAATTTGAAGGTGCCTCTGCATAGAGATTCAATTCTGCATAGAGATTGATAACGCTGTGTCACATAGCAAGTTTCCTTGCTTAGATACTGTTACTTGAAATAGCAACACAATCCTAATCAAGTTTTATACCTGGTCTGGTTGGCGTAAAAAGGTGTATATTGTTAATGCGAAATTTATGCAATAGCATTACGAAATGAAATTTTGCGTTTCAAAATGGGCAATTATTATTTTGTTTGTATATATTATATAGCATAGTTAATAAAAATTATCATTTGTTACTTACCATCCCGGGCCGATAAAATTCTAAATCATATTCATTCAATTTTATATCAACCATTTTAAATCTTTTTATCGATAGAATACCAAGTGTTTGACACACTGAAACAAAGTCGATAAAAAAGAATTCGCAATCTTTCATTTCAAAATACTGTAGTGTAGCCTTGCATTTCTCCAGCGACCTCGAAACTAGCCACAGACGTCGATTAAGCCCTTCAAGTGCAAGGAAATCGAGCTTCGTTTTAGAAAAGATCAATTCCAAAACCTCGCTATCTATACCGGATTCTGCAAGTAGAAAAAAATAAAAATGATAAAACTAGTGCAGAACTTTCTTAACATATTTATAGCTAATACTCAGATTCAAATACGTAACATCCATTTTATCTCAAAAAGTTCTAAATTATAGGACATTGCCTTTACGCTGACCAAGCTCAATATTTTTACTTTCCCTGCAATACATGGTAATGTATAGGGAAAGTATTGGAATCATGTCGAAAATCGCAACTCGAGTTTTCGACGGATCTACACGTTTAGAGACCTCTAGAATACGAAAAAAACATTTTTAGCGTGACGTCTGTGTGTGTGTCTGTGTGTCTGTCTGTGCAGATTTTGTATCCACTCTAACTAAAAAACTAATGGACCGAATTTCACAAAATTTGGTAGGTAAGTCACTTGTGAGCGAGTCTGGGGCTGATTAGTTTTGGGTACGATTTGGGATAAAATAACCCGCCTTTTTTGCGAAATGGCCCGCAAAAGGTTGTATCAACTCTAACTGAAAAACTAATTAACTGAATTTCACAAAATCGGTAGATGAGTCACTTGTGGGTTACCCAGGTGCTGATTAGATTTTGGTACGATTCGGAAAAAAATAACCTGCCTTTTTTTTGCAAAATGGCCCGTAAAAATCGTCAAAATCTAAACTAAAGAACTAGGTATACTCAAATATATCCATTAAATGCTCGTTTAATACGTAATTTTTAACGACGAAAAGAATAAGACCAACCCCATTACACTAGGACTAGCCGTTCTCGAGATATTTTAGTTTTTCATACTTTATCTACGCCACCTATGAAAATAAGCCCGATTACCGAATGAGAACGAAAATTGCATTAAAAGTGAAATAAATTTAATTAAAATAAAGAGAATGTGTATATAAGTCTGCAAGGAAAGTCATGTGCTGCCCACATCAGATTTTTACTTTCCCTGCAATACATGGTAATGTATAGGGAAAGTATTGGAATCATACCGAAAATCGCAACTCGAGTTTTCGACGGACCTACACGTTTCGAGACCTCTACAATACAAAAAAAAACTATTTTTAGCGTGACGTCTATATCTGTGTCTGTCTGTCTGTCTGTCTGTGCAATGTATATATCCACTCTAGCTGAAAAACTAATGGACCGAATTTCATAAAATTTGGTATGTAAGTCACTTGGTGAGACCCTGGTTTTGGGTAGGATTCGTAAAAACAGAACCCGCCTTTTTTTGCGAAATGGCCCGTAAAAATGTCATGTATCCACTCTAGTTAAAATACTAATTGACCAAATTTCACAAAATTTGGTAGATAAGTTAATTGTAGAATGCTTTGGTGCTGATTAGATTTTGGTACGATTCGGAAAAGAACAACCTGCCTTTTCGTACGAAACGGCCCGCAAAAATTTCATGTATCCACACTAGCTAAAATACTAATTGACCAAATTTCACAAAATTTGGTAGATAAGTTACTTGTGAAACACTCTGGTGTTGATTAGATTTTGATACGATTCGGAAAAGACGAACCTGCCTCTTTTTACGAAATGGCCCGCAAAAATCGCCAAAATATGTATCAATTAAATTCTTGTTTTATACGCAATTTTTGACGAGGAAAAGTATATGACACACTCTATTATACTTTAGGACTAACCGTTCTCAAGATATTGATTTCTTGCATTTTTGTTACGGCGCTATCGGAAAAATGTCCACTTACCAAATAAAAACAAAAATTGAATTATAAATGCTGATTTAGTGTTATTTGGTGCAATTAAACTCAATCTAATGAATTATTAAAGAAATAAAGAAAATATGAATTTTAGTCTGCAGGGAAAGTCATGTGCTGCCCAAATCAGATTTTTACTTTCCCTATATGCATAGTATAATGTATAGGGTAAGTATTATGACAGGGTTGAAAACTCGAATTCAAGTTTTGGCGGAAGAGCACGTTTCAAGCATTCCTGAACTCGAATCGTACGTCTTTGAGGTGATGTCTGTGAGAGTATCCGCGAGTCTGTGCATGCGATATCCCATGAGCGAATGTCGCATTTCGAGCGAACTTGGGTACAAAAATTACAATCAGTGAATACTGGAAACCTCTTTATTTTTTTAAACGAAATCAAATATTCGAAAGATGCCAAAATTTTCAAACGCAAATTTAAAAAAGAATTAAAAAAGAATTAGAACCTTCAATAATGTTACAGAAATAATCATTTCATATGTATTTTTTCAGAAACCAATTCACATATACTTTAGAACAATAGAAAGAACAGTTTTCGAGATATTGCAATTTTTCAAATAAATTTATCAAATAAAAATCACATAAAATTAAAAAAGTATTAACTATTGTGAAATATACTCAATTTACATGTGTAATTTTAAGCGATATTCGTTAACATCATTCTCGTGAATCTAGTTCGTTCCATTCACAAAAGAATGCACTTTCGGTAATAGATTTGTATTTTGAGGTCTCACAATTCACTATCAATCATCTTACATAATAATGGTCTTCTGTGTGTGCAGTTTATAGCGTAAAATCTAAGCTTCGTACGATCATGAAATTTGGTACAAAGATACTTCGAAGTACGCATGCCCACATCGTAGTTATTCTGCTTAAATTTTGAATTAGTTTTGTGGTTATCTTACGTTTTACCTCGATTTAGGCCGATATTTGACACAAATCGATTTCTTAGTGAACTGAAATATTATCATAAAGTTTTTTTATTGACACCATGAGAAAGAACGAAAAAATCTCTTTCAAATAAACTTTCAAAGCAGTTCATACAATGAGTAAACAAATTTTAACACTTTTTTTAATATATACTTTTCGTGCGTTTTAAACCTCTCCAATTTTTAGATATACAAATATTGGTATGCCATACACCGTTTATTTTCTCTCAGCTTTTTTAGAAGTACAGATGCTTTAAAAAGAGAAGGAAACTCATTACAGGAATATGAATTTGCTTGTTCCGACTACTTCATCAACAAAAAACACTACCAGAAACAATTTATTGTAAAAAAGGATAACGATATGTAGTCAGTTCACTCCTTGGTCGTAGTCAGGATCCAGGAAAGGGTGAGGCATACTACCGAGTGGGGGGAAGTGAGAGGAATTCCTTTTCCCACTATGGCTACTATATGAAAAATGTAATTAATTAGCCAATAGGGAAGGGGGCATATAATATTGAATGTATTAAAGGTATGACTATGAATAAGTTGTCTCAGATTACAATTCTTCAACTAAAACCACTGAAAGATTCCCCGATACTGCGCTCGCGGAGTTCAAGTTTAGATTTCGTATCAGCCATATGGAAATCAACTAGTAGTGTCTGGCGGTTTTCTGAATCAACCCTCGAGGAGGATAAGGCTCCTATATATACTTCTATATATAAAGGGGCTCTAGCGGAGGCTAAGTTAGTTAACATTACCGCATTACATTAATGCATAAGTTAGTTAACATTGTGCATTACAGACGCTTCCGTTAACAGACTTAGTCTCCACGAAGTTAGGACCTTCGAGGAGGAATCTAAATAAAGAAAGTCTGGACAACCCTAATGAATAAGAGAAAACAGCAGTAGAAGTAGACAAAATAGGTGTATTCTGCAACAGAGGTGATATGGTGAGGTATGAAGTATGGCCGCCATCTTGAATTCCGTAATCCTGGAAGGGGGGTAATTTTGAAAAATGGAAATAATTTTAGGGTTTTAATTTTTTCAGAAACTATTTTTCGGGTGGCAACGATTTTGTAGTCTTGTACAAGGGGGGAAATGAATTTTAAATATTGAGGATGAAACTTAGAAATATTTTTGTTTGGGTTGCCATGGCAACAGCTGGGGGATAGAAACTTTTTTCGGGTGACAACACCTCGGCTTCTGCGGCAGAGGAGGTATGGCCACCATCTTGAATTTTTATGATCTTGTACGAGGGTGTTGTGAGGAAACTTTAATTTTTTCTAAGAGTTAGAGAAACTATTTTGAGGGTGGCAGCACCACCAGAGGAGGTATGGAATCCCTAGCGCCCCCTAGCGGTATAAACTTAGGATGGAACTTAGAAATCTTTTGTTTGGGTTGCCATGGCAACAGCTGGGGGAGAGAAAATTTTCGGGTGGCAACACCTCGGCGTCTGCGGCAGAGGAGGTATGGCCACTATCTGGAATTTTCATAATCTTGTACGAGGGTGTAGTGAGGAAACTTTAATATTTTCTAAGAGTTAGAGTAACTTTTTGGGGGAATGGCTAGTCCTTAACATTTTAAATGGGAATACCGTAATGCAACTATATGGTGTCGCAGACATTTCTAAAATATGAGTGTATTCAATGTTTGTAATGAGGGTGGTTTAATATGTGTGTATATATCTTAGTTCTTAACATTTTAAATGGGAATACCATAATGCTGCATTCCCCAAAATAGAGGTGTCTTAGACATTTTTTAAATATGAGTGTATGCAATGTTTGTGATAAGTGCGTTTCATTGCAGCCCCGCCAATGTACACTGAATTAAAAACAGCATACATTTAATTTCTAATAATGAAAAACAGCAAGTATTGTAAAGGAGTGCTAAATTAAATCATCTGTCGAACGCGATAAAATTCCCCCTGCTTGGTAAGGGTAAGTGTTATCAACAATGGACCCTTCCCGGCTTAAAGTTCCCACGGGGCCTGCATTTATTATTGTCCTGGACGTTTCATTGTTTACCTTTGCAGTTGAGATACAATGCTCTCAAAGTACAATTCGCCCAAAAATAATGCATATAATGTCATTGACCTGCTTTAGTTGGAGAATAATACTTATGTGATTCGCTTGAAATAAATATTACAAGTTTAATTAATCTGAAAATAATACTTGAAGTGTCTGCATTTGCATTTCTTAATAATACCTGATGGGGATATCAGGCGGAATAATCATAGCTAATTCTAGCACTTCTAGGAAGATATAGCGTAGTAGAAATAAGTGAAAAACACCTTGAGGTGGAGCTAATTGCAACATACAATAATACTTATGTGATTCACTTGAAATAAATATTACAAGTTTAATTAATCTAAAAATAATACTTGAAGTGTCTGCATTTGCATTTCTTAATAATACCTGATGGGGATATCAGGCGGAATAATCATAGCTAATTCTAGCACTTCTAGGAAGATATAGCGTAGTAGAAATAAGTGAAAAGCACCTTGAGGTGGAGCTAATTGCAACATACAATAATACTTATGTGATTCACTTGAAATAAATATTACAAGTTTAATTAATCTAAAAATAATACTTGAAGTGTCTGCATTTGCATTTCTTAATAATACCTGATGGGGATATCAGGCGGAATATTCATAGATAGATAATTCTAGCACTTCTAGGAAGATATAGCGTAGTAGAAATAAGTGAGAAAACACCTTGAGGTGGAACTAATTGCAACAAAAATTCTTCTTGTTGTAAATGGTAGATAACACGTTCCTAATCAACATACTAAAAATATATATCCGTACTGTTGCGCAAAATGCGTTTTTTGACGCCATCTTGAAAAAACATGAAAAAATCACAAATAACTTAAAAAAATCACAAAAAATCATGTGTGGCATCAAATTATAGGAAATTTCATGCTGAAAAAGAATATGATAGTGGTTTAAAAAACAAATGGAAATAACAAAATGGTGGCCGAAGAACTAAAAGCTTTTGCAGTATTGAAAAACATCTTTTTATTAATCTAAGCGGCTTAAAAATCCTAGGTAGCTTTAACTTCGCTCACAATTTAAAATTTTGATTAATGTGAAATTTTAAATTTAAATATTCAAAATATAAAATTTGAAAAAGTTATACAATAAAAGGGGGTTTTATAATATAAAATCATATTTATTTCATCAAAATCAAATCTCATCTTCATCTAAATCAAAACTGTCTCCTGTGTTTGTACAGTCCTTTCCACAACAGTTTTCACAAACTACTGAACATGGAAGTCCATATCGGCGACATGTACATTTCATGGTGTTACATGGTTCTTCAACTGTAGTTTGGCAGGCACACTTAATCATATTTAAGAGTTTGTCTTGTGCTGGGCCCAAGTCTGTTAAAATCGGCTGAAATTCTCCTTCAACCAACTGCCAACCCCATAGTGTAGGATCAGGGTTTGGCATATTAAGATTTTCCAAATCAAACACTGCAAATTCAATCGAAGTAGATGGTATTTCGCCGCATTTTGTGTTAGAGGAAAACGAGCTATATCAAATTATTTTTTCAGCTGAAGCTATTTTTCTAATGTATTGTTCATAACGAAACACATTTTGGTTGGTTGTGTTGATGTTACCTCCATATAGTGACACAATAACTTTACAGCCAATTTCGACCAAATCTTTCTTAGTAACATCTTCGGATGATCCAAAATGGGAAGCCCATGCGCATAAGATTTTGGATTTTATGATATTCTTGAAAGCAGAAGATTTACTTTTGCCAAATAACGCACTGGTGGTGTCAGACCCTGTTAATGCGTGAACAAAAAGTAAATTTCAGCAAGCCTCCTCTCTAGTAGATCTTTGCATGGCTTGAATGTTACGAACATTATCAGACTGTGTGGCAGACTGGATTAAAATGTTCTTAGAAGAATGATATAGTAGTAGGATTAAAATATCAGTATCATCAGCAACTACAGTGACAGGCTTTTCCTCGGCTATGTTTAAATCTTCTTTGACGATTAGTGTGTCTGCATCACCTTCTGTATGAATGACGGAAGAAAACTTCCTTGAAAATAACTCTCCAATATATTGATCCAAACGTTTAAACAAATGCCAAGCCAAGCCAAGACGATTCCTTCCGGGGTTGCTGTGCAGATTGCACTTAACCCCACATCTGATTTATAGCAATATGTTAACCTTTTTGTAGATTTACATGTATAGCAATACACGATGGCGCTCTACTCCATCGAGGGCGCTGATGTGGCAGTTGCTGTAAGATGATGTCCGGTTCGACTATGGCCGGATTCAGACTAATCCGTTCGTACGTTGCCCATCCGTTGGGAGCTGTACGTCAACCAATCACAGGCTCGAACGCACGACCGTGCGTTCATCCGTTGAACATGGTTCAAGTTCATGTTTAACGGATGCGTTGGTCACGTGATGCGTTACCTTCTGAAAAGACACCAATGAAAAGGCTTCTCTTGATAAACAAGATGGCCGTCACTTCGATCACAGGATTTCCAAATGCAAGAATGATTTCGGATATACAGCAGACTATATGAAAAATATTCTGATTGGTGAGTTATTATTTGTTTATTTAAAAGAAACATGGGAAGTTTACTCTTAAATCTATGCCAATTTGACGATCATTAGATAAATTACTTGTGTGATCACTTGTTCATTTGAACGTGTGGTCATAAAATTTTATTTTAATGTATACCGATCGCCTAATTTACTAATTTGGAACTGTAGAATGACCCGACTTGATCCAATTTAAAAATGTGATTAAAGTAATCTCCCCACATCTAATGTTCAATGTAAACTAGTACGCTCTCAATGAATGGATATTTGAGTAAAATTTATTGTAAATATTTTGTAGAAACATAGCATTTAATCGCACTCGGTTATTCATCATGACCATACCAAATATTTCTATCTCTTCCGGACTTTATCGGTATTTCAAGTTTTGCGATGTCATACTTTTTCACATAGTTAAGAAATCTGTCAGGATGTGTAGTATGTGATGCTATTTATAAATTGTTGAAATTCCCTTTAGATATAACAGTTTTTCAATAAATTATAATTAAATCCGAAAATAATGATTTAAATAATTATTTGTATAATGTGTTTAGTATGTTTTTGAGTCCTAAGTATAATGTGTGTTATTTTTAAGCATTCCATATTCTGTATCCTTATGTGAATAAAGTAAACAACCCAAACCATATTTTGTTGCAGACTTCACATATAGCATATTTGTTATGTGGCATGCAAATTTGGGAATCTTATACACTTTTGTAATTTTTTTTATTGTACAATTTATTTTGGCATTTATATTTGCATTTATCAACTTCAACACAGGGTCCTCGTCCTAGCTATGAATGTTCTGATAATATATACTATTGAGACTACTTAACACGAAAGTGAAATATTGGTTAACACGATATGCAGGCTGTACCAATATATTTGTTTGTTTCATGCAAAATAATAGTTAAGATGCAGTGGTGAATTTATATACTGACGAATGCCAGGGACCTCGCTTCAGAGGAGAGCCTCATTTTGAACGAAAAATAAAAGTAAAATATCTTTAAGAAAAAAAAAAATTTCTTAAAGATTTTTAATAGTGAAGAAGGAAATAAGGACGAACTCGAAAATGAATTCCAAAAAGTGGATTTAAAGTGTTTGTATTCGTATCTATGTGGAGAAAACATAATTCAAGCATTTCCAAATGTTGAAATAGTACTTCATACTTATCTGCGTTTGATGATCTCCAACGCTAGTGGGGAAAGGTCATTCTCTAAATTAAAACTAATCAAAAACAACTTAAGAAGCGTAATGACTGAAAAGAGGTCATCAAATCATTTGTCAATTCTTAGCATTGAAAACTACCGTGTTAAAACGTTAGATTTTACTTATTGATACTTTGTTGCATCAAAAGCCACAAAATGTCCAATTTAAAGTACCATAAAAAGTTTTAACTCTTTTCTTAGTATTGTGCTGTAATATCAATATTTACCGCACAGTTTAACAAATAAAAATGTATAATATTTAAACACTTGTATCGTTTAATATTTTCATAAAATATTATTATTCTCATCTTAATTTAATTTCTGTTCAAACTTTTGGGTGCAAATATTTCAAGTATGTTTATTAGATGAAAAAAAAAAAGCGTAGCAGGATTTGTATAGAACGAGATTTAACGTGTTTATTTTTAAGTACTTTTTTTTCTAAACTGGCTTTTAGAGTGTGTGTG
This sequence comes from Amaurobius ferox, assembly GCA_951213105.1. Lineage (NCBI taxonomy): Eukaryota > Metazoa > Arthropoda > Arachnida > Araneae > Amaurobiidae > Amaurobius > Amaurobius ferox. The sequence continues at coordinate 27,460,885 of OX578150.1, read as the reverse complement.
TGGGGGGGGGGGGGAGGGGGCTCTTCGGAAAAGATTGCCGGGGCCACATTCTCCCATGATTTGCCACTGTTAATATGAAATGTATGTTCTCTTTTATCCAGTGCCAATGCACTTCTGTGTAACAGGCGGTTTGTACTTACTCGCATTTTATGTGTAAATCCCAGAGATCTTGAAAATAGTGACTTTTAGATTTTGCAATTGTAAATCAATATTTGTGTAACAACATTTTGTCCATTACATCTGTAAGCAACATCTTAATCGCTGATATGTTATGTATATATTTATGTTAATTTTTTTACATAATTGTCTATAAATTTTATTGTAATTATTAGTTTGTTTTTTTTTTCAAGAAAAAAATGCCAAAAGAGTTAAAAGCACAGCTATTATATTTATATAATACTGGTATGTGAAAAAACTTTTGGCGAGTAATCACTGAGCTGAAATTTCTGAATTATTCACTCGTTATTAGTAGAATTTTATAGCTTATTATGCAGCATTACAATTAGATTTGTTATATTTTCATTTTGCTAACTTGTTTGAATACAGAAGAAATCTATTTAGCAATATTCTTCAAGGTTCGTGTGTAGATCGATTGCGTGTGGTATTCAAGTTCAAGTCTGATATTTATTACCATGAATATTTATCTACAGCTAGATACCATAATTTAAAAATATTCATTCTAATAGTTGAGGACAAGCAGTTTTGATGTGCTTTGTTTTACCAAGGGTTATAAAGTGATACTAATTCTGATTTAATTTGTTACAGGAATTTAAAGTGTCTAGAAAGATATATTTCTTGAAGGACTGAAAAATCTACAGCTGGTGCACACATCCTCTGCTCTGATCCCTTAAGATTGTGAAGAAGTTAAGGTATGTTTTTGTCACATTAATTTCAGTGCTTGACATTTACTATTCCTAGTTAATATACTGTAAATTAGAAATTCCTTAATTGGTGATTAAAAAGTGTAAAGTGGATGAAAGTAAACATTAGATGTTGCTGTGCTGTTAAAAGTTAAATACTTGTATATAGAACTTTGTGGGGTAAACTGTTCCATATTTATAATATATGCTAAGTAAGTTTTTATAATGACAAACACATCTAACATATAAATACAATCTTGCTGTAGTCATTTTAATTCATAATCTGCAATTTGAATCCTCGTGATTTGTTTATCAGTCTCTAACACACACATGTGGGTTAGTCATTTCATTTTCAAGGACTTTCCAATGATCATACGGAAACACCTGACCTGTGCATGCAAGCAGCTCACTGAGTAAAGAAATATTATCAAAAAATTAAATTTAGCATTTTTAAAATTAAAGTTTTGAAAATTAAAATTTTCATTTTCATTACAATAATCAATCTGGTCAACTAAAATTTCTTAGAATAAATGCTAATTTTATTCTGATTTCCAGTTTTATATAAGCAAGGTAAACAATTTGAAATCAACTGTAAAAGTTACTGGTTTTAGATTTAAATTGTATCTTGTGAAAATAACCTGTTTCAAATTAAATTATAACTATCGTGAAAAGGATCAAATTGAATTTAAACTGCATTCATTGTAGGACCAATTTTAATATGATTCATATATTGCACATGTAATACATAACCCATTTGTCTTAAAAAGTTACTGCTAGCTTGGGACACCACCACAGTATGCATCAACATATCAAGTGCATTTATTGCCTACGCAGAAGGTGTTTATTTAGGACATAAGCAGGCTATGATGCCAAGTAGTAGCACATGCCACACTATAGCAGGCATATATTTTTAATATGCATAAGCTGCATTTTAATATTTTCTTTGTTAGCAGAGCCTGTTCCACTGAATAGTGGGTGCATGTATTTAGTTTGCATAGGTCACATTTTATTTTTAGGTAGTGTACTATAGCAACTTATATCTAGATAAAATAGTGCTCACATATTATTTGTTTATAAAAGTTATTGCTAAAATAGTGACTGTTATAGATAACAATTTTTAATTTTTCAATTCATTAGTTTTTTAATTGGTAAACATTTAATGATTTTTTAAAACTATTTTAACTAATGAAAGAATTTAATATTCCAAGATAAAATTACTTTTATATAGTTTAATTTAGGAGTCAGAGTCGGTATATTTTTACTAACTCCGACTGCACAGCCCTGAGTGTTCCCAATGATCAGTTTGTAAACATATGATGAAAATATTGCATAAAAGGAAGAATTGCTAATGACCATTATATATATAGAAACATGACATGTGAAATATGCCATGCTAATGGGGATTAAGATTTAGCAACTTGTTGGCACTAAAGTTAAAGCTTCATATCATTCCAATATTTGAAAAGCATTTTCATTGTCCATGAAATATTATTTTTTGAAAATGTTTCATATAAGCTAAGATAGCTACACTATTTTCAATCTGCTTCTCCTGCATAAAAGTCATATTTGGTTGTAGAAAATTGTATTTTTGTATAACTAGCTGACAGCCAGTGGTTACTTTTTTTTATCAGGTACGACTAACGATAGAACTGAAAGCCTCACTTTTATGATCAAAATCTACTGCTTTATGGTATACATTAATCCAAATGCAGAAATTTCAAATAGAATTTTAAAGTTTAAAAAAAAAAGTATTCATAACAAAAAAAAAAAATGAAGACATGGGTTGCCCATGTGTGATTTATGTCAGGCCTTTGTTGATATTCTATTCATTTAATTTTGTAAAATAGTTGAAAATGATATTTCTTTAAAACTATACATTTTATTTTTTACAGGTTTTTCTGAATTCAAGTATGGACTAGAAAATTTAAAGAAAGTTTGACTGGATCTAGTTTTGTTTTAAAAAAATATTCATATTTGTTGAACATAATCTGTTATAAAATATTTTATTTCTTATATCTAAAAATTTTAGCTGTATACTTCTGAAAAATAAACAAATTAAATGTATGTATTTGATTTTATTGTTAATTAGTATGTTTTGAATTTATCCATTGGGATTTAATGTTGGAACAAAAATATCGTAAGTATTTAGTTCTTACTCCAAAAGGGTACATGAGTAATTATGATGCAAAGTTTTTCGGAGGGGTGTGCTGGCCCCAATATGTGTTCTGTCTGGTGAAAAATATTGAATAAGACAAGTCCAATATTCAGCTTCACTGTTCTTATTAAAATGTTCTCTGTAGAAGCGAAGCTGAATATTAGACTCGTTTTTAACTATCTTATAACAATGGCTATTCATATTACCATTGTTGTAAGCAAACTGTCACCTAACTAAAAGGGCTTGCAGATATTTAAAATATGGAAACTAATATGGTTACACATAAACGAAGAAATATCTCTATGATAAAAATATTTATCAGACTGCTGTAAGACCCAATAAGTTCAACACTTTTCTGTATAGAGGGAAAATATTCTAGCAATGGGCAGTTGATCAACAAATTTGGAATTCTAATTCAGATATGTTTTCAAAACTGGATTTGCAGTTAGTTATATTGGATTTTAGTTTAGATTCAAATGTGGATTTCGGTTAATTTGCTAAAAAAAAAAAATTACTAAATATGTGGAAATACTGAATATACTGAATAATAATAAAATATTTTAGCAATGGGTAGTTGATCAACAAATTTGGAATTCTAATTCAGATATGTTTTCAAAACTGGATTCGCAGTTAGTTATATTGGATTTTAGTTTAGATTCAAATGTGGATTTCGGTTAATTTGCTAAAAAAAAAAAATTTTACTAAATATGTGGAAATACTAAATATACTGAAATATTCAATTAGATTTATTATAAGAAACATCTGTTCTTCATTTCCATTCAATTAATGTTAATGCATTAATAAAAAGCAATTATTTTTCTCCTTTAATGATAATTCATTTCTTCGTTTTCTTTTTTCATTATTCAGTATTTTTCTGGTTTGAGTGGAAGTAAAAACAATATCTGAAAAAATTTATACAAGCACATCTTGCATCATTGATTTTCAATGGTTATAAGCTAGTTTTATTATATTGATGTAAAAAATATAACATTACAGGTTTGAAAGTTGAAAAAGCATTATTAAAATCATATTAATAAAATCAAAATGTGTTTTTGTGAGCATGTCAACTACTGAACTCAGCTTTGAAATTTTAAATGTAAAAATTATCACAACTCAAATTCTAACAAAATGAGCACATTTTATTTTTTTAACTAAATGTTAATTCTGGAAGTCCAATTGGATTAAATTTTTTTTATTGTTAAATATAATTTGCATATTATTTTGATGTCGATGTGAAAAACAAAACTGGCGAAGTAGCCACAAAGAGGAACTACTGAGAAAACCTATAAGATGGCCTGATGGAGCTGTACCATCAATGATGTGAATTTTATTTATATTTATAAATACTATTTATTTAATTAAACTATATATATATATATATATTGATATTGCAACAAACAGCTTGTTACCAGCTGCTATATGCTCTTGGCTGGTCTGGGTTTTCAACAAGCCTGTTTTGATTGCTCTCAAACCAACATAATTTTAAAATACACGACAATGTGGATTATTCCTTTTATCTATTTTGTATTCTCCATGAAGTAATGTGAAATACTCCGTAAAATCCTACTTGAAATTGAGTGAGGTTATCAAACATTTTTGCTATTGGCTGGTATTATAAAGTTGTTGGCCTGAAAGCATTCTAAACTGATTAAAAAAATAGACAAAAAAGAAAAATTATATATGCAAGTGGAAATGTTAAAAGTTCCAATATTATGGGAAAATAGTTTTATTTATAAAAGTAAGCTGATTTTACTGCTAAAATATATCGGAAAGCTTAATGGTGCTTTATTGGCAATTTTTATCACTCAGATTTCTTTCTTTTTACTTTGACGAATATGTTAGGTAAAAATATATATTATAAGAAAGAAGTTACTGCAATCATTTTAAAATGTCAATTTCTTCTTCCATAAACTTCAGCTTACCAAATTTAATCTGTTAAAGCAATTTAATATTTCAAAGATCGAATAATGATAAGAAGCGAAAGGAATTTGTAGTAATGTGCATTGTTTTATTGAAGATATTAGCTAGGAAGAGCATTGGTTTATGTGAGAGAAATAAGCATTTGTCTTGTCAGATTATATTTATACTTCACACAAAATGCTGACATCTGGTATAATAATTTTTTAGCACTATTCTCATTAACTATGAGTCAGTTGTTTAGTTAATCATATTTGTCTATTTCAATATTTGCTGACAGTTGCAGAATATAATTGTGAAGTCAGTTAAAGCTAAATCATGTTAATATTTGATTGTTCCACATCAGAAAACAGGATTAGCTTAAGTTGGATTAGATATGAAATTAATTTACTGCTTAAAAAAGTAGATTAAATTTTTTGTGTTTGGATAATACTTGTCACCATCTAAGTAGTAAAACTTAAAATACCAAGAAAGTCTAGGTATTTTGTAAATAGTAATACCTTGGTAGCCAAACAATACTTTAACAAACACTGATGAATATACAAAAGACACAAAATATAATGTAAAAAAAATATGCATAGCAGAATGGGCACGAAATTGTCATTAAGAAGCACCCCAAATTTGCAAAATGGTAAATCTACTAACATATGCACTAAAACCCCGGAGTAGTTCATAAGGCTCATGAAGCCTGTTAGCCCAAAATTATAAAATTTGGAAAGCAAAATAACATTTATATTTAAGGTAAGTATTGTTCAACTTTACTTCTAAAAATGTAACATATCTGGTAAAGATCTCATAAACTAGGTGATTTTTCACAGCCAACATACTATTAAAAATCAGTTCTTTTATAAGAAAATGAATGGAAATTCAAAAGATTTTATTTTTACAATTATATATATATAAACCCAAGGCTGTTTATTTAAATTTATACTGAAAGATATTAATTCTGAAGACGCAATAGATGCTAATATATCAATCCTCAATTGTTGGTAAATTGGTGTATTTCGAAATTACTAAATAATTAAGATTTTTGCATTATTGGCGGAGAGAGACTTCCACAAATAAATAATCTCATAAATATATTAAACGAGAATTGTGGTCAAAAATATACAGTAAATACAAATAAGCTCAATTCAAGAATTTACCAAAATAGGATTTCATTTGAAAAATCCCTAAATAGAGAATTTGAAGAAACAGATTTACATATATACTGGGATATGGCCATATCCCAGAAAATATGAGATTGTATCCTTCACCCGGCCCGGGGGAGCGGACACCACTCGAACGGGAAGCCCGATACTTCCAGTAATATTTTTTAAGCTGGAGAAGACCAAGGTCCGTAGAATATCTTATATATAAGGTTGTCTCGTTCGGGGAAAAAGTTGTCCCGGGAAGGAAGGACGAGTGACGTCACTGCTAGACTCATTCTCTGACAGAGGCGAGAAGAACTATTGAGAAACGTTGATCGGAAACTATTTAAATATTTATCTAATAGTAACGGTGTGCAAGCAATATAGAATAAAATAAAACAGTACATGCATAGTAATGTGAAGTTTATGAAAATAAATTCCGTACATATGAAAAGAAATAGCAATTTTTTTATGAGAGTGGAAGCTATTAAAATTTTAACATAAGTGAAGTTTATACAAAGATTACTGAATGCTATGTTGAAAGATAATTGGATGAGCAAAAGTTATGTATAAAAAAATAGTGAATGATCAGAGAAGAGCCAATAGGTGTTAGGTGTGTTATGTGAATCGGTTTGAAAAGGATATAAATATATATTTCTAATCTAAATGTGGCAAATCAGTCATCATTTAAATATTGACTGTATTCCGAAGTTTACAGGCATGAATAAAGCAGTATAAATTAGAATAAATATTATTTCCAGGCAATGAATGCATAGCTTTTGTCTAGTTCAAAAATTTTACATGTTTTAGAAAAAATATATCGTCTGGATTTGAGAGAAGGTCAGGAAACTTTCAAAATCATCTGAAGAAAAAACAGTAATTGATTTAAATTTGAAAACACATATTTTATCAAATCATTGCAATAATAATTATTAGTCACGTCAAATGTAGTTTGTTAAGATTTTTTTTGTTAGTAAATTTGTTAATAAAGTTTTTGCTAAGGCATTTATATCTTGATTCGTCAAATTGAAGGACTTCATCATGAGTAAGACGGAGTAGTTTCGATTCAATAAAAATGGTTTTTGTTCAAAAAAGGAATATTCATAAGTTAAAAGAAACAAGTGTAGTTTTATGGATAATTTTGTAAAAACAAAATAAATTTATAGTCGCATTAAAATGATACATTTACCCCTATTTATTTTAAAGCAAACGGTGAATGGAATCTTTTAGTTTGAAGCTCCTTCCCCATAAATATTGGACAAATTTCGGGGAAAAAAAATTCGTCGTCGAATAAAATGATAAAAATAGCCTTTGTTTCATTTAGCATAAAATTCTGGATGATACTCCCTACCCCCCCCCCCCCTTTTATTTTCCACGATTTTCTGTCGCATTTTAAAGTGCTGATTGACTGAATTCTACGGTAATATCTACACCATAAAAGAAATTAAATTAATTCACAAAAACTTCAAATATAAACAAAATTAAACAGCAGATGTATATCATTAAATATATAGAAACGGGGCTTTCTTTAAGCATATAAAATGAAAATATTAATTACATGCATTGTGCATGCAATGATACAATCTAAATATTTTAAAATCAAATCGATGACATTTTTCAGAAAATTAAAAAGTTCAAATAGTTTTTGTATAGAACTATTAGGAACGGAATGGTACGCTTACTCGATAGAATAAGTGCCATAGCATTTATATGCAGGAAATTTTAAATCATCCAATTTTTAAAGAAATAGAAATTTAATTGCGAATTGCTTAAAGATAATATGGAGAGTTTTATAGAAATAAATATTACTTAATTCTATTTTTACATATTTCTCATCAGTTGTATCCTATTCCAAACCTTTAATAGAAAATACAGACAGTAAAGTGCACAGTCTCTATTTAATGAATTTGAACGGGATATTTCGTTTAAAATCTTTAATGTGTTGTAAAAGTAATTGTTAAAAAATACTATATTAAAATCCATATTCATGCAATATATTTGTGAGTAAAAATATTAATAAAGATTATCAATTTACACATGAAATATGTAAATTTTGTGTAAAAAAGTAGATGAATGTATTTGTTATACGAAATCACCCGGAAAATCATATCCTTGTCTTAATATATAATTTGTCAAACGGCTGTTTTTGATTTCTTCATCCGTTAATTACAGCAATTTAGTTCGTTTTGAATTCAAATTTGAGTTCATTTGTCATATTTCAGTATTAGCACATTATTTTAAGAAACATTTCATGTATCTCGTTGATGTTTAAAGCAAGGCATTTTTAAACAAAACCGTGCTGTTTTCCAACGTTTTTCAACGAAGCGCCGCTTGTCAACAGAACGGAAGGTCTAGCTAGAGCTCCTCTACTACAGGCTGACTTATCAAGCATATTGAAGCCTATAGAATTCCATACTACAGTTACAGAGATTGTAAAATGAGTGTTTAAAATAAATACTTTATATAAAAAAAGAAGTTTCAATTAGAATATTATAGAGTTTAGCTCGCACAAGTATGCTCCAGTACGGGGTATCCAATTATTTATTATCCACTATTTTCTTCTTTCTTCGTTTCTAGGAAAGCGAAATAGCCTAAAACCCTTTCTAGAATGATTAGAGCAGTTCGGGGCAGAACAACTACCCATAATTATTTTAATTATACTTCCTAAAGTGAAAATAAGAATAGAGAGTTAATGCTAATGGATTGCGCTTCCAGCTATGGTGGGCTTCAATATGCTTGATGAGTCAGCTCGTATATAGAGGAGCCTTAGGTCTAGCAGTGACGTCACAGCTCGCCCAGAAATGGTACCATGGGGGGAATAGCGAACGAGACAACCTGTTAATTCTATTAACCTTGGGAGAAGACATGAAATATTCACAAGGGGAACTGAAATATGAAGCCCTCCATAAAGTTTGTAGGGGGGCATAATTTGGGGGGGGACATGCCGGCCTTGTCCAAAGAAATTTACAAATTTAGAACACGTTCCCGGCCCGAGGACCATTAAGTCACGGCCGAAATGCTTTTTATTCAAATGTGTTTGTACAAAGAACTAAGATAAAAGTTTTTCAAACATTTATATTTACATATAGCTAAATTCAACACAATAATCTCATGCACTCTATTAAAATTTACTTAAATTTTTTTCAAATTTAAATACGCCCAGCCCGACTTTTTAAATACTGAGCCCGACCCGACTCACGGGACAAATCGGGCCTGCGCTAATTGATCAGACCTCAATATGAATATATTATCATAGAACAATATGAAAATCAATCGAACAGCTGCTGTCAAATAGTAAACAAATCCTAACCAATCAAGTTGAGCCGCACAAAGATTTCTTCTTTTCCACACCATTTGCACCCCTATCGCCTCATACAGCGTGGAAAAAGAGGAAAATCTCTTGTGCTCGAGAACTCCATGCGTTGACGGATTAGTGTGAATCAATGCTCTGCGTTGCTCCTCTGACGGATAGCCAACGCAACGGACGAACGCGTCAGTATGAATCCGGCCTGAGTCTTGGAAGGCTTCGACCTGCAAGTCGGTGCTAGGGAGGAAGGGGGAGGGGCCAATGCCTTAAGGGCAACCAATAGAAAATGCCTTGAGGGCAACCAATAGAAAATACAGAGCAAGCTCTGAAGGATATAAGATTTACTATAGGTAAATTTAAGTACAAAATAATTTTAATTTAATAAGATAATTTACAATTTAAGTGCAATTCTATGAAATTAAATGTAATTTCTGATATTAGAGAGACAAGATTATAATTTACAATATTTAAGCTGATGAGATACTTTTAAGTTTAATCTAAGACTGCGTTGCAGTCGGGATACCATAGTTCTAGAAAAAGAAGGCACTTTTCAGTGACACACAAATAATTTACAATATCAAATTTAAAGTTACGGAAACGTGGATTTGAGATTGTACTGGTCTAGCAGGGAAAAACGCGGGCAAAAGCAAGCAGTTGGGTTGGCCAGTGGTTGAGCCAGGAAAGTGAAGAGGTAGAATGACAGCAAGTGCCGCCATCTACCGGTGTCCAAGTTTACGAGACGCCTGGTTGCGGACTGACAAAACGACGTTTCTTCCATTTAGTACCATTGGTGCTAAACAGAAGATGCCTAGGTCTGCGCTTCCTGCAATAGGTAGGCATAATAGGGTTATACGTCTGATCGACATCCAGCATACAGGGTCTATTAGAATTAACTTTGTTGAATTTGAGTGAATGGGCCGAGATTTGCTCGATAACTCCCGAGACTTTGAGGTCGTGATGTATTACTTCGTCTTGGACATACCTAGGTGCCCTAACGATGCAACGCAAGACTTTATTCTGAAATACTTGCAGTTTCCTAATGTGGACGTTTGCCGCCGATCCCCAGATCGGACTGGCGTACAAAAATCCAGGTGCTATGATCTGTTTGTAAATAATAAGCTTATTATTAATGGAGAGGTGGGATTTACTACCGAGAATGGGAAGAAGGGCACGATAAGTCTTATTGGCTGAAGCAACTTTGGAGTCAATATGGTTTCCGTAAGTCATATGGGCGTCCAATGTGACGCCCAAATACTTAGCAGAAGGGGATAGGCTGATTGAAAATTTTTAAAACAAAGTTATGATTTAGTTTTCGGTAGTTTGGCTTAAAAATAACTACTGCACCCTTGGTAGCATTAATTTGGATTCTCCAATGAACGAGCCAGTGCTCAAAGCTATGATTGATGTAACTTTGTAAGGTGTTAATAGCGTTCTTAGGTGAACTACTACGTGCAATTAGCGCTGTGTCATCTGCAAAGATGGCCAGCTTGACTTGTGGAATGTCGTTGATGAATATGTTGAAGAGTAGTGGACTAAGATTTCCTCCTTGAGGAACACCGGCCTTGATTGGTCTAATAGTAGAGAGAGATTTATCAACTCGTACGCGGAAAAATATATTAGTGAGATACGAATTGATGATGGCCAAAAGTTGAGTCGAAATGCCAAGTCGCACCAACTTGGTAATAAGCCCGGGAATGTAAGTTTTATCAAAGGCTTTCGCCACGTCCAGAAAAACAATAGTAGTATACTGCCTGTTGGTAGAGTTTTTGTGAATAGTTTCTACAACCCGCATAAGCTGGGAATGCGTAGAATGCTCAGAACGAAAACCATGCTGATTGGCTGAAATTATATTATTCGTCTGGCAGAAACTATTCAAACGTCTAAGCAACACTAATTCATAAATTTTGGAAAAACTAGAAAGCAGGCTTATTGGTCTGTAGTTCTCAGGAGCTGAGAGATTTTGAGCAGTTTTTGGAATAAGGCAAACAACGGCAGTTTTCCAGCTTTGGGGAAAAAAGCGATAGTCCAACATATGATTGAAAAGCATGGTAATCCAACATAAATATAAGTCTGGAAGATTCTTAATGATGCGATTACTAATATTATCGAGGCCGGGTGACTTTTTGACATTCAATTCATCAACGATATGTAGAATTTCAGCCAGAGAGACTCTCTCCAAGTCGTTGGGTGCTTGTGAGTGTAGTGCACTGTGATTGGTCCGTTGTAAGTTGTTTTCAGTTTCAGTGTATGTGTGGCTGAAGTTATTGTCAATATGTGGTGAAAATTGGAGTTCCAAGCTGTCTGCGAATGCATTGGCTTTTTCCTCCGCAGTCTGGGCGAGTCCGTGTAGGCCATTAATGGGCGGAATTGTAGTTTTCTTGACTCGAAGTGATTTAGCTGTACGCCAGAGACTGTGATCCGTGGGTGTGAGTTCTAATCATAGCTTTGACGTCGTTTTGAAGTTTACGGAATTGTGCGCGGTAATCCGGGAACCTGGTGCGCTGCCAATCCTTCCGTAATTTGTTACGCTGCTTAATTTTGTCCCTAATTTCACCTGGAAGAGTGTGAAAATTAAGGCGTGATTTTTTGGGTTTTGAGGCTGCAGCAATTTAAACAAATGGAAAGATATTTATATAATATATAATATTTATATAATATATCTCTCTTTTCTTTCTGGAAGATATCCCAAAGTCAGAATTGAATTGAATTTGTTTTTTTCCCTATATTAAATAATTTTTAATTAAAAAACTACTTAACATATTTAACTGAATTTTTTTATATATATTCTATGGGATAATATGAATATTTCCTAAAAATTTCGAAGCAATTCGTGAATTTTAAATTTACTTAAAAAATGTTTGAAAAATTAGGTCCCATAGGGTTCAATGTATTTCAGTTTTTCAACCCGGGTTCAATAAAAAACTAATTGGGTGATATTATTTATTTATATTCCCATAGGTCCTACAGACCGTCTGATCAACATACTAAAATTTCATTTTGATAAAGTCATTTTTACGGCAGTTATCGTGCTAACGGACAGACAGACAGACAGAATGAACAAAGTCATAAACACTTTTCAACTTTGTTGTAAAGTGTTAAAAACATGGATGGAGATTTTTCCATTTAAATACATGCTTCAAACAATTCATGCTTTCAGATAACGACTAATTAATGCAAAAATCCTGCACCAAACTCAAAAATAAAGTGTTAATTCATTTTGACGTTTCAAACAAACGATTTTCACCCTTTCCGTTTGGATAAACTACGGAGTTGGAGAGTAGAACTCCTGGGGAAAAGTTCCGTTTTTCATTAATATCTCGACAACCACTAGTCTTAGAAACTCGAAACTTGGAAAAATTTTATCGGAGGCTATTTCAAGGGTACCCACAAAATTTCATTAAATTTGGTTCAGCCGTTCTCTCGTGATGATGAGACAAACGAAAGTTTCGTTTTTTACTAATATCTCGAGAACCATTGGTAGTAGAAACTCTAATCATAGACAAAATTTTAAGTGGGGCTATTTCTAGGTTACTCACAAAATTTCATCAAATTCGGTTAACCGTTCTCCCGTGATGATGAGACAAACAGACAGACAGATTTTCAATTTTATTTATAGACTAGCAGCATACCCGTTCTTCGTACGGAATATATAATATAAAGAAATTTATAATTCCCAATCATGCGCAAATTATGTTAAAATATTAAATTTATTGCTCCTAAAGAGAAGTTTAAGAATATCTGTTCTCACTACGCAAAATTATCTTCACGGGCAGATCTGAAGAATAAAACATCCTGACCCCTTTTGTAAGCAAATTTACAGAAAAAAAGGAATTGAATCAATATATGGAACCCCGTACTACTTATATTGTCGCGGATTAGAAAATATGCCATTGTGTTAGTAGAAGATTACCCGTATTACAATATGAGTCTCAAAAATATTTGCCAAAATAAAAGGGATGACGTAATAAATTTAAAATATCAATAATCCCCGTAATCTTTATACCAGAATGTCGTAATTGATTCCAATATATGCCAATATATATCAAAATATATGCCAATATACCTGTACTACTTATATTCTCGTAGATTAGAAGATATATCCTTGCATTTGTAGAAGATTACTCGTACAACGTACTATATATGAGTTTCAACAATTTTCGTCATAAATAAACAATGGCATAATAACTTGAAAATATCAATAATCCCTGAAAAAATAGCCCCCGAAAATATCAATAATAATAATGTGTAAACCTGAAGATCGTAATTGATATTATCCAGTCAAAAATGCAATGTCAATAAAATTTATATTATACTTTATATTTATATAATATCGTTACTATTCAAATCGGAAAAGATTTAATAATAAAAATCGTATGGCACATAACACATTGGATCCGTTGCTAAGCGACATGATATCATTTGTTTCCAATAAATTGATGGAAATCATATCGTCTGAATAATGGTATCTCCATGGAAGGTTTGGCGACATTTTCGTCAATTTAACGATAACTTAAAAAATCGCCAAATTTATCACCAAGTGGGTCTGTAGAACTGATAGTGCCATTTAGCGACAAATTGACGAAACATTATCACAATACTATCCCCTAACAAAACACAATTAACTTGATTTATTAAGCACAATTTTATCAATTCCATGATATTTTTATGGATTTACAAACATTTTTATCAATTTGGTGATATTAAAAAAATTCGCTAAATGTGTTACTATGTAAGATGGATGGATTAACCGGCAAATACTACCGAAACATAATTTCAGTCCTCTGTTCTAAAAAAACAAATTTAATTTCATTGATTTGCGTCATTTTTATCAATTTGGAGACATTTCCGCTAATTAGAAATTTAAGAAAAGTTACCAAGTTAGCAATATTCTGCCAAATTCGTAGCTCTAAATTTACAGATCTGAGAAATAAAATATCCTGATCCCGTTTGTATATGCTAAATGAAAACACTAAAATTGTATAAGATACACCCGTTCTACTCTATTTCTGTTTCAACAATCGGCTAAATGAAATTATTGGGTAAACAAAATATATAAGTTTATTAGCTAAACACAATATATGAGCTTGAAACCTCTTTGCTAAAATAAATGAAAGTTATGTACGCAGTCCGCAATTTATATAATTAAAAGAACAATCAAACCGTTCATTTATAAAATATATTTTTACATCCACTTATTTATTATTCAAATTGAAAAAATAATAATAAATAATTAACAACACATTTAATTTCATTCCGTTGCCAAGCAACATGATATAAGATAAAATCTTCCTCATAAAATGCAAAATTAAATAGCCATTTTGATTTCTTTATACTTTTCATCGTTGAGTAAAAGTTTGTGAAAGATAACCCATGGAGGTAGATTTTTTCCATTTAAATTCAGGTTTTAAACAATTCATGTTTTCCGATAGTGACTAATTAATGCAAAAATCCTGCACCAAACACGGAAATAAAGTTTTATTTCATTTTGAGGTTTAAAACAAACGATTTTCATCCTTTCCGTTTGGATAAACCACGGAGTTGGAGAGTAGAAGTCTTGGGGGAAAATTTTGTTTTTCATTAATATCTCAACAACCCCTAGTCTTAGAAACTCAAAACTTGGATCAAATTTATGGGGGGCTATTTCAAGTCTATCTATAAAATTTCATTAAATTAGGTTCAGCCGTTTTCCCGTGATGATGAGACAAACAGACAGACAGACAGACAGACAGACAGACAGCAGCATACCCGTTCTTCGTACGGAGTATATAATATAAATAAACTTAAAATTCACAATCATGTGCAAATTCCTATAGTATACTAAATGGCATTTTTAATCAAAATATTCTGTTAAAACATTTTACATAATGATCCTAAAAAAGTTAAGGAATGGCTGTTCTCGTTATTCAAAACTATCTTCACGAGTAGATCTGAAGAATAAAATAGCCTGGCCTCATTTGTAAGCAAATTTATAAAAAGTATGGAATTGAATAAATATATGCAAAATAAAAGAGTATTGTATGGGACCCGTACTACTTATATACGCGAATATTAGAAGATATAACCTGTATTAGTAGATTACATATATAAATTGAAAATATCAATAAATCCGTAATCTTTAAACCAGTAGGCAGTAATTGATTCCAATATGTGCCCAAATGAAAGTGCTAAAATTATATGGGAAGATAAACCCGTACTACTTATAATGTCGTAGATTAGAAGATATGTCCTAGTGTTAGTAAGAGATTGCCCGTATAATAATATTTAGTCTCAAAATTTTTTGCCAATATATAACAGATTACTTAATAAATTAAAAATATCAATAATCTCCGTAATCTTCATACCCGAAGGCTTGATTCCAATATATGTCAATATAATATACCTGTACTACTTATATTCTCTTAGATTAGAAGATATACCCGTGCATTTGTAGAAGATTACTCGTACAACGTGCAATATATGAGTTTCAACAATTTTTGCCGCAATAAAACAATGGCATAAGAAATTGAAAATATCAATAATCTCTGAATCAATAATCCCCGAAAACATCAATAATAATAATGTTTAAACATGAAGATCGTAATTGATATTATCCAGTCAAAAATACGATGGCAATGAAATTTATTTTATATACATATCTTCATCATCAAAATCGAAAAAGATTTAATAAAAATCTTCTTCCTCATAAACACACTGAAATGAAATCCGTCGTTAAGCGACATGTTATGATTTGCTTCAAATAGATTGGTGGTCAAAATATCGTCTGAATATTTCTAATGAAGGTTTGACGACATTTTAAAAAATCGCCAAATTTATCACCAAGTGGGACTGTAGAACTGACAGTCCCACTTGGCGATAAACTGACGAACTATCATCAAAATATTATCCCCTAAAAAACACAATTTCATTTATTTAGGGCAATTTATCAATTTCAAAATATTTTTATGGATTTATAAACATTTTTATCAATTTGGTGACATTTTAAAAATTCGCTAAATGTGTCACTAAGTAGGGCGGTTGGACTGACAGACAAATGCTAACGAAACACCATTTCAGTACTCTCATTAAACAAAACAAAATAAATTTCATTGATTTACGTCATTTTTATCAAATTGGGGACATTTCAATCAATTTGGCAACTTTTAAGAGATTTGTCAAGTTTGCGATATCCAGCCAAATTCGTAGCTTTAAATTCATTATTTCAAGGGCTATTTCAAGGCCACCCACAAAATTTCATTAAATTCAATTCAGCCGTTCTCTCGTGATGATGAGACAAACGAAAGTTTCGTTTTTTACTAATATCTCGAGAACCACTGGTCGTAGAAATTCCAAACATAGACTAAATTTTAAGAGGGGCTATTTCTAGGCCACCCACGAAATTTCAGCAAATTCGGTTCAGTCGTTCTCCCGTGATGATGGGGAAAACAGACAGACAGGTTTTCAATTTTATTTATATAGACTAGCAGCACCGTTCTTCGTACGGAGTATTAAATATAAAGAAATTTATAATTCACAATCATGTGCAAATTCTGTTACAATATAAAATGTATTGTTCACTAGCAGCATACCCGTTCTTCGTACGGAGTATATAATATAAATAAACTTAAAATTCACAATCATGTGCAAATTCCTATAGTATACTAAATGATATGTTTAATCAAAATATTCTGTTAAAATATTTAATACAATGCTCCTAAAAAGAAACCTAGGGATCTCTGTTCTCACTATACAAAATTATCTTCACGGGTAGATCTAAAGAATAAAATATCCAAATAAAGTAAGCAAATTTATAAAAAGTATGGAATTGAATCAATATATGCAAAATAATAGCGTATTGTATGGGTACCCGTACTACTTATATACGCGAATATTAGAAGATATAACCTGTATTAGTAGATTACATATATAAATTGAAAATATCAATAAATACATAATCTTTAAACCAGTAGGCAGTAATTAATTCCAATATGTGCCCAAATAAAAGTGCTAAAATTTTATGGGAAGATAAACCCGTACTACTTATAATGTCATAGATTAGAAGATATGTCCTAGTGTTAGTAAAAGATTACCCGTATTATAATATTTAGTTTGAAAAAATTTTGCCAATATATAACAGATTACTTAATAAATTAAAAATGTCAATAATCCCCGTGATCTTCATACCGGAAGGCTTGATTCCAATATATGCCGATATACATGTACTACTTATATTCTCTTACATTAGAAGATATACCCGTGCTTTTGTAGAAGATTACTCGTACAACGTACAATATATGAGTTTCAACAATTTTTGCCGCAATAAAACAATGCCATAAGAAATTGAAAATATCAATAATCTCTGAATCAATAATCCCCGAAAACATCAATAATAATAATGTTTAAACATGAAGATCGTAATTGATATTATCCAGTCAAAAATACGATGGCAATGAAATTTATTTTATATACATATCTTCATCATTAAAATCGGAAAAGATTTAATAAAAATCTTCTTCCTCATAAACACATTCAATTTAAATCCGTTGTTAAGCGACATGTTATGATTTGCTTCAAATAAATTGGTGGTCAAAATATCGTCTGAATATCTCTAATGAAGGTTTGGCGACATTTTAAAAAATCGCCAAATTTATCGCCAAGTGGGACTGTAGAACTGACAGTTCCACTTGGCGATGAATTGACGAACCATCATCAAAATATTATCCCCTAAAAAAACCACAATTTCATTTATTTAGGGCAATTTATCAATTTCAAAATATTTTTATTGATTTATAAATATTTTTATCAATTTGATGACATTTTAAAAATTCGCTAAATGGGATACTAAGTAGGGCGGTTGGACTGACAGACAAATGCTAACGAAACACCATTTCAGTACTTTCTTTTAATAAAACAAAATAAAATTCATTGATTTACGTCATTTTCATCAATTTGGGGACATTTCAATCAATTTTGCAACTTTTAAGAAATTTGCCAAGTTAGCGATATCCAGCCAAATTCGTAGCTCTAAATTCGCAGATCTGAATAAAATATCGTGATCCAGTTTGTATATACTAAATGAAAACACTAAAATATTATTAGAAGATATAGCCATTCTACATTTTTTCTGTTTAAACAATTGGATAAATGAATTTATTGGGTAAACAGAATATAAGTTTATTAGCTAAACACAATATATAATCTTAAAACCTCTTTGCTAAAATACATGAAAGTGATGTATGCAGTTCGCAATTAATATAATTAAAAAAAATCAAACCGTTCATTTATAAGATATATTTTAATATCCATTTATTTATTATTCAAATCGAAAAAATAATAATAATCATTAACAAACACATTTAATTCCATTCCTTTGCCGAACAACATGATATAAGATAGAATCTTCCTCATAAAATGCGAAATTAAATAACCATTTTAATTTCTTTATACTTCTAATCGTTGAGTAAAAGCTTGTGAAATTGTGAAATATAAAACATGGAGGTAGATTTTTCCATTTAAATTCATGTTTCAAACAATTCATGCTTTCAGATAGTGACTATTTAATGCAAAAATCCTGCATCAAACTCAAAAATAAAGTTTTAATTCCCTTTGACGTTTTAAACAAACGATTTTTATCCTTTCTGTTTGGATAAACCACGGAGTTGGAGAGTAGAACTCCTATAAAAAAAGTTCCGTTTTTCATTAATATCTCGACAACCCCTGGTCTTAGAAACTCGAAACTTGGGCAAAATTTATGGGGGGCTATTTCAAGGCCACCCACAAAATTTCATTAAATTCGGTTCAGCCGTTCTCTCATGATGATGAGACAAACGAAAGTTTCGTTTTTTACTAATATCTCGAGAACCACTGGTCGTAGAAATTCCAACCATAGACTAAATTTTAAGTGGGGCTATTTCTAGGCTACCCACAAAATTTCATCAAATTCGGTTCAGCCGTTCTCGCGTGATGGTGTGACAAACAGACAGACAGACAGATTTTCATTTTTATTTATATAGATAAAGAGAAGTTTAAGAATATCTGTTCTCACTATGCAAAATTATCTTCACGGGCAAATCTGAAGAATAAAACATCCTGGCCCCTTTTGTAAGCAAATTTACAAGAAAAACCGGAGTGAATCAATATATGCAACCCTGTACTACTTATATTGTCGCAGATTAGAAAATATGCCAGTGTTTTAGTAGGAGCTTACCCATATTGCAATATGAGACTCAAAAATATTTGCCAAAATAAAAGAGATGACGTAATAAGTTGAAAGTATCAAAAATCCCGTTATCTTAATACCAGAAGGTCGTAATTGATTCCAATATTTGCCAATATATATCAAATTATATGCCAATATACCTGTACTAATATTCTCGTAGATTAGAAGATATACCCATGCATTTGTAGAAGATTACTTGTACAACGTACTATATATGAGTTTCAACAATTTTCGTCATAATAAAACAATTCCATAATAATTTGAAAATATCAATAATCCCTAAATCAACAGACCCCGAAAATATCAATAATAATGACGTTTAAATCTGAAGACCGTAATTGATATTATCCAGTCAAAAATTCAATGTCAATGAAATTTATTTTATATACATATTTTTATTATTCAAATCGAAAAAGATTTAATAAAAATCGTATGCCGCATAACATATTGGATCCGTCGCTAAGCGACATGACATCATTTGCTTTAAATAAATTGATGGAAATCATATCATCTGAATAATGCAATCTCCATGGAAGGTTTGGCGACATTTTCGTCAATTTAGCGACAACTTAAAAAATCGCCAAATTTATCGCCAAGTGCACTATAGAACTGATAGTCCCATTTTGCGACAAATTGACAAAACATCATCACAATTCTATCCCCTAACAAAACACAATTAATTTCATTTATTAAGCGCGATTTTATCAATTTCATTATATTTTTATGGATTTATAAATATTTTTAGCAATTTGTTGATATTAAAAAAATTCCTTAAATGTGTTACTAAGTAGGATGGATGGACTGACCGACAAATGCTACAGAAACAGCATTTCAATACTTTATTCTAAAAAAACATATTTAATTTCATTGATTTGGGCCATTTTTATCAATTTGGAAACATTTCCACTAATTTGGTAAAGTTTAAGAAAAGTTACCAAGTTATTTAGAGATATTCCGCTAAATTCGTTGGTCTGAATTTGCAGATCTGAAGAATAAAATATCCTGATCCCGTTTGTATATACTAAATGAAAACACTAAAATTGTATAAGATGCACCCGTTCGACTCTTTTTATATTTCAACAATCGGCTAAATGAAATTATTAGGTAAACAAAATATATGAGTTTATTAGCTAAACACAGTATATGAGCTTTGAAACCTCTTTGCTAAAATAAATGAAAGTGATGTACGCAGTCCGCAATTTATATAATTAAAAGAACATTCAACCCGTTCATTTATAAAATATATTTTTACATCCATTTATTTATTATTCAAATAGAAAAAATAATAATAAATATTAACAACACATTTAATTTCATTCCGTTGCCGAACAACATGATATAAGATAAAATCTTCCTCATAAAATGCGAAATTAAATAGCCATTTTGATTTCCTTATACTTTTCATCGTTGAGTAAAAGTTTGTGTAAGATAACCCATGGAGGTAGATTTTTTCATTTAAATTCATGCTTTAAACAATTCATGTTTTCCGATAGTGACTAATTAATGCAAAAATCCTGCACCAAACTCGGAAATAAAGTTTTATTTCATTTTGATGCTTTAAACAAACGATTTTCATCCTTCCTGTTTGGATAAACCACGGAGATGCAGAGTAGAACTCTTAGGAAAAAGTTCCGTTTTTTATTAATATATCGACAACGCTTGGTCCTAGAAACTCGAAACGTGGAGTAAATTTATGGGGCGGGGGGGGGGGGGGTTAATTTCATTAAATTCGGTTTTTCCGTGATGAAGAGACAAACGAAAATTTCGTTTTTTACTAATATCTCGAGAACCACTGCTCGTAGAAACTCAAAATAAAGACTAAATTTTAAGTGCGGCTATTTTTAGGCTACCCACAAAATTTCATCAAATTCGGTTCAAACGTTCCCCCGTGATGAGGGGACAGACAGACAGGCAGACAGACAGATTTTCATTTTTATTTATATAGATAAAGTAATGTACCAATATATGTTCTAAAATTATAAAAAAAAAATTTTATTAGCAGGAAATATGGGTTCAAAGATTGGGACATCAAACAGGCGTTCATTTTGAAAATCTTCCTATACATACAAATTTTGCGACCCAGTTAGCAAAAAAGACAGGTTCTTTTCTTCCGAATTTTTCCTAAATCTAATCAGCACCAGGGTCACGCATGAGTAATTTATCCACCAAATTTTGTGAAATTTGGTTAATTAGTCTCTCAGTTAGAGTGGATACATGCATTGTACAGACAGATAGACACACACATAGAAACGTTACTCTAAGAAGTATAAGAAGTATTTTTTTTCCGATTCCGGAGTGCTCGAAATGTATAGATCTATCGAAATGTATAGATCTGTCGAAATGCATAGGTCTGTCGAAATGTATAGATCTGTCGAAATGTATAGATCGAAATGTATAGATCGAAATGTATAGATCGAAATGATCGAATATAGATCTGTCGAAATGTATAGATCTGTCGAAATGTATAGATCTGTTGAAATGTATAGATCGAAATATACAGATCTGTTGAAATGTATAGATCGAAATATACAGATCTGTTGAAATGTATAGATCTGTCGAAATGTATAGCTCGAAATGTATAGATTTATCGAAATATATAGATCTGTCGAAATGTATATGTCGAAATGCATAGATCGAAATGTACAGATCTGTCGAAATGTATAGCTCGAAATGAATAGATCTGTCGAAATGTATAGATCGAAATGTATAGATTTATCGAAATGTATAGATCTGTCGAAATGTATAGATCGAAATGTAGAGATCTGTCGACATGTATAGATCTGTCGAAACGTATAGCTCGAAATGAATAGATCTGTCGAAATGTATAGATCGAAATGCATATATCTGTCGAAATGTATAGATCGAAATGTAGAGATCTGTCGAAATGTATAGATCTGTCGAAACGTATAGCTCGAAATGATTAGATCTGTCGAAATGTATAGATCGAAATGTATAGATCTGTCGATATGTATAGATCTGTTGATATGTACAGCTCGAAATACATAGATCTGTCGAAATGTATAGGTCTGTCGAAATGTAGAGATCTGTCGAAATGTATAGATCTGTCGAAACGTATAGCTCGAAATGAATAGATCTGTCGAAATGTATAGATCGAAATGTATAGATCTGTCGAAATGTATAGACCGAAATGTAGAGATCTGTCGAAATGTATAGCTCGAAATGTATAAATCTGTCGACATATACAGCTCGAAATATATAGATCTGTCGAAATGTATAGTTCGAAATGTATCGATTTGTCGAAATGTATAGATCTGCCGAAATGTATAGATCTGTCGAAATGCATAGATCGAAATGTATAGATCGAAATGCTTAGATCTGTCGAAATGTATAGATCTGTCGAAATGTATAGATCGAAATGTATCGATTTGTCGAAATGTATAGATCTGCCGAAATGTATAGATCTGTCGAAATGTATAGATCGAAATGTATAGATCGAAATGCTTAGATCTGTCGAAACGTATAGCTCGAAATGAATAGATCTGTCGACATGTATATATCTGTCGCTATGTACAGCTCGAAATGTATAGATCTATCGAAATGTATAGATTTGTCAAAACGTATAGATCGAAATGTATAGATCTGTTGAAATGTATAGATCGAAATGTATAGCTTTGTCTAAATGTATAGATCTGTTGAAATGTATAGATCGAAATGAATAGATCTGTTGAAATGTATGTCGATATGTATAGACCGAAATGTATAGATCTGTCGAAATGTATCGATCGAAATGTATAGATCTGTCGAAATGTATCGATCGAAATGTATAGCTCTGTCGAAATATGCAGATCGAAATGAATAGATCTGTCGAAATGTATAGACCAAAATGTGTAGATCTGTCGAAATGTATAGATCGAAATGTATAGATCTGTCGAAATGTATAGATCGAAATGAATAGATCTGTCAAAATGTATAGATCTGTCGAAATGTATAGATCGAAACATATAGATTGAAGTGAATAGATCTGTCGAAATGTGCAGATCGAAATGAATAGATCTGCTGAAATGTATAGATCGAAATGTATAGATCTGTCGAAATGTATAGATCTGTCGATATGTATAGATCTGTCGATATGTACAGCTCGAAATACATAGATCTGTCGAAATGTATAGATCTGTCGAAATGTAGATTTCTGTCGAAATGTATAGATGTGTCGAAACGTATAGCTCGAAATGAATAGATCTGTCGAAATGTATAGATCGAAATGTATAGATTGAAATGTATAGATCTGTCGAAATGTATAGACCGAAATGTAGAGATCTGTCGAAATGCATAGCTCGAAATGTATAGATCTGTCGAAATGTATAGATCGAAATGTATAGATTGAAATGTATAGATCTGTCGAAATGTATAGACCGAAATGTAGAGATCTGTCGAAATGCATAGCTCGAAATGTATAGATCTGTCGAAATGTATAGATCGAAATGTATAGATCTGTCGAAATGTATAGATCGAAATGTATAGATCTGTCGAAACGTTTAGCTCGAAATGATTAGATCTGTCGAAATGTATAGATCTGTCGATATGTACAGTTCGAAATATATAGATCTGTCGAAATGTATATATCGAAATGTATCGATCTGTCGAAATGTATAGATCAAAATGTATAGATTTGTCGAAATGTATAGATCGAAATATATAGATCGAAGTGAATAGATCTGTCGATATGTATAGATCTGTCGAAATGTATAGATCGAAATGAATAGATCTGTCGAAATGTATAGACCGAAATGTATAGCTCTGTCGAAATGTATAAATCGAAATGAATAGATCTGTCGAAATGTATAGATCTGTCGATATGTACAGCTCGAAATGTATAGATCTATCGAAATGTATAGATCGAAATGTATAGATTTGTCGAGACGTATAGATCGAAATGTATAGATCTGTTGAAATGTATAGATCGAAATGTATAGCTTTGTCGAAATGTATAGATCTGTCGAAATGTATAGATCGAAATGTATAGATCTGTCGAAATGTATAGATCGAAATGTATAGATTTGTCGAAATGTATAGATCTGTCGAAATGTATAGATCGAAATATATAGATCGAAGTGAATAGATCTATCGAAATGTATAGATCGAAATGTATAGATTTGTCGAGACGTATAGATCGAAATGTATAGATCAGTTGAAATGTATAGATGGAAATGTATAGCTTTGTCGAAATGTATAGATCTGTCGAAATATATAGATCGAAATGTATAGATCTGTCGAAATGTATAGTTCGAAATGTATAGATTTGTCGAAATGTATAGATCTGTCGAAATGTATAGATCGAAATATATAGATCGAAGTGAATAGATCTGTCGATATGTATAGATCTGTCGAAATGTATAGACCGAAATGTATAGATCTATCGAAATGTATAGATCGAAATGAATAGATCTGTCGAAATGTATAGATCGAAATGAATAGATCTGTCGAAATGTATAGATCAAAATGTATAGCTCTGTCGAAATATGCAGATCGAAATGAATAGATCTGTCGAAATGTATAGACCAAAATGTGTAGATCTGTCGAAATGTATAGATCGAAATGTATAGATCTGTCGAAATGTATAGATCGAAATGAATAGATCTGTCAAAATGTATAGATCTGTCGAAATGTATAGATCGAAACATATAGATTGAAGTGAATAGATCTGTCGAAATGTGCAGATCGAAATGAATAGATCTGCTGAAATGTATAGATCGAAATGTATAGATCTGTCGAAACGTATAGCTCGAAATGAATAGATCTGTCGAAATGTATAGATCGAAATGTATAGATCTGTCGAAATATATAGATCTGTCGATATGTATAGATCTGTCGAAAACTCAAGTTGCGGTTTTCGACACGATTTCATAACTTTTCCTTAACATTACCATCTATTGTAGGGAAAGTAAAAATATTTGCTAGGAATTTTCTGAAAATGGAAATGTTCTTACCGCCAGCTGTAGAAGCAACTTCCCCTAGTGTCAGATGCTTCACCATATGTCCATATTTTTCCATAATGTATTTTTCTTTATATAATGGATCCACAATTGAGCGGTCGACGGTCTTAAAATCAGGGAATCGCGTATATCTCCAAAAATGAGGGCTGTCAAGTACTTCTCTCCAGTTCGGCCATGCCAGTGACATCGAAATTCTGTCATACACATTTAGATTAAGATAGATTTCCTTGATTATGAGATATGGTAGTCTGTCCCACTCAGGTAGTTCCTCAGGATCCTGGAACATATAGTGATTTGAGTTAAGTATTTCAGATAATATGAATATTATATTCAGAGTTTGTTTCAAAAAGAATCTAATGTATCCAAAACAACACTTTCTATACAAATGGACAAATTCCGATATATATTTATTTATTATAAATGGCCAGGCACTTGACACATTCCATCATTTGCCTATACATCGGTAGAATTGTGAACAATTTAACCGTCATATGACGTTGCCCCGGCGCACCAGTGTGGGTGGAACACACTGCGTCCAACAAAACAGCATCCATGCCCGCAGGTGAGATGAGAGTCCACAACCAAGCAACCGAATGAGCACGAGACAATGCAAACATTGACCTCTCAACAAATAAGGAAAATTAGACAGAATTATTATACAAAAATTAAAGCTTTCTTGTGATTCCATTTTGCTCAAAATCGGTAGAGTTACGGTATAATTATCTGCGGTATAATTATATACGGTATAATCGTTAGAGTTCGGTTGTAAACAACTTCACGTCTCGTGTTTGGGAATAAGCGAAAATTAGACTCAGCATTGCTTAGTTGCGTTTCTTTTTTTTTTTTTTTTTTTTTTTTTTTTTTTTTTTTTTTTAAATTTCAAAAAGAAAAAGGTAACCAAAATGTCTTGGAATAATCACAATTATGCGGAAAATTTTTTTGTTTTATCAGATTACGCTAATTGTTTGTCGTAGAGCTCAAAGTAAAAAAATTAAAATTTACATGCCATAATTGATCAGTATACCTACCAGTTCCATGCATGCGTTCTACTAACGCGTGGTTGAGTAATTTAGGCTTTTGACCAAATATAGATAATCCTGACGTGCATAATATTTTAACAACACGTGCACGTCTTGGATACTTTACTGCGATATGCTTAAAAATTATACGTACCTCTTGGCATATCAGTAAGGGATATTAGGTAAGTTATATCATTTATGTAATAGATATTTCTATAATTTATTGGTTTTAATAAAATGAAAGCTCATCCCAAATTTCTAAATTCAATTAGTTGCAATAACCAATTATTAATTAACTAAAAATCAGCTATTTTGTATAATTTTATTAAATTAAACAGAGTTGAAGAATTTTGTGGTCAACAAAACCTGAGATAGTTCACATCTTATTTTTCATTAAAATGCTGACTATTCATATCTTTGATAATGAATTGGACTTCTAATGATCGTCATGGTGTAAAGATATTTTGAGAGAAAATGTTTTGTTTAAATTTATATCACGCATACCATTGTTTAACCATTGCTGTTAACTGAATTGTGTCTAAATGTTTCCCTATTATTTGCACAGTGTTTCTACTTATTGATTACTGACTTTCTTATTTGTCTTAACCGATAATTCTAGTACTAGCCCCAGACGTAATCAGAAGTTGGAGGAAGGTCTAATAATTTTCTTTTACGAATTTGTTAATGTTTCGATATTGCTCTATCAAATATTTTTGGATGATCCAGTCATCAGACATTTGTACCCATACAATTTACAAAGCAGAATTATATGAAAATGATAATAATAATAAAAGTTATTAGAACTTGTAATTTATACTTTCCCTATATACATAATGTATATATAGCGAATGTATTATGACAAGATTGAACATTTGAATTCGAGTTTTCAACGGAAGAACATGTTTTAAAGGAGTCCTGAATCACGATAAAAACTGATAGCAACGCTCCATATGGTCAATATCGGAAAACGATATCAGCAACTGTAAACCCCATTCGATCGTTATCTTTTTCAGTGATCACTTTCCGACATCCTGCGTAAGAACGTGCAATTACATCCGTTTATGCAAAATTGATCAAAATTGTTTGGTGAGATGGCAAAATCTAATATTTGAAAATCGCGACTGAAACACAGAAAATATATTTTGAATTACGACTGAAAATGTATGTGCATTTTAAAATACATTTTAGTTTTGCATTATGTTTGGGTATTAATTAATATCTGCTTAATTCTATGTTGTATTTTTTTTACATTTACTTTATTGGTTTAATATATATTTCCATAAAAATTAAAATATCACATTTAAAGAGTCACGTAGTTAGTACGAATTCTACAAATCATATATTAAGAACATAATTTGTGTCATGATTCACCACAACAATCTAGCATACGCATGAGTAAATGAGAGAATTGCTCGCGTTGGCCATATTTTCTAAATTACCCTAGATAACAAATAAAAATTTTGTAGAAATATACATCCCTTAGTAAATCTGTAAGTTATTTTAATATTTGCAATCCTCCCCACTGGTTAACTATTTATGATTTTGTGATCATCATAAGATATTTTCAGTTGAATTGGAACTTTTACAACAATCGTTGCCTTATGAGTTGCCATATAAAAACCCAACTTTCTGAACTTTAAAAGAAATAATTATAGCTGAACAAATGCTGTTCAATTTGACAAAGATGAATGAAAAGTTTTATTCATTCTGATAATGATGCATATTAATTAGGAATTGAAGTCAAAGATTAGGTTTTTTAATAATGATATATATAATTTTCAAATGATCTTAAACATGACAATTATTATTATAAAGAGTAATGCTCTTGAAAAAAATCTGATGTGAGCAACACATGACTTTCCTTATATAATGTAATGAATTTCCTGCTTTTACAGTAAAAAAAATAGGTTTTTCTTATAATAGATACTTATATTCTTTCCAAGATATTGAATTTTTGCCAATTAATCGTCATTTTCATTGATTTAGCGTCATTTTTATCCATTTGGCGAGAATTGCGTTAACAGAATTCATCAAGACGTTTGACTAGAATATATTCAAAAAGTTTGGAGATGCAAGAAAGCCTTACTTACATCAAGAAAAACAATCGAAGAATGATATCTTCTAGCTTTAGCATCCTGAATGAGCTCTATAACTTGGAGGAGTTGATGCTGAGTAGAGTGTTTGGCCCTGAAGCCAAACTGCTCAGGAATAATAAGATTTCTCGTGTTACAGAATTCATCAAGACGTTTGACTAGAATATATTCAAAAAGTTTGGAGATGCAAGAAAGCCTTACTTACATCAAGAAAAACAATCGAAGAATGATATCTTCTAGCTTTAGCATCCTGAATGAGCTCTATAACTTGGAGGAGTTGATGCTGAGTAGAGTGTTTGGCCCTGAAGCCAAACTGCTCAGGAATAATAAGATTTCTCGTGTTACAGAATTCATCAAGACGTTTGACTAGAATATATTCAAAAAGTTTGGAGATGCAAGAAAGAAGAGAGATAGGGCGAAAATTCACTGGGTCCGAGTGATCAAGTCCAGGTTTAGCGACCGTGGCGACAATAGCGACCTTCCAGTCCCTGGGAAAGTAATGAATGGACATCATCACATTAAAAACAAATGTGATGAAGCAGATGAAGTTCAAAGGAAGAGATTTGACCATATTAGGAGTGATGAAATCCTTTGCAGGAGATTTGTTCTTTTTAATTTTATGGATGTAAGGCATCAGTTCAGAAGGGGTGATACTCTTCAGAGTATTCTGTGAATTTGTATTTAGGAACTGTTCAACCAGGGGGGTCCACCATGGCCATGGTGGTGGGATCAAGGATGTCGTGATTTGGTTGAAACTGATTTCTAAGACTGTCTGCTAGGAGTTCAGCCTTTTCTGTATGGGATGTTGCACTGAAGTTAGGTCCATTAAGGGTCGGAATGTGTGTTTTTTGCCTACGAAGACGGGAGGTCGCCCTCCAAATTGTGTTGTCTTTGGTCGTAAGAGACTCAATGTATGTATTCCATCGTGCTCTAGAGTACTCCTTATTCTTTTTCTTAACTTGCTTCCTCAGGATGTTGTATTCCCTATAGCAGGCAGGGTCTCTAGTTGCCTGCCAGTCTTTACGAAACCTGTTACGGGCTTTGATCATCTCTGTAATGTTTGGAGGAAGCTTATAGGAATTTAGTGTTGGCTAGTTTTTACCGTCGCTCTCTGCTACTAATGTCATTCCCCGTTATACTCTCGGACCCAAACACACATAGTCATTTTCTGCAGAATTTAAGTAAATAATTAAGTAGGAATTTTGCATGTCATTTGGCGACAGAAAATAAATAACCCAATAATGAAATTCGATAATTTTTATATTTATTTCATTAGAAATTTTTTTTGAAAACTTAAAATCATGGTGTCAGAAACACAGTTTACTTTCACGTAGTCCATATATCTCCATTCTTGAAATGAAGGTCTATTTTACTGTCCCCATTTTCCCAGTTTTATTTGCGTAGAATAAATTACAAATGAAGATGGCGTTGTAATTTGAATGACAGAATTTGAAAATGAAAATATCACCCGTCAGTTCAGGCTTTAAATTGATCACTTAAGCAAATTTCGTTCAGCTGATAATATAGATGTTAAGCGGAAATATACACCTATACAGGATTTTTTTTTCTAGAGGGAAAAACAATTGCATTCAAAATTTGAAGATTACTATCAACTCTTCATTTTTTAAAGTTACGAAATTAAAAATCTTATGTGAGCAGCACATGACTTTCGCTACAGACTGAAATTCATGTTCTCTTTATTTCTTTAATAATTTATTACATTGAGCTACATTGCACAAAATAGCACGCATAATTATTTAAAATTACACTGAATTTCCATTTTTTTTTTATCAATTTTTGTTTTCATTTGGCATTTGGACGTATTCTCAAAACCGGTGTAGTAAAAGTGGGAAAAACTACAATATCTCGAGAACGGCCAAACCTAGAGTAAAAGGATTGGTCTTATTCTTTCATCGACTAAATTTACGTATAAAATAAGCATTTAATTAATACATTTGAGCATGTATATGTAGTCTTTTGTTTTAGATTTTGACGGGTCATTTTGCAAAACAGGAAGGTTCCTTTTTTTACAATCGGACCTAATTCTAATCAGCAGCAGATTAACCGACAAGTGACTTATCTAACAAATTTTGTGAAATTTGGTCCATTAGTTTTTTAGCTAGAGTGGATACAAACCGATCTTTACAGGCCATTACGCAAAAAAAGACGGGTGACTTTTTTCCGTAGACGTACCAAAATCTAATCAGCACCGGGATATCCCACAAGTGACTTATCTACCAAATTTTATAAAATTTGGTAGATAAATGCAACTATAGATTTAGAGATCCAATAATAACAAATTGAAAAAAATTCGAAACATTTAAATTTCGGGAGAGGGGGGGGGGGGGTAAATCCAGTGGGGTATCAAAAAATTGAACATTGAGACTAAGAGAAAAATAAAAAAAAACATTTATATTTTTTATTTTCTCAGTCACGGGCGGGAAAAGCATGGGGGGGGGGGGGGGGGGAAATATTCGTTTTTTACTTTCCCTGCAATACATGGTAATGTATAGGGAAAGTATTGGAATCATGCCGAAAATCGCAACTCGAGTTTTCGACGTATCTACACGTTTCGAGACCTCTAGAATACGAAAAAACTATTTTTAGCGTGACGTCTGTGTGTGTGTCTGTCTGTGCAGATTTTGTATCCACTCTAACTAAAAAACTAATGGACCGAATTTCACAAAATTTTGTAGGTAAGTCACTTGTGGATGGGGCTGGTGTTGATTAGTTTTGAGTACGATTCGGAATAAAAGAACCCGCCTTTTTTGTTAAATGGTCCACAAAAGCTTGTATCCACTGTAGCTGAAAAACTAATGGACCGAATTTCACAAAATTCGGTAGATGAGTCACGTATAGGTCACCCTGGTGCTGAATAGATTTTGGTACGATTGAGAAAAAAATAACCTGCCTTTTTTTGCAAAATGGCCCGCAAAAATTGCCAAAATCTAAAATAAAAAACTTGGTATACTCAAATATATTCATTAAATGCTGATCTAATACGTAATTTTTAACGACGAAAAGAATAAGACCAACCCTATTATACTAGGACTAGCCGTTCTCGAGATATTTTAGTTTTTCTTACTTTCCCTACGCCACCTTTGAAAATAAGTCCGGTTATCGAATGAGAACGAAAATTGAATTAAAAGTGAAATAAATTTAATTAAAATAAAGAGAACGTTAATATAAGTCTACAGGGAAAGTCATGTGCTGCCCACATCAGATTTTTATTTTTGCTTTGGAAAGTAATGGACAAAAAAAAACGGAAAATTATTTGCAGATAAGCGCAAACACAGGAAAAGTATCACGGATACTTCAGGTTAATTACAAAAAAAGTAATAGTAATAAAATGGTTTATTTCCAGATGAAATGGAGCATCACCAATAAAATGGGGTGGGGAGAAATAAAGAACAAAAGTATTTGAGTTTGGTATCAAAAAATTGAACACATTGAAACTAAGAGAAAATTATTACATGTTTAATTTTTTGGGGAGAAATAAAAGACCAAATTTTCGTTTTCTCCTTAGTTGCAAGAAAAGCAATGAACACACGTGAAACAAAATTCAGAGGTATTTAAATACAGGAATAATAACACGGGAGCTTATATATTTGATTAAGAAACGATAGGGTAAAGAATGTAAGGAAATAGTAATAAAAGAATTAAAATATATTTTAAAACAAGAAAGATCAATCATGCTTAAATCATTGATTATGAAACACTTTCCAACTTCAATGCAATTTTATTTAAACATCTCTAAAATGCAATACATTCCTCGGTAATATTTTAAAACTTATCACAATACATTCATTTATTATATTTGAAAACTTAAACCTTCATTGAAAAAAATGAACTTCATTCAAATGACGGCATTGAAATGCAAATTGCCTGGTTTAAACATCTCTAAAATGCGATACATTCCTCGGTAATATTTTTAAAACTATCATAATACTACGATAATTTATTGTACTTGAAAACTTCATCGAAAACAACTGGAATTCATTCAAATGACGTCATAGAAAAAATAACACGCTTGGATCTCTCTATAAAAGCAGCATTTCATGCATAAATAATTTCCCATTCATGTCATTCATCAGAATACTATAATAATTTATTTTATTTAAACATTAAGACCATGGAGCTACAAGTAATTAAACTCTATGCGTAAAACTTCATCGAAAAAAGTCGTCCTTCTCTCTAAAATCAATGAATATTTCATTCATATCAGCTATGCAGACTCCATGAACTAAATGATTTTGTGTTAAAGAAATATAGCAATTCTAATACAACTCATTCTACATATTTTGTTGTTTACATTTTACATAAGTGAAAATAGGCTTCGTTGTAGAAATAATCAAATTTGGATGATCATTTAAACTCAAAGATATTGTAATTGCGTTTCTTCAATATGTAGATGCACAGAATTTAAGCAAAAATAAAGTGGTTTTAGGAAGGATACAACACTCAATATGAATTAAAAAGAACTTATAAAATCACAATTTTGAGACAAGATGGATGCCATATATCATTTTTTTTTAAGTGGGTCATGTGATCTTTTCATATCATGGTCACGTGATCGCTTCATATAAGAGGTGTAATTATTATTTTAATTATTTATAATTAAGAAACTATTGTATATTTCGCTGAATTTTTTTTTATATATTTTATGGAACAATTTGAATATTACTTAAAATTTTCGAAACAATTTGTGAATTCTAAATTCGCTTAAAACATGTTTAAAAAATTAGGTCCCATTGGGCTCAATGTATTTCATTTTCTCAACCCGAGTTCAATCCAAAACTAATTGGGTGATATTATTCATTTATATTCCCATAGGTTCTACAGACCGTCTGAACAACATACTAAAATTTCATTTTGATTAAGTCACTTTTACGGCAGTTATCGTGCTATGGACAGACAGACAGACAGACAGAATGAACAAAGTCATAATCACTTTTCAACTTTGTTGTAAAATGTTAAAAATAGAGATGATTTAAGACACTAAGAACAAAAACCATTTTTTACTTTCCCTGCAATACATGGTAATGTATAGGGAAAGTATTGGAATCATGCCGAAAATCACAACTCGAGTTTTCGACGGATCTACACGTTTCGAGACCTCTAGAATACGAAAAAACCATTTTTAGCGTGACGTCTGTGCGTGTGTCTGTGTGTCTGTCTGTCTGTCTGTGTGTCTGTCTGTCTGTCTGTGCAGATTTTGTATCCACTGTAACTAAAAAACTAATAGACCGAATTTCACAAAATTTGGTAGGTAAGTCACTTGTAGGCGGGGCTGGTGCTGATTAGTTTTGGGTACGATTCGGAATAAAAGAACCCGCCTTTTTTTTGCGAAATGGCCCGCAAAAGCTTGTATCCACTCTAGCTGAAAAACTAATGGACCGAATTTCACAAAACTCGGTAGATGAGTCACGTATAGGTCACTCTGGTGCTGATTAGATTTTGGTACGATTCGGAAAAAAATAACCTGCCTTTTTTTTGCAAAACGGCCCGCAAAAATCTTCAAAATCTAAACTAAAGAACTAGGTATACTCAGATATATCCATTAAATGCCCGTTTAATACGTAATGTTTAACGACGAAAAGAATAAGACCAACCCCATTACACTAGGAATAGCCGTTCTCGAGATATTTTAGTTTTTCGTACTTTCCCTACGCCATCTTTGAAAATAAGCCCGGTTACCAAATGAGAACGAAAATTGAATAAAAGTGAAATAAATTTAATTAAAATAAAGAGAACGTGGATATAAGTCTGCAGGGAAAGTCATGTGCTGCCCACATCAGATTTTTTCTCTTGTTAAGCTATTGAAATTGAGCAAACACATCTGAAACACTATTTTTAATCATGGTGCCCTTAATAATCAACATAGGTAAACGTGCTTATTTCCTGTATAATTTTATTATTATTATAATATTCTTATTCAGATATCCCAATTAGTAACAGTTTCAAGTGTGTTATGCTGACTAAACTAGCATATTTTCATATTCTAGCTAATTATTCAGGTTTTTTTGGTTAATTAAGAGCAAATGAAAATAAGAAAGATCAATCATGCATAAAGCATTGATAATGAAACACTTTCAAACTTCAAGGTAATTTTATTTAAACATTTCTAAAATGCGATACATTCATCGGTAATATTTTTAAAATTGCCACAATACTATATTAATTTATTATACTTCAAATCTTATGTTTTCATGTATAATAAATTATTTCAAGTATCATATTCAAGTATAAAACTTCATCGAAAAAAATGAACTTCATTCAAATGACGGCATTGAAATATAAATTGCCTGGTTTAAACATCTCTAAAATGCGATACATTCCTCAGTAATATTTTAAAAATTCTCATAATAATACAAAATTGTATTATATTTGAAAACTTTGTCGAAAACAAATGAAATTTATTCAAATGACATCATCGAAATATAACACGCATGGCTCTCTATAAAAGCAACATTTCATTCATAAAAAATGTCCATTCATTTCATTCATCATAATACTATAATAATTTATTTTATTAAAAAACTTAAAACCATGGATGTACAAGTAATTTAACTTTAAGCTTAAAACTTCATCGAAAAATCGTTTGCTTCTCTGCGTAAATTCAATGAAAGTTTCATTCATATCATCTATATTGCAGACTATGAGTTAAATAATTTTGCGTTAAAGAAATGAAGCAATTGTTATACAACTCATTCTACATCTTTTGGTTTTTACATTTCCATAAGTGGAAAGTAGGCTTCGTTGTAGAAATAATCAAAGTTGGATGATCTTTTAAACTCAACTATATTGTAATTGCGTTGTTTCAATATGTAGATGCACAGAATTTAAGCAAAAATAAAGCGGTTTTAGGGCGGATGCAACACTAAATTTGAATTAAAAAGAACTTTTAAAATCACGATTTTGACACAAGATGGATGCCATATTTTATTTTGAAGTGGGTCACGTGATCCAAAACTAATTGGGTGATGGT
The DNA here is from genome assembly GCA_951213105.1 of Amaurobius ferox. Taxonomy (NCBI): domain Eukaryota; kingdom Metazoa; phylum Arthropoda; class Arachnida; order Araneae; family Amaurobiidae; genus Amaurobius; species Amaurobius ferox. The sequence continues at coordinate 27,425,267 of OX578150.1, read as the reverse complement.
ATTCATTTACATTCCCGTATGCCCCACAGGCTGTCTCATCAACATACAAAAATTTAATTTTGATAAAGTCATTTTTATGGAAGTTATCGTGCTAACGGACAGACAGACAGAATGAACAAAGTCATAAACAATTTTCAACTTTGTTGTAAAGTGTTAAAAATAGTTTAGAAAAATTAGAAATACACTAAGATAAATTTAAATTATATAAGTAAACCATTTTTTGTTATGTAAAATGTCTCATTTGAGTTGTTTATTAAACACGATAAGTACAGTAATTGTATTGAAGTTTTTATGTTAGTTTGTTACAAACATTTATGTACACCTACTTACCTCTCTACAAAACACTTATAGTCCCCCCCCCTTTAAAAAGGTTGGAAGGAAATATACCTCTCAATTGCAATTTTAATTCCAACTGTATATCTCAAGTTTCTATAAACTTGACTTTTCATTCATGTGTAATAATAACATTCATGTGTTATAATTTCATTCATGTGTAATAATAATCATATTTGTGTAAAAAGCAATTATAAAATTTTTGCAGTTTAAATTTATTGGTGAATTATTTCAGACGAACCAAGTATTTTGAATTTTTCAGCTATTATATAAAATTTGTTGAAAAAATAGCCTTTTTTTTTTTTTTTTATGTGGATGCGAAAGACATAAATTTTAGATACTGCATTTTTACTTTCCCTGCAATACATGGTAATGTATAGGGAAAGTATTGGAATCATGCCGAAGATCGCAACTCGAGTTTTCGACGAATATACATATTTCGAGACTTCTAGAATACGAAAAAACTATTTTTAGCGTGACGTCTGTGTGTGTGTCTGTCTATCTGTGTGTCTGTGCAATGTATGTATCCACTCTAACTCAAAAACTAATAGACCGAATTTCGTAAAATTTGGCAGGTAAGACCCTTGGGTGTGACCCTGGTGCTGATTAGTTTTTGGTACAATTCTGAAAAAGAGAACCCACCTCTTTTTGCAAAATGGCATGCAAAAATCTCATGTATTCACTCTCTGAAATACAAATTGATCAAATTTCACAAAATTTGGTAGATAAATCACATGTGGGATACTCTGGTGCTGATTAGATTTTGGTACGATTCGGAAAAGAACAACCTGCCTTTTTGTACGAAATGGCCCGCAAAAATCGCCAATATCTAAAAAAGACTACGTATGTTCAAATGTATCAATTAAATGCTTGTTTTATACATAATTTTTGACGAGGTAAAGAATAAGACCAACTCTATTACTCTAGGACAAACCGTTGTCGCGATATTTGAGATTTTTCGCATTTTTGTTATGTCGCCTTTGGAAAAATATCCAATTACCAAATAAAAGCAGAAATTGAATTAAGAATGAAAATTTTGTGTTATTTTGTACATTTAAACTAAATTTAATGAGTTCTTAAAGAAATATAGAAATAATGAATTCGCGTCTGCAGGGAAAGTCATGTGCTGCCCACATCAGATTTTTGCTTTCCCTGCAATACATGGTAATGTATAGGGAAAGTATTAGAATCATGCCGAAAATCGCAACTCGAGTTTTCGAGGGATCTACACGTTTTGAGACTACTAGAATACGAAAAACTATTTTTAGCGTGACGTCTGTGTGTATGTGTCTATCCGTGTGTCTGTCTGTCTGTGCAGATATTGTATCTACTCTAACTCAAAAACGAATGGACCGAATTTCACAAAATTTGGTAGGTAAGTCACTTGTGGGCGAATCTGGTACTGATTAGTTTTGTGTATGATTCGTAATAAAAAAACCCGCATTTTTTTGCGAAATCAACCGCAAAAGCTTGTATCCACTTTAGCCGGAAAACTAACAGACCGAATTTCACAAAAATCGGTTAATAAGTCACTTGTGGTCACTGTCTTTAAGTCACTCTCTATATAAAAATTCGGCAGATGAGTCACTTGTGCGTCACTCTGGGGCTGATTAGATTTTGGTACGATTCGGAAAAAAATAACCAGCCTTTTTTTGCAAAATGGCCCTCAAAAATCGTCAAAATCTAAAATAAATACATACGTATGCTCAAATATATCCATTAAATGCTTGTTTTATACGAAATTTTAAACGATGAAAAGAATAAGACCAACCCCTTTACACTAGGACTAGCCGTTCTCAAGATATTTTAGTTTTTTCGTATTTTCTCTACGCCAACTTTGAAAATAAGTCCACTTAATAAATGAGAACGAAAAGTGAATTGAAAGTGAATTAAATTTAATTAAAATAAAGAGAACGTGGATATAAGTCTGCAGGGAAAGTCATGAGCTGCCCACATTAGATTCTTACTTTCCCTGCAATACATGGTAATGTATAGGGAAAGTATTGGAATCATGTCGAAAATCGCAACTCGAGTTTTCAACGGATCTATACGTTTCAAGACCTCTAGAATACGAAAAAACCATTTTCAGCGTGACATCTGTGTGTGTCTGTCTGTGCAGATTTACATATGCTCCAATATATCCATTAAATGCTTGTTTAATACGTAATTTTTAACGAAGAACAGAATAAGACCAACCCCATTACACGAGGATTAGCCGTTCTCGAGATATTTTAGTTTTTCGTATTTTCTCTACGCCACCTTTGAAAATAAGTCCGGTTACCGAATGAGAAAAAAAATTGAATTAAAACTGAAATAAATTTAATTAAAATAAAGAGAACGTGGATATAATTCTGCAGGGAAAGTCATGTGTTTCCCACATCAGATTTTTAATTCAAGAAAGTGTAAATCTTTAAAGAAGTAAATACATATTTTCACTATTATTAAATGGCTGAATGCTTTGTTTGTAACCAAAATGGAAATAATACTATTGATTAGTGGTTAACATTTGATGAAAAAGAAATTAAAATAAATACTTTTCCACAGGATGCGCGATATCTCTAGAAAAAATGAAGCAAATTACTGCACATTTGGTACCCATATGTTAATGGGTAACAAGATAAAGAAAGCATTAAAAATCTGATGTGGGCAACACATGACTTTCTTTGCAGACTTAAATTCATTTTCTCTTTATTTCTGTAATAATTCATCAAATTATGTTTTATTTCACAAAATAACACGCATACTTATTTGAAATGACACTGGATTTTCCCTTTTAATTCAATTTTCGTGTTCACGTGGTAACTGCATATATTTTCAAAAGCGGCGCAGTAAAAATGTGAAAAAATTCAAATTTCTCGAGAACTTCCAATCCTGGAGTAATAGAACTAAACTTATTCTTTTTATCGCCAAAAATTACGTTTGAAACAATCATTTAATTGATACATTTGAGCATACGTAGTCTTTTATTTTAGATTTTCGTGACTTCTGTGCGCCATTTTGCAAAAAAAAAATAAATAAATAAATTAAATATTCTGCTTACCCGCATCTTACCAAAATCTAATCAGCACCAGGGTCGCCCTCAAGTGGCTTACTTACCAAATTTTAAGACGTTTGGTTAATTAATCTTTGAACCAGAGAGGGTACATACACTGCACAGTCAGACACACACACAAATGTCACGTTAAAAATCGTTTTTTCGTGTTGTAGAGGTCTCAAAACATGTAGATCCGTCGAAAACTCGAGTTACGATTTTCGACATGATTCCAATACTTTCCCTGTACATTACCGTGTGTCGCAGGGAAAGTATAAAATGCACTAACATGTACTATTATTTTTCCGCAAAATCAAATTTTGGATCTCAGAAAAAAGACGCCATGGACACATCATATTATCTGTAAAATAAAATGTAATACTTACCTTGGGAAAAGTCTGTTCCATTTCCACATCAGATGGGAACTCCATCGTAAAAATAACAAAAATGAGAATGTTGGATCAGAAACTCAGCTATAAGCAAGCACGTTAAGATGAATCGCTTTGAGAATAAATCAAGCAAATGCTGGCGATCGCACTCTAAACAACTACTAGACCGTTAATGCAGTAATGCACAGAGTAGGAGCAGTAGGAGAACGAGTTTGTGGACGAGTTTACTTATCAGAGGAGGTAACAGAGGGAGAAAACGTTCAGGCGTTCGGGAGGGGACGACAGATATAATAACCTGTAGAAATAACCTATATTACTCGTGAATAACCTATATACAGGGACGTAAGTACCGGGGGGGGGGGGGGGGTCACACCCCTGTACTTCGGCTAAAAAAGTCGGGACATTTTGCAAGCCCTCGGAAAAATCCAAATAAGAGTGGATTTTGTTCATCATAATTATTTCACTTTAATTTTTTTTTTTTTACTTTAATTTTCTAAATATCCACTACGAAATCACGGAATCTCTTTGCTGAACCAAAATCCTTGACGCCCATGTTGAAGTAAAGCCATCTGATGGACGTGGGACAATGGTTTCTTTACCGTCTCATAAATCCCCTTCAAAAATAAATGGATGAGGGCAGTGACAACGAGGGTGGTTCAGGAAGTCCCCAATCTCTGTCGGCATTTTTATTGAGGAAATTCGAAGATGCAGATCGTTTCTAGTATACATTTTTGTCGACAAAACCATCGAAGAGCAGTTAGGTTCTGCTAAGAGCGCTTTGTATAAAACCTCGCAGTCGGAAAAACAGCAAGAGAAAAATACGGAAGCCGTAGATGAAACACATTTGTTCAGGGATTTGGAAAGCAAGTTCAGTGTGTGTTCACCTAAAAGTGTTTTTAATCGGACAAGAAATTTATGACTCTCAGAAAAATGTCTTTTCTGTAGAATGCTGAAAGCATGTGGTTTTCGTTCAGCCAAGCCCAGATTCCTTCAAATTTTCACAGAGTAGAGCCACTCTTGTTAAGCAAAGTTGAGTGCTTAAATTAAGATTTGTGTTTCACTTGCATTTCATACGTAGTTTATTAAATGGGTTTCGTGAAACAACATTTCAACATGAAAATAACTTTTGACCGTAAAAGATAGTACTTTTAAATTATTTAAATGCATGCATAAGAATCCTTTATATATGTTTCTCATACTTATTATTATTTAGTTTTATTGCTTTGTTTAATTTTGTTATAAAATGCATGTGCTTTTTAAAGATATCTTTTAACAATTCATAGCTAATTCAAATAATTCTTTTGCAGCAAAATAAAATCGCAAATTGTGAATGAAACGCTGAACTATACAAAAAAATCCAATAGGCACCAGAACGGACCAAAAATTAACCCTGCCGGTCTGACAATACCAGTACTTAAACCCGGCCTGAAGAGCATTGGGTCTCGGCGTGATCCGGCCCGATATAATTTAAATTCATATGTGTTAGAAAGACGAATGTGTTGTTGTTGAAACCCAGACCGTCCGACCTACCAGAAAGGTGTAAGGTAACTGTTTGGACGGTCGGGAAGTGCCACCCAATTTAGACCGGAACCCAGTGGGGGAGGAAAGACGAATGTGTGAAATTTTTCTAAGAAGAATTGAGATAAAAGTTTTTTTTTAAGCATTTATCTTTACATAGATGAAATAAAGAAATAAAGATAATAATTTCATGCATTCAATTAAAACTCATTTGAAAAGTTTTCAAAATTAAATATATTCAGTCCAGCCGTACTCAGCCCGAGTCCGACCCGAAACAGTGTAATTAAACTAGGGCACGGTCTCCGTCGAAATAATTTTGCTTGAATAACATTTTCCTAAGTAGTTTATTTTCTTTGACATTTTCAAATCAATTTTAAATATTTAAATATAGAAATTAGAATCACACTTTCAAAATAGTTCAAAATGTTAAAACATCGAAATTAAAACCACCTTTTCAAAATAGTTATAAAATATCGAAATTAGAACCCCCTGTTCAAAATATTAAAATATCGAAATTATTGGCATTGTATTTCAAAAACTAAGAATCCGATATAAAGTCCAATTATATTCCCTTATATAGTTTTTAAAGGGCTACAAATTACCTAATATAGTTCATAGCTACCACTTTTAGTTTTCGAGGAATAAGCATTTATAAACTTAATGTATATAATTAAATAAGCATATAAAACTAGAAATTTTCAATCTTTTTGAACGTAATAAGACGACTCCGTGAAAATTATATAAGATATATAAAAACAAATTATTAATCTAGAACCTGCATTTCTTACTAAACACTGTTGTCGCTTATTGTTTGTCTTTTATAATTTAGAAGATATTTCCGGTGAAAGCAAAGGAGACTAAAACTGACTTTGACAAAAAAAAAATCTAAAAAAAATGTCAATATACTAAAATACTGAAATTATTTCTATATACATAAATGGTACTATATTTCCGACAAAATAAGTAAAAGTTGTTGATAGTTTTATCTATTAGATTCGGAGATATAAGCGTCCAAAATGTTTATATTTTTGGTAACGCCCCGATTCCAGACAACCATATATACCCGAACTATACATGTTATTCACATTAAAATCTATGCAATGATTTGTCATTTCATATTGTGAATACTTTTTTTTTTTTGGGGGGGGGGGGGGGAATCTCTCTATATTAAAAAAAGTAGCTGACGCCGACGCCGCTGTTTGACAAATTTCTCGTTTCTCGAGATTCTTTGCTTCGTACCGCAAAAACTATTGCAGATAAAAATATGAAATTTGGTATATCAAATTAATGAGGGGAAAAAAATTCAAAGCTTTTTCTTTGTTTGGTTATCTTAATGATGATGTATTTTCTTTTCTAAATTTAAAAAAATTTGTCTAAAAATATGTGTGAAAACGGGTTTAATGTTTTAATTCATATTTGCAACTAATTATTTAAAACAATTTATTAAATAAATTTTAGGATGATAGCAGCAAATAATTTCTACAAATATAAGAATAGAAAATCATTGTGTTTAACTTATAGCTGCATATATTGCAAAAATTTAAAGTTTGATTAACTCAAAATATTATCAATTTTATAACTTAAATAAAGTTACTATCCAATTACAGTATTTTTTAAGTTATAGATACTAACAGAACCTGTAATGGGAGCACTTTCCTATCTTTTGAAACGCCTCTCTTTGGTGAGAGTTATCCCAGCTTTGGGAACGTCTCCTTTAGGCGGGTTCTGTAAACATTAATGCTTGGTTTTCACAATAGTCCATAAAATCGCGCTGTCTAACCTCAATCTTTGTGAAATTTAATGCCAACTGCGGGATAAAACTGAATTTATATGTCTATAAAGTTCACAAATTTGTGGAATATAGCAAGTTTTCGAGTCTCCAATCCACATAATGGTATATCTGCAAAGCGCTGAAGACCGCAAAAGCGATCCACAGATACTGTTATTTTCAAGGAGAATGCAAGGGAAATGAATAAAATTTCATGTATCTACTCTAGCTAAAATACTAATTGACCAAATTTCACAAAATTTGGTAAATAAGTTACTTGTAGGATACTCTAGTGCTGATTAGATTTTGGTAAGATTCGGAAAAGAACAACAACCTGCCTTTTTTTGCAAAATGTCCAGCAAAAATCGTCAAAATCTAAATTAAAAAACTACGTATGCTCCAATATATCCATTAAATTCTTGTTTATTACGTAATTTTTAACGAAGAAAAGAATAAGACCAACCCCATTACACTAGGACTAGCCGTTCTTGAGATATTTTAGTTTTTTCGTTTTTTCTCTTCGCCGCATTTGAAAATGAGTCCAGTTACCAAATGAGAACGAAAATGGAATTAAAAGTGAATTACATTTAATTAAAATAAAGAGAACGTATATATTAATTAAAATAAAGAGAACGTGTATTTAATTAAAGTAAAGAGAATGTCTGCAGGGAAAGTCATGTGCTACCCACATCAGATTTTTTTATACTTGAGAGCAGCACTTCAGTATTTGCAAGCTCCAGATTGCAGTCCTCTGATCTGGATACTACTTATGTAAATAGTTGGCACTAAATAATTTAAAAATGTGAAGTATCTCAAAAACAGTACATAATTTGGCCATAGACTCTGTTATCTGTAACGAATGCGATCCAAAATTCGGGAACTTCTGAGAGTAATAACTTTTATTTTTGCCATTTTGAAGCAGATTTTTTATAACGTTCGATAATGTGCTTTTGTACAGTTATACGCTATTTCCAACTGATGGTCTCTTTCTTGAGAAGCGTAAAAACTTTTTTACGGTACCGTCATAAATGGACCGGCTTTGGGGTTTTAAACGTTTTCAGAACGGAAGGGAAAACTGCTCTAGTAGCAAGAAATTTGTAGCATACAGCAAGATTTCTTACTGCCAGTGCATTTATAGACCATTCGGCTCTGAAAAACACGAAATCAATCCAACTCATGCGGGTTGTTGTACTATAGAAGCGCAAATTATAATTTTGTTGGTCGGCTTCAATTTTTAATAATCTATTTCCATTGGAAATGCGTTCAAACTTCAACATGTAACTTTAAGAATACGGCAGTTTAAATGTCGATGCATTTCCATTTTTTTTTCTTACGGTGTTATGTTTATATTACTAGATTTAAATACCCAGCATTGTCCAGAATAGTATAGAAGTAAAATCAAGGATATACAAAATTTAAAATATTTTAGCTATAAACCAGTTAACTCGTTAAATTTTGAAAACCAATGTATGCAAATCTGTTCACGAGATAAAAATCCGTGTTTTTTTTATGACGGATTATAATTCTCGTTGTTCCGTATATCGTTGTAGGGAGGTAACACATGCATTAGCATATTTCATGGACTCTGCGCTCGCTTATCATTTTCTGGGGGAAAAAAAAAAAAAAAAAACCTTCACCGTGTTTTTCAGAAGATATTTAAGTTAGACGACTGAAATTCTCACTTTCATAGTGTTTCTATAAGGTCTAAGTACTCCAATAACTTTGTGAGGCAACGTCCACGAATATACGTTATGTCTATCGATTAGCCGTGATCGATCGAATAAGTGGCTCTAGTTGAAGATTTTAAAAGTAAGGTTAACGATCTGGGCAACAAAGAGATGAAAAGAAAAGCAAATTGTCCAATTGATAGGAGTCTATACAACAAAACCGATACTTTTATCTCCATGATATGCCTTCTGTAAGGAGTTAGTTCTTCATATTAAGAAAACGCCAATATCGTTTGAAATAATAATTCAGGTGGCGCTAGGGTTAGAATGCATTTTTATGGCGAAAGGCCTGAAATATTTATAAAACTTTTGTAAAAATAAATCATTAGCGCAATGCGAAGTAGAATTGAAGAAATAAAGAATATGCCTAGGCTTAAAAAATAAATTGAAAAGTAAAATTATTTTAATCGTGCTATATTCTGTTTCCTATCCAACTCTGAAAAGGTGCTGTTTAATTATACTCATAATCAGGGAACCCTTAATTTAAAAACAATCAAAAATACGTATACTAAGTACTATACGCTTTTCTGTTGTGTCACTAATAATAGCAACAATTTTACTAACACTAGCAACATCTAGATATCATTCTCAAAGCATTATGGCATTTTCAAGCGTTTCACCCATAGAAGTTTTTATACCCTTTCTAATTCAATGAGGCATTTATTTGACTCAATATGATTGTTAAATGGCTGTTCCACTCAGCAATGATAAAACAAATACTTACATGTCAAGATGTTCAATATACCACCAGTTCAAAATATCCTCCAGCAGCAATAATGCACATTTGAATTCAAGGAAGAATATAACAGTAGTTTTTCAAATATTGCAGGTGTCACCGTGATTCAATCCCCGATATGACTTGACTGGTATTTTGTATTTATTGCTGCCATATACACGTTTCGTGCGTTCAATTTTTGCAATTTTGACAGTATTTTCGCCAATATGGAGCGATAAATCGTTAAATGTAGATTCTCATACTAATTGGACAATCCTCTACTACATTGCAATTGACGATTTTCGTCTATCTCGTGTCGCCGAAATCGTACCCAAGGCTTCTTTACTTTTATTTCTTTGCTAGAAGCGCTGCAATCATTTTTATTCGATCGGCTATAATACCCCCACCCCTAAAGTGCACATTCATGTGCCTTTCCCTACATAGTTATTGGGGTGCAAATCATATCATTGCCCCTCCACGAAATCTTAATGATGGGTTGCAAATAGCTATGAATCAAAGTTTCTTCGCAGTTCTGTCTGCTGAACATGCCTTTAAAATTGGAAACAACTTTATCACAATGGGTAATCTCAGTGTATCTTTCAGGCATACCTCCGAGGGGGGTTTCGCCCCCTCCCGGAGAAATATATTCACACCCCCGAAGACATTTTATGTTAACCTAGTTTCTATTTATGTGACACATTATTTAGATATATTTATATAGGGCAAATAGAAAACTTGCCCCCCTAAGATTCTATTCGCCCCCCCCCCGGCCCAAAAAGTCGTGAAAGAAACACTGGGTAATCTAACCCTGGCTATAAAAATAGCGCACCATAGAAATTATAGCTTCATGATCTCAATATGCTCAACTGCAAATGGATGACCAACTTGTAGCCAAAACGTTGTAAAGAACACTATAAACTGATGCCTAATAATAAAATGTAGAATTATATAGAATATCCAGAAAACGTTGGATTAGGTATATAAAGGTATAATGCACTAATCAGTCAAAAAATACAAGAAATTCCAATAAAAATAATGTACAACATTTTGGGGCCCTGTGCAAACATAAGTCCCCAAGCTATCGCTTGAGCTGCTTGACCCTTGGACACCCTTGGTCATGACGTACGTAAAGAATGAAGCGTAATGACGTGAAAGTTGGATAGATGAATACGCTGCTCACGAGAGGAAACTGTGCCGAGTTTCTGTTCTCTATGTGCTCTGAGAGCAGAGAAAGAACCTGTCAAAGACGTTTGAAGGAAATACAAAGAGAAGTAAGCGAGAGTTGGTGTAAGAAAATATGGCCAGCATTTTTAAGAGTTCATATATTAAACTTTTTGAAATAAAAACTAATTTTGATATAAAACTGATAATTTAGTTTGAGTCGATACATTCCCAATATTCAGAATTCAAATTATGTTATGCATATGTCAATGCATTTAACTTGTTATCTTACTTAAGATTAGATGGTTGCCATAGTTGTCATAGTATGAGTATAAATAAGATCATACCACAATTGGACTTAAATTAACATTACACACATTTAAATTTGTCACTTGGCGAATTTAAGGACCAAAACAAAATCCCCTTTTCATACTCCGTGAAATCTACATTACAATGCAATTGGAATTTAATATCCCATTAAATAAATGACAATTGGTGAATTGTTTGGATGTCAAAATACAAATTTATAGCAAAAATTGTTTTCTGTCGCGAATGGAAATCAATATATTCACGAGAATGATGAGACGGTATCGCATAACACTGCATATAAAAAGTGAACATGAATATGTTCACTTTTTATATGCAGTACAATAACCTGCAATAACAGAGAACGGTTTATGATAGCGTTCGTTTGTGTTAATTTACGGCATATTGCATTAGAAAACTAACATTGAAAGCCCTAATTTTACAATAAAAGAAAAAGCATTCAAAAACGTTAGGCGGCAGGGGAGGGGGATTTCCGATTGATTGCGTTCAAAGTCAATACTGTTCCGTTCTTCACCGAGCATCAATCTCATAAAATTGTTTATTAAACGCTAATTATTCGCGAAATATCGCGATAACAAATGTTATCACAAAATGTTCGATTTTATATCAGGGATACATATAAGCGTGTAAATACGTCGAAAACTCAATTTTGAATGTGACCCCACCACAATCCTTTGCCATACATTATACAATATCTAGGAAAAGTAAGAATTTACGATATTTATATTTAAAGTAAATTCATCCACATTTAAGGAAAGCCGCAATTTCTTAAATTTAACAATACTTCAGAATATCGGTATCCATGAACCGGTTTTGTGGGAATAAACGATATCTGCAATGGCAGCTTGCAAACAAGCCACAGTTTTTATAAACTTCTATGGGAACTGACAATTTTAGTTCTTCCATGTGGTCGGCATAAAATTACTTTATCGACCAGCAAAACAAATTTTATGCTGTCCATTTCCTTTGGATCACCGATATCACTAATCATTTCCAAAATCTTTCTTCGGCACTGACATCTTAGTTAGATTTCATGCAATCTGGTTCCGAATCGTACAATAGATGATCAACGTATGTAGAACGTACAGTAACATTCGCTCGTGTTGAATGTTTTAGTAAAGAGAAGATGATTCTACAGTCATTTTGTTAACCATGAGGCATATAACAAATTTATTGGAAAACGAAAAAAGTGTTTGCGCACCAGCTTGTCAACAACATACTCGAATTTGAGCCCTTTTATTTAAATTTGTGTCAATTATTGTTAATTCATTCTTTGTAAACAACGACGAGGATTTGAAGTTATTTCTTCCCTATCTCTTTTAATGGCTTTTAGAAGCATCTTAAATACTATGGTTTTGACGATTAGAAGAATGGTTTAGATTTAGACGCATGATTTAGAATTGTCTTAAATACTGCATTAGAAATCTAATGTCTTTTAATGCAAAATTACATAAAAAATTATTATTGACTCAAGGGTATTACTTGGTATTACTGGTGAACTTTGGTATTTATAACTAGTTTACCAGAAAATAGACTAGATGTTTAAAGTTAAATTAATGTTTAGGGTATGTCGGGGAGGTGACAGTAACACACTTACTTACGTTGACTTGGACGACTGAGTTAGCCATAATATTTTGCGCGATTTGTATTTGTGCGATCATGGTCGTTCGTGTCAGCAGCTTAAAGGTAGCCTAGGGTGCGGGGTTTGTCGTTAATATACAGGTTAAAAAATCTGGGCCATACAAAAATAGTCTTAAAGGTCATGATTTTTAAAGATTTTTAAAAATTTGTTTAAAAATTCGATGGAGGGGGGAGTATTTTTCGAACATTCGATTGCACTCAAAATTCATGGGGTTCTAATATTCACTGGCTGTTTATCTTACCATTTTTAAACTGTCCATTCGTTCGTGAGATATTGCTTCCACAGATTCGCACTAACATACACCACCTCAAAAACGTTAGATTAGCGTTCAAGGATGCTAGAAATTCTTTTGAAATTCGAATCATGTCACTTAGTCCAGTCAATAGATACATTGTACCTTGCAAAAGGTGGAGTAGAAGATTTTTTTTTTGTATTTGTATATATTGATGCCAACATGAAAAAACCAAGTTATCCAACATGGCCGATCCCGGGAGAACTTTTGGCGGCCGAAAAACCACGAAATTTTATGACTTTTTTTTGTTTTTTCAAAATATCTTAGAAACGATCGACTTTTGCGATTCTTTCTCAATATAAAATTTAAAGATAATTAAATTTCCTACAATTTTTACTATTAGAACTATTGCATAGCACGAATAGTAAGCGCACTACAGCTTCTTAAAATCTGACATTTTTTCTCAACTTAGTAAAAAAAACTCATTAACACCCCTTACCCACCTGACACCGCAGTCACAATTCTTCCCCTCACATTTCGCAGACGACTCGATCAGATCCCAATAACAGCACATGTTCATATTGTACAAGTGCAATATATATTATACTTCATAATACATTTTATTCTGATGTTCTACCTACACAGAAGCGATATTTGAATGTGAATGAATAAATATGGGGGTGATAATAAGGGAAATAATAATAAAGCATAAATAAGCAAAAATTCAAGACGTGTGTGTTGTAATTCAACTAATTTTCTAGGTATAATACATTAACATAACGAATAATAATACCTATGCACCAAATTAAATTTAAATAATCTCCACAAATGGCCAAACTCGTTTGAAGTACAAAAACAAATAATTATCTTCAAAAACACAAATTTCAGAAATTTAACATTTATATACAAATTACAAGAAGATTCATACAGGTTTGAAACAATTAAAGAAAGGAAATTAATAAGTAAAACTGAAAACATACATATTTATTTTCTTCGAAGACGTTTTTAAGATGTGTGTTCTTCTTCGGGTTCCCCCTCAGAGGTTCACTTCTTTAGTGAATACGGGTGTTGCAATCCCGAGGCACCTTAGCAAGGCTTTTCTTTCCTTTTTTCTTACTCTCTCTTTCTTTTTCCTTCTTATTTTTTGTCTATCCTCCTTTCCCCTTCTTTTTGTTTTGTTCTCCTTTTGTGTTTAGTGTTTCTTGTCCCTCTCAGCTGCTGGTGTCATCAATGCTGAGCCCTTAGTAAACATCACATCTGCTCTATGGGCCCTAGTACCACTCTTCGGCCTCTGCCGTGAGGTACACCGTTTGGGCTCGGGAATGGGTTCATGTGGGTGTAATGCGAAAGGGGTAGAGCTGCGTGCATCAGTAGTTTTGCTTTTAAGAAACGTTTGCAGTAAACGGTTCCAGAGGTGAGTCGCTTGGTTGCGTTGGTTAGATGGTGGAGAGTGTTTCATATCGAGAAATCCCCCTTGGATCTTTGTTGTCCTTGGGCCCTGTGCACCAGGTGCACGTTACGGCCCGCTCTCCATCATCTAGCTTTGCGAATGACTCCGGCGGTTACACTTGGCACGTTAGAAAAGTGTGGGGAGACGGAGCCTGGCGGGGGCTCCGATCGATCTGGAAGTAAACCGTGGCTTTTTATAAGTGGTTACAAGCATGGAGAATTTGATATTGCTTTCTGTCTCAGGTTCTTCATGCTCTTTTTCAGATGAGAACAATGCTGTTCTGCCAATTATATCACGCATGGATTGGGTTGAGATTACTGAATCCTCAAAGCCAAAAGATGTGACTCCCAGAGGCATGGGACAAAGTTGTGTAACATCAGGTAATGCCTCAAAAGCTAGATATTTCATCATAAAGAAGTCTGAAGGAACTTTTGCAAATTGTTCACCTTTTTTGATTCAAAAAAGTATAGCTGCCTATGTAGGTGATGTAAAAAATGTTAAACAAGAAAGATCAATCATGCTTAAAGCATTGATTATGAAACACTTTCCAACTTCAATGCAATTTTATTTTAAAAAGTCGAAAATGCAATATATTCCTCGGTAATATTTTAAAACTTATCACAATACTACATTGATTTATTATATTTGAAACCTTAAACCTTCATCGAAAAAAATTAACTTCATTCAAATGACGGCATTAAAGTATAAATTGCCTGGTTTAAACATCTCTAAAATGTAATACATTCCTTGGTAATAATTTTAGAATTATCATAATACTACGATAATTTATTATATTTGAAAACTTCATCGAAAACAACTGAAATTCATTCAGATGACGTCATAAAAATATAACACGCCTGGCTCTCTCTATAAAAGCAACATTTCATTCATAAATAATTCCCCCATTCATGTCTTTCATCACAATACTATAATAATTTATTTTATTTAAAAATTAAGACCATTGAGCTACAAGTAAGTAAGCTCTATTCGTTAAACTTCATCGAAAAATATCGTCCTTCTCTTTCTAAAATCAATGAATATTTCATTCATATCAGCTAAGCAGACTCCATGGACTATTTGATTTTGTGTTAAAGAATTACAGCGATTCTAATACAACTCATTCTACATATTTTGTTGTTTACATTTTTCATAGGTGAAAAATAGGCTTAATAGTAGAAATAATCAAATTTAGATGAACATTTAAACTGGAATATATTGTCATTGCGTTGTTTCCGTATGTAGATGCACAGAATTTAGGCAAAAATAAAGTAGTTTTAGGACGGATACAACACTCAATATGAATTAAAAAGAACTTTAAAAATCACGATTTTGACACAAGATGGATGCCATATATCATTTTGAAGTGGGTCATGTGATCGTTTCATATCATGGACACGTGATCGCTTCATATAAGAGGTGTTATTATTATTTTAATTTTTATTTAAAAAACTACTGAATATATTTCGCTGAATTTTTTTTTATATATTTTACGGAACCATTTAAATATTGCCTAAAATTTTCGAAGCAATTTGTGAATTTTAAATCCGCTTAAAAAATACTTGAAAAATTAGGTCCCATAGGGCTCAATGTATTCCATTTTTTCAACCCGGGTTCAATCCAAAACTAATTGGGTGATATTATTCATTTATATTCCCATAGGTCCTATAGACCGTCTGAACAACATACTAAAATTTCATTTTGATTAAGTCATTTTTACGGCAGTTATCGTGCTAACGGACAGACAGACAGACAGACAGACAGACAGACAGACAGACAGACAGACAGACAGACAGAATGAACAAAGTCATAAACACTTTTCAACTTTGTTGTAAAGTGTTAAAAACTAAGATCCGGTGACCTTTTGGTCCAAGTTACCACAAATGCTCAAGCAACAAACATAATGAAAATGACCCATATTGAAAGTTTCAAGATCACAGTAAACTTATATATGTCACTTAATTATTCTAGAGGCGTAATTTCCGAATTAGATCTGATTTATGACAATGAGGAAGAAATTTTGAACAATTTAATTGAACAAAATGTGTGCGCTGTAAGGCGTATCAACATTCGTAGAGAAGGGAAAGTCTTACCAACTAAACACCTCATACTTACCTTTAACTCGCCAAATTTACCAAAAACCATTAAAGCAGCCTATCTGATGTGCAAAGTCCGTCCTTTCGTTCCAAATCCATTAAGGTGCTTTAAGTGCCAAAGATTTGGACATTCTAAAAATTCATGCAAAGGGAAATATGAAACATGTGCCCGGTGTGCTGAGCCCGGACATGAATCTGAAAATTGTTCAAAAAAATTTCAGTGTGTTAATTGTAATGGTGAACACCCATCATATGCTCGATCATGCCCTAAATGGAAGATCGAAAAAGAAATACAAACTGTTAAAATCAATAATAATATTTCTTTCCCTGAAGCACGTAAAATAGTAACAGCACGTACACCTGAAGGTGTATCCTATGCCACAGTAGCCACTAAATCCTCAACTTCAGTTGCCCCGCAATGTGAGAAAAGATCTATTGCTACACAAATCGAACCTATCTCTGTGCCCGAAGACAGTCCAAATCCTACTAACCCATCAAGTACTCAATTTAAACCTAAATCTGCCATACCCTTAGCAACTTTTAGACCAGAGTTTTCACAGCCAAATAAACCAAGTACCAGTCGGGATACTGAAACATATACTACAATGAACAAAAAAAAATCCAACCAAAAATCTAAATTAAAAAATGAAAAAGACGAACTTGCACCTAGAAAATCATTAAAAAGAGTAGATGCAAAAAATGATGCCAATATTGATGATGCAGTACAACTATGTGTTTCGGATGACGAAACAATGTTGACGGATGTGTTGCCGCCTTCATCCAATAGGTCCAAGGTGAACAGTTCTCGTTCACCAAAAAAGAAAAAACCTACATAATGGGTTCTTTAGTTTCTTGGAACTGCCGTGGTTTGCAGACCAAGTTGTTTGAGGTTAAATCATTAATTAATACTTATCATCCCATTTGTGTCTGTCTTCAAGAAACATTTTTAAAATTTAACAATAGTATAAATTTTAAACATTTTACTTGCATTCGCAAAGATTTTGATGAAAACAGTAGGGTTTCTGGGGGAGTAGCCTTGCTAATTTCCCATAACTATCCTACCTCCAATGTACAACTTACCACTAACTTACAAGCTGTTGCTGCTCGTATCCATATTAAGACATTGATTACAATATGCTGTATATATATTCCACCAAATGATAATATTGATCGCAAGGAACTTGATGATTTGATTGGTCAACTACCTCCGCCATTCGGGTCAACTACCTCCGCCATTCGTAATATTGGGTGACTTTAATGGTCACAACCCTCTTTGGGGTAGTTGTGACATGAATCACAGAGGACAGCAAATTGAACAGTGTATTAGTGATCACAGCCTGTGCCTATTAAATAGCAATGAACATACCTACTTTCATCAACCAAGCAAGACATTCCACACTATCGATCTTGCTTTCTGTTCCCCGTCAGTCCTTCCATACTGGTCCTTTTTAGTCGACAAAGATCTACACAATAGCGACCATTTTCCCATTGTTCTCTTTAACAGTCAAATCAGATCACCTGTGAAACCATCGCGATATATATTTTCGAAAGCTGATTGGTTAACATTTACTTCCCAATTTTGATACAAGATGGATACCATATTTTATGTTGAAGTGGGTCACGTGATATATAATGTATATATATATAGTTATATAAAGTTATATAAAGTATATATATAAAGTATATAAATTTATATAAAGTTATATAAAGTATATATATATATATAAAGTACATATATATAGTTCCTATAAAGGGTATCATTATTATTTTAACTTTTATTTAAAAAACTACTGAATATATTTTGCTGAACTTTTTTTTATTATATTTTATGGGATAATTTAAATATTTCCTAAAACTTTCGAAGCAATTCATGAATTTTAAATTTGCTTAAAAAATGTTAGAAAAATTAGGTCCCATAGGGTTTAATGTATTTCATTTTTTCAACCCGGGTTCAATTCAAAACTAATTGGGTGATATTATTCATTTATATTCCCATAGGTCTCACAGACCGTCATTGATAATTATCACTATTGATAATTGGCTTTTAAAAATTGTCATTTTTCAAGTTTTGCAAAAAAAATTTTTTTTTCAACTTCCTAGTTTCTAGAAACTTTTGATTGGAATAAGTTCTTGGTAATGTTTTTTAAGATTTATTATAGATGACTGAGCTGTTTAGCATAATTTAATGGAATTTTAATGCATAGTTTGAATGTAAACTTGATAAAAACATCATTTCGGTGACACATTTTTTTTGTCTCTAAAATGTGCAAAATATCAAAGCATTATATTTTTTTGCACACCAACTCAAGTAAACAATGCAAACATATAATTTCTAACACATAATGTGTAAATATTACGTAATTGTTTTGCAAAAATATAATATTTTTTTAATGAAATTCCTCTTTAGATGTAAATTTTAGTTTATGGAACAATTTGAATATTACCTAAAATTTTCGAAGCAATTTGTGAATTTTAAATTCGCTTAAAACATGTTTGAAAAATTAGGTCCCATAGGGCTCAATGTATTTTATTTTTTCAACCCGGGTTCAATCCAAAACTAATTGGGTGATATTATTCATTTATATTCCCATAGATCCTACAG
The DNA here is from genome assembly GCA_951213105.1 of Amaurobius ferox. Taxonomy (NCBI): domain Eukaryota; kingdom Metazoa; phylum Arthropoda; class Arachnida; order Araneae; family Amaurobiidae; genus Amaurobius; species Amaurobius ferox. Next base: position 27,406,279 of record OX578150.1, on the reverse strand, counting down.
ACCGTCTGAGCAGCATACTAAAATTTTATTTTGATTAAGTCATTTTTACAGCAGTTATCGTGCTAACGGACAGACAGACAGAATGAACAAAGTCATAAACACTTTTCAACTTTGTTGTAAAATGTTAAAAATGGCATGTCTCAATGTGAAAAGTACGTAAGAATCCGTGATTGCATCGCAAGCCTACGAGGAATTCACAAAAATGTCTCTTATGTATTATCACCCTGTTTTACCTTTTTTGTGAAATATCACAAATATACATTTCTAATTTAATCTATGGTCCCCATTCACAATGTTCAATTTTCAATTACATATAACACGCTCAATTTTAAAGATACAGATATGCAGTCTTTTATTAACACTTTACAACATAGTTGAAAAGTTTTTATGACTTTGTTCATTCTGTCTGTCTGCCCGTTAGCACGATAACTGCCGTAAAAATGACTTTATCAAAATGAAATTTTAGTATGTTGTTCAGACGGTCTGTGGGACTTATGGGAGTATAAATAAATAATATCACCTAATTAGTTTTGGATTGAAACCGGGTTGAAAAAAGGAATTCATTGAACCCTATGGGACCTAAATTTTCAAACATTTTTTTAACAAATTTAAAATTCACAAATTGCTTCGAAAGTTTTAGGAAATATTCAAGTTATCCCGTAAAATATATAAAAAAAAATTTCAGCAAAATATATTCAATAGTTTTTTAAATAAAAATTAAAATAATAATTACACCCTTTATATATACAGAGAGAAAGATCACGTGACCCACTTCAAAATAAAGTATGGCATCCATCTTGTGTCAAAATCGTGATTTTTAAAGTGCTTTTTAATTCATATAGTGTTGTATCCGTTCTAAATACAACATATACTAAATACAACATAGTTGAAAAGTGTTTATGACTTTGTTCATTCATTCTGTCTGTCTGTCTGTCCGTTAGCACGATAACTGCCGCAAAAATGACTATCAAAATGAAATTTCAATATGTTGTTCACACAATCTGTGGGGCCTATGGGAATATAAATGAATAATATCACCCAAATAGTTTTGGATTGAACCCGGGTTGTAGAAATGAAATACATTGAACCCTATGGGATCTAATTTTTCAAACGTTTTTTAAGCGGATTTAAAATTCACAAAATGCTTCGAAAGTTTTAGGACATATTCAAATTATCCAATAGAATATATAAAAAAATTTCAGCAAAAATATTCAGTAGTTTTTTAAATAAAAATTAAAACAAGAAAGATCAATCATGCATAAAGCATTGATTGTGAAACACTTTTCAACTTCAATGCAATTTTATATAAACATCTCTAAAATGTGCTACATTCCTCGGTAATATTTTTAAAATTATCACAATACTACATTAATTTATTATATTTGAAAATTTCATCGGAAACAAATGAACTTTATTCAAATGTCGTCATCGAAATATAACTCTCTATACAAAAGCAGCATTTCATTCATAAACATTTTTCTATTCTTTTCATTCATCACAATACTATAATAATTTATTTTATTTAAAAACTTAAAACCATGGTGGTATAAGTAATTTAACTGTATGCTTAAAATTTCATCCCAAAAACCGTCTGGTTTTCTGTGTAAAATCAATGAATGTTCATTAATATCAACTATATTGCAGACACCATGAGGTAAATAATTTTGCGTTAAAGAAATGCAGCAATTCTTATAGAACTCATTCTACATCTTTTGGTATTTACATTCTCCATAAGTGAAAATTAGGCTTCGTTGTAGAAATAATCAAAGTTTAATGATCATATAACGTCAAATATATTGTAATTGTGTTGCTTCAGTATGTAGATGCTCAGGATTTAAGCAAAAATAAAGCGGTTTTAGAACGGATACAACACTAAATATGAATTAAAAACACTTTAAAAATCGCGATTTTGACACAAGATGGATGCCATACTTTATTTTGAAGTGGGTCACGTGATATTTCTCTCTCTATATATAAAGGGTGTAATTATTATTTTAATTTTTATTTAAAAAACTATTAAATATATTTTGTTGAAATTTTTTTTATATATTTTACGGGATAACTTGAATATTTCCTAAAACTTTCGAAGCAATTTGTGAATTTTAAATTTGTTAAAAAAATGTTTGAAAATTTAGGTCCCATAGGGTTCAATGTCTTTCATTTTTTCAACCCAGTTTCAATCCAAAACTAATTAGGTGGTATTTATTTATACTCCCATAAGTCCCACAGACCGTCTGAACAACATACTAAAATTTCATTTTGATAAAGTCATTTTTACGGCAGTTATCGTGCTAACGGACAGACAGACAGAATGATGAAAGTCAAACAACACTTTTCAACTGTGTTGTAAAGTGTTAGTAATTATACCTTTTATATGAAGAGATCACGTGACCCACTTCAAAATAAAATATGGCATACATCTTGTGTCAAAATCGTGATTTTTAAAGTTCTTTTTAATTCATATTTAGTGTTGTATCCGTCTTAAAACCGCTTTATTTTTGCTTAAATTCTGTGCATCTGCATACTGAAACAACGTAATTACAATATATTTGAGTTGAAATGATCATCCAACATCATTGATTATTTCTACAACGAAGCCTACTTTTCATTTATGGAGAATGTAAATACATTCCTTTATGGAGAATTTTCATTTATGGAGAATGTAATAATTTAAGATGTAGAATGAGTTGTATAAGAATTGCTTCATTTCTTTAACGTAAAATTATTTAGCTCATGGTGTCTGCAATATAGCTGATATGAATAAACATTCATTGATTTTACACAGAGAACCGGACAATTTTTCAGATGAAGTTTTAAGCATAGAGTTAAATTACTTATACTTCCATGGTTTTAAGTTTTTAAATAAAATAAATGATTATAATATTGAGATGAATGAAAGGAATAGAAAAATGTTTATGAATAAAATGCTGCTTTTATAGAGTAAGCCAATCGATTTATATTTCGATGACGTCATTTGATTTGATTAAAGTTCATTTGTTTTCGATGAAATTTTCAAATATAATAAATTATTGTAGTATTACAATTTTAAAAATATTTCCGAGGAATTTATCGCATTTTAGAGATGTTTAAACCAGGCAATTTATATTTCAATGCCGTGATTTGAATGAAGTTCATTTTTTTTTTTTGATGAAGTTTTAAGTTTTCAAATATAATAAATTTATGTAGTATTGTGATAATTTTAAAAATATTACCGAGGAATGTATCGCATTTTAGAGATGTTTAAATAAAATTGCATTGAAGCTGGAATGTGTTTCATAATCTATGCTTTATGCATGATTGATATTTCTTGTTTTTTAATGATCTTGTTGCATTAAAAATAAAAATTTTCTGATTGATCCAATATGTCTATAAAGCGGTAGTATAAAAATTTAAATAATGTAACTTTTTGAAAATTAATAGGAGAACTATTTCATTAACGTAGTCTTATTTCCTACCTTACTTTCAACATTTTTGCAATTTACATTGCCCTTTTATCTCCGACAGGTAAAGAATTAAAGCGCGTTTCAATCTTTTTGGGACACACTGTATATAATGTGGATCAGAGAGGAAAAGCGTACTTATTTCATGTGGAAAGTCCCCGGATTGCCCAATTTTTAGTGTGTGTTTGGATAACAAATATAAAACCACGAAAATATTTAAACATCTTAAAATTACATTTTAACCCAAGTTTATTATATTATGTAATGTGAATTATCGATATATTTCACTTGGTAGACAAAACCAAAATGTTTTTATTATTATTTCTGTTTTGCACCATGTTTAGGATTTAAAGCTGTTGCGTACATTAATCCATGGGCATCCATAGCACGATTTCCAAGGAAAGAGGTCAATCTCAAGCATAAGATTTACAACGTTGACTGTATTGATGCCCCTCTATGTGACCTAAAAGTCCAAGAGCAGGAAAGTGTCCCCTTTTCCATCCCTATGGGCGCCCATGCATGATTTTTGATAATGGAAGATAAGTTTAATATTTTTAGGATCCATAAACGTTTAAAAATGCCTCGAAGTACACTGATATATAACAAATGCATTACAGCATAGTTTTACAAAGTGCGTTCCGCCGAATCCTGGGATTCTACAATATTATAATTCAGTGTCAATTTCCTTAAAAATTCATAAAATTTTGAATACATAATTTGAACCACAATGGACATTTTCTCATTTTGGGGTTCCGCCATCCAATTGAATTTTAAACTTTTTCGTGACCCAAAATGCCTAAACGCACATGAAAAACTCTAGTAAAGGCAATTAACATATTAATGATGCTAACAGAACGAACGAATTGTAGTAAGAATGATCTTTTAGCCAAATGTTTGCAGAAATGAAAGAATATTACACTAACTAAAGCCATCTTCCCGACCATTCAATTTGCTGCTCTAAGTCCTAGGACGAGCCGGATGGTCTGGGCTTTCGACTAACTAAAGCCAGGCTTACATTTGCTTTAAAAAAATCTGATGTAGGCAACACATAACTTTCCTTATATAATGAAATGAATTTACTATTTTAAGAACAGAAAAAATAGGTTTTTCTTATAGTAGCTATTTATACTCTTTCCAAGAAATTGAATTTTCGTCAATTAGTCGTCATTTTCACTGATTTAGAGTCATTTTTATCCATTTCGCGAGATTTTCGTTAATTTGGCAACATTTAAAAAAGTCGCCAAGTCGGCGACATTCCGCCAAATTCGGCGCCAAAATCTCGCCAAGCGTTATGGACGGAGAAATAAGTTTTTCTTATAGCAGATAAATTGGCGTTCAAATATAAAAGTATTACCCAAAGTATCTTTTCTCATGAATGGAACGAGCTAGATCCACGAGAATGATGTCACCCAATTTTTGGCATGATATGACATATGAAAAGTGAACATGGTTTTCAACAGTTAATATATTTTTTTAATTTATGGGATTTTTTGATAAATTTATTTTAAAAATGTGCAATATCTCGAGAACGGTTCATGCTAGCGTTCTAAAGTTTGTCAATCGTTTTCTAAAGAAAAATTACATTAAAAATGTCTATTTGCGTAACTTTATTAAAGGTTTTGATTTTTTGATGATTTTTTTAAAATTTCACTCGACAACTTAAGGGGGTTCTGAACATTCGATTACGTTGTTTAAAAACAATAGGCTTCCAGTATTGACGGATTGTGATTTGTGTACCAAATTTCATTTGAATCGGTCTACTCGTTCGTGAGATATCGTGATATCGTCTCCACAGACTCGCTGACACACACACACAGCCATCACCTCAAAAATGTTTGATTCGTGATCAGGTATGCTTGAAACGTGCTCATCCGTAGAAAACTCGAATTCGAATGTTCGACCCCGTCACAATACTTTTCTTATATATTATGTATATAAAGAAAGTAAAAATATTACAATTTGATGTCATTTCTGTATGGTAATCAGAAATTTCCACATCTACATCGGAGATTGTGTGTTGTGGTTTTAGTAAAATCCTTTAAAAGGTCTAATTTTGTAATTATGAAGCTGTTGATTGCTATCTGTACAATTGTCCATAATATTTTTTATTTGAAGAGATATATCCGAATTTTGCAGGGATTTTTTCATGATTGTGCAGTTAAGAACGAACTCCTGAGTTCACGATGTTTAGAATTTTTTTTTGTAGAATCTTTGGACATTCGTCCATATAGAAATCAATTGGGGATGGTACAGGTTTATTTTTTATTTCCTTCCAGTGCGTTTAGACCATAGGTAACTCATTGGCTTTAATTCCTACTTTCCCTACAATACATAGTAATGTATGAGGAAAGTATTGGAAAATTTTCGAAAATCGCAACGAGTTTTCGACGGATCTACACGTTTCGAGCACTCTAGAATCCGAAAAAAACTATTTTTAGAGTGCTGCCTGCGTGTGTATAGATTCTAGCTGAAAACTAATTGATCAAATATTACAAAATTTAGTAGGTACGTTACATTGCGGTTTATCCTGAGTTTATATTTTTATGATTTAAAAAAAAAAAAAAAAAAAAAAAAAAAAAAAAAAAAAAAAAAAAAAAAATCTTTTGCGAAATAATCCTTAAAAAAAGTCAAAATAAAAACTACATATGTGCAAATGCATCACTTAAATGCTTTTTAGTTTAATGTTTGATGATAAAAAGTGTAAAGCTAAACCTACAAATTTAGGACTATAGCCGTTCTCGAGATATTTTAGATTTTTGCAATTAACACTTTAAAATACACCAAGTCGCTAAATGAAATCGAAAATAAACTGCAAACTCTGCAAAATTTCAAATGATTATAAGTGTTTTTTGTGCAATTAAACTACATTTAGTGAACTGTGAACGAAAGAAAAAAATGAATTTGTGTCTGTTGGGAAATCCATATGCATATGTCAAGATTTTTTTACCCCGAGCTCTGCCGTTACTCGTACGGTTTCCTTGCTTACAAGTTTTCTTGCTGTCGTTGCTGGTGTTTTCTACTCCATGGCGACTAGCGCGAAACCAAAGCATGGATGGTACATTCCAACCATGTGTTATATTATTTAAAATTAAATTATTAATTCGCATTCAGAGATGCTTAAAACATGTCAAACCTTGAAAAGAAAGACGGTTTTTTGACTACCTTCACATGACGCTTCACCTTTACATAGACTACTTTCGAAAGCAATGAAACAGAAAATCAAAATGTAAAAGCATACCAATAAACAGTTTTCTGTAGCCTATTTATTTAAAACGACACAAAATAAACGGAAGTAAAACAAAATTATGATGTGGTTATCAAGCTTCAACAGTTTCATAATATTATATAGTACCTAACCAGGCTGCCAGTTCCTCTATCGGCTATACAGCGATGCAGAACACAAGGACCGCTGCACGAAAAGACATAATATACGGTTTGGAAATGTGCCTATCGTCAAGTTTTGCGAAATCTAGAAAGAAAATACACCCAGAAGTGTTTTCTTGAAATGTGAGATTTAGTTTAGTCCATCTAAAGGCAGTATTAATCAAACATTATCAACAGCTTTCAGTTCAGTGTCTTTATGGCATAGACATGGAAATTTTAACCTCCTATTGCGAAATTTTCCTTAGGCAAGCAACTCGTATAATATGCAACCTATAGTGGGTGTGAGAAAGTATTTGCGTAATCTGTGTGACGATTTGATAAAGATAATACAGCGAAACCCGTCTATAAGGATATTGTTCGTAACGATAAACATGACCATAACGATATTTTTCTCAGTTCTGGTATATTTCCTACAGTGCTAATGCATATCAAACTTGTTTAATGATAATATGAGTAAACCTGTATATAACTATAATTTAGTACTATAAAACTTTCAAGGCAATAAATCATTTGACAGTTCATTATTGAAAATTATACACAAAGGCAATATGTCCTACTGCCTTTGTCTATTCCCTTCAAAATCACAAAAATCCTCCTTTTTGAAGGATTCCTGTGATTTTGATCTTAGACCTTCCCAGCTTTGTGTATGCCGAGCTAAATTGTCAACAAATTTTATGCTGGCTACATGGAAGGACTGAAATTGCCAGTCCCCATATAAATTTAAAAAATTGCAGAAAATAAGTTTTCTTTCTTCCGTTGCAGTTAACGGTTATTCCATGCTGATGAACGCATACTAAGCGCGAAACCGATCCATGTATACTGCAATCGGACTGTCTTACTTAAGTCCCTACTATATCATCTCCCAACTCAACGGCTGTAGATGCTGCTACATTAAAGCGTGGATTATCATTTCTGCACTAGCGAATGTGCCAAACATATCTAAATTCGCCAGATAGAGGGGAAAATGTATATAAAGGGTAATCTCTGCAAAAACCAAACAAGCACAGATATCCAATTACTCCCCTCGTTTTACTTTGTTCATTTTCAACGATCGAGATTCTGAACATACGCATAAATCGATTCCGCTTCAATGCATTAATGTAGTTTTTATTGTTGAATAAAATCAATTCTCTATTCTTTTTTATTATGGACAAGTGAAGCGAAATTAACATTTGCCAAAATTTTGTTATCCCTTTTGCTCGAAAACTAATAATGCTGGATTTTCCGTAGCGAACATTCCAAAGACATCTATCTCTCTGTCAGTCAATCAGTCAGTCGAAAATTACAATAGGTAGGAAAATTAAATGTTGTATATATACGTGAAATTGCACAGATTTTCAGTATACATTATTACAACTCACTGTAACAGAGTAAAATGCCCATTTTTTAAACCAAGCACGATCACTAAGTTTTCTACAAATACAGTGTAAAAATAAAATATAGAGCTAGCGGCACTACAGAAATTAATTTCCATTATTGTACAAAAGTTAAATAAAATGCGTCCAATATTAAGCTTCACTACCATATATATATATATATATATATATATATATATATATATATATATATATATATATATATATATATATATATATATATATATATATATATTACAGGGTTGTTAGAGGAATGTAAAGAAACAAATATATACGATGGATTCAAGCTTTACCTCCATGGTGCATACAATAAAACGCAAATCCATGGAAGTACGTTTTTGCGATTTCTGTGTTACTTTGTTCACTGTTTTCCTGTATTCTAATTTGTTCAACTTAATATTCAAATTCTAAAAACTTATGCTGTTTTTTTATTAGAATTCTTAAATAATGAAATTAAATTTTTATACTTCTATTTGTAAAATAAAGTTTTAATTTGACATCGTTCGTAGCTCGCACACTTCATATGCGTGAGTTCATTCAAAGACCGGCTTTTTAGCTAGTCATACACATGCGTTTGTAGAGTAGTTAAAATGCGCACGATACCTTTTAGAAATGGAATTAGATTCTTGCGATTTATGTTCAACTACATACCTACTCTGTATTTAAAATTTACCTAATCTACATTATTTTAAAATTTCAGTTTAACATTTTCTCAGGTTCAACCTTGTCTATAACGATATTTTCACCAGTCTCTAGAGAAAAATTCATTACAAAAAGGGGTTTAAAAAAACAAGAACTTTGGATATTAATAATGAAAGATTAAAAATTTCACAATATCAGCAATGTTCAACTAAAACGAGATTTTTAAACAGAAAAAGTAGCTGAGCATCCCTAACGATTGACACAATTTTGAATACAATAAATTAGAACTTTGTATATATACAGCATAAATTCGAAAGTAAACTGGTCTAATAGTCTTTAGTTCGTAAATGCAGCATAAATACAAAAAATATACTGAAGTTTTTATGTATTGTATTTTATTGCAGCAGTTGAAATTATTTCACAATTTTGAATATTTTCGTATAAACTTTTGGCGTTCATTACAGTTGGAATTTTTCAGTTTATTATGGAATTTCTGCATCAATTTCTTCTCTTTTCATATACTAGGAATGTGTGAGAGAACTATTAAGTAATGTTATTTTAAATGTTGATTAAACCAGAAGTTTTGGTTATGTTGATAACTAAATTTTTGATGTCTCATCCGAGTTACTTTGTAGACTAACAAATATCCTAAAATTCGTGCATCAAGTTTAGAATGTTTATTCGGCAACAAAAATGCATCTCTAATGGTTCAATATGCGAAATACGTCGCAGTATTTAATATTGTTCCAGGTATTGTCATTGTTCCACAATAAATTCCAAGGCAAATGTACAATGAGATTGTTCTTGACAGCTTCATAAATCCTTTTCTTTGAGATAAAGTTATAAAATTACCCACGATTCGGAAATCGGCTTCCATTAAATAGTTTCGCTGGGAAATGTGTATGAATCCGAGTAATTTCAGGACAGGAAAGAACGCCGGTAGAGGTTATTTTAGTACTTTGTCATTGATTTTTCAGTGATCTGTGAAATTATCTTTGAGCTCAGCCCATTTCTTTGCCGATTCTCGTTACGCACGTTATAAATGCGTATAGCCAGGATGGACAATTATCAATCGAAAATAATTTGAAGGATAAATAGAAATAAAGTGCGATTACATGTTTGTAACTGAAGCGAAACGAGTTACGAGCGGAGCTTAACACAGAGTAAATCAGATTGTGTGAAAAGTTTCGTTGATAGTAAGACTCAACGATTCGATTGAAATTTTGTACATAGTCATGATCTTAAGCATGATTAGGTGAAGCAGAGTCCACATTTTAAAATTCGATCTATGTATAGATATATCAGAGGCCAAAGGTCAGATAACGTTAAATTTATGAAAATGAAAAAATTGATTTCAAAAATTCAGTGTGCCAAATATAATTTTCTATTTGTTTGGTATAACTTGTACACTCAAACCTATTTTTGTGCGGTAGATAGGGACCGCATAACAGAAAACGCATTAAAAAAAAATCGCACAAAATTTGACGAGTAGCTATAAAAAATAGTTTTCGCAACACAATTAACAAGAAAGATCAATCATGCTTAAAGCATTGATTATGAAACACTTTCCAACTTCAATGCAATTTTATTTAAAAAAGTCGAAAATGCAATACATTCCTCGGTAATATTTTAAAACTTATCACAATACTACATTGATTTATTATATTTGAAAACTTAAACCTTCATTGAAAAAAATGAACTTCATTCAAATGACGGCATTGAAATATAAATTGCGTGGTTTAAATATCTCTAAAATGCAATACATTCCACGGTAATATTTTTAAATCTATCATAATACTACGATAATTTATTATATTTGAAAACTTCATCGAAAACAACTGAAATTCATTCAAATGACGTCATAGAAAAAATAACACGCCTGGATCTCTCTATAAAAGCAGGATTTCATTCATAACTTTCTCCATTTCATTCATCACAATACTATAATAATTTATTTTATTTAAAAATTAAGACCATGGAGCTACAATTCATAAACTTTATGCTTAAAACTTCTTTGAAAAAAATCGTCCTTCTGTTTATAAAATCAATTAATATTTCATTCATATCAGCCATGCAGACTCCATGGACTGAATTATTTTGTGTTAAAGAAATACAGTAATTCTAATACAACTCATTCTACATATTTTGCTGTTTACATTTTACATAGGTGAAAAATAGGCTTAGTTGTAGAAATAATCAAATTTGAATGAGAATTTAAACTCAAATATATTGTCATTGTGTTGTTTTAGTATGTAGATGCACAGAATTTGAGCAGAAATAAAGTAGTTTTAGGATGGATACAACACTCAATATGAATTAAAAAGAACTTTAAAAAATCACGAATTTGAAACAAGATGGATGCCATATATCATTTTGAAGTGGGTCATGTGATCGTTTCAGATCATGGTCACGTGATCGTTTCATATAAGATGTGTAATTATTATTTTAATTTTTATTTAAAAAACTACTGAATATATTTAGCTGAATTTTTTTTTATATATTTTATGGAACAATTTGACTATTACCTAAAATTTTCGAAGCAATTTGTGAATTTTAAATCCGCTTAAAAAATGTTAGAAAAATTAGGTCCCATAGGGCTCAATGTATTTCATTTTTTCAACCCGGGTTCAATCCAAAACTAATTGTGTGATATTATTTATTTATATTCCCATAGGTCCTACAGACCGTCTGAACAACATACTAAAATTTCATTTTGATTAAGTCATTTTTACGGCAGTTATCGTGCTAACGGACAGACAGACAGACAGACAGACAGACAGAATGAACAAAGTCATAAACACTTTTCAACTTTGTTGTAAAGTGTTAAAAAGTATTTTTTTATGCGGTGAATAGGGAGCACATAAAAAAAGTCTCGCATGGAAAATAACTCAAAACCTTACGAAATAACTTGGAATTGCTTTTTTAAACGAAATCAAGACACTAGCTACTTGGAATCTCACCAAACCTTTTGGAATCTGATTTAGAAAATACACATGCGAACATTTTTAAATATTTTATTTACATATGTACTTATTTTACACATACAAAACTTTTCAAAATGTATAACCATTATCCTTCGTAGTCTGACAATACGCGAACTTTCTTGTGGTAAACTGGTTCAAAATCGCTTTATGTCCTTCAATGTTTATTTGCGATCAATGCATTTTTGCTTTGTTACGCAAGAATTCCATCGCAATATGCTATTGCACATTTCATTTATTTACATGGAAATTCTTGTGCGTTCAATAATTAAATTATGCGATTATAGAATTCAATACATATGTAATGCAATTGGCTGACGCAATACTTATGTAATGTGATGAAATACATATCAAACATCGAAAAACTAAATGGCCGATCAAACCTACTAATTTTTTTTATTGATAACTTCGTCAATTATGTTCCAATTTGACTAAAATTTTCATATACCGCACAAAAAAAATCGTACAAATAAAAAATCGCACAAAAACAGGGTTGAGTGTACATGTTACTAGGCCGTTTATACAATGCATTTTTGCTTTAATACTCTTCAGTTTTTACTACTTTCGGGATATCAACGGTCTGCTCTTACATCATGTTGCGAGATATCTAGCTTCACTCAGTTTCGCGTAGGGAGAGAGACAGCCTATTTCAGTGTTTTCCAAACTTTGATAGCAGAGTCCTTTTGAAATTTAATTGGATAGCGGAACCCAATCATAAGAACTCCATTGTGATCCAAATTATGCATTCAACTATTGCGAGTTTTTGTTAATATTAAAGAAAATTTACACGAAACTATCGCGTCACGGAATCTCAAGGGTTCCTCCCAACCAAAATGAGAGCCAAGAACGTCTTAAGCAACTGTAGTCTTAATTTCCCTATACCTGCTTTCTTCAAGAAGTATTAGAAATTAATACCCAAGTAAATAAAATTATCCTACTGCCAAAATCTGACCATCTTAAAAAGGATCTGATGCTGGCAGATGGCAAAAAATATGCAGGACCTAAAACACGCGTTCTTGAACAAATTGCAGTTATTTAAAACTTTTCAGAAAAACCACCAAAAATGTCATTTCAGCTATGCTCTTAACTATAATAATGAAAGATTAAATTTTAAGCTCTATTGAAAGAAATAATTTAATAAATTATGTATGAATTTGGTTTTTCTCCAATAAGATTATTCATATCAGGGCGTTTTAAATCAAGGTTAAATCTGCCGCATGTTAACTTGAGACCACTATAGTCATTCATTTTAAGAATACTTGCCACTTTCATTAATATAGAACTGTTACACTTTGAGACTAGGGAACAGAATGCATCACCGATTTTTCGTGCTGACAAAGGGCTTTTTTAACTATTCTAGTGACAAAGAAGGCGTTCCTATTTAAACTATAGCAAAATATTTGTATAAATAGTTCGTATTACCATGAGATTACCCGACTTTCCCTTTCATTACAAAATTTCCGCAGTTTGTGCAGTGCCTTCTAAGATGTGGTCAACAGACCCCTTGGGTCTAACAATTTAAAGGGTCCACGAATTACGCCAGATGTACAGGACCAACAACTTAAATTAACAAAATTAATTAAAAGTCCTTCAAATGAATATGAAATCAATCGGTTAAGCTGCAATCATAAACAAAGATAGCATTAAGGCGCTACATTCCATTTTCTACCATCTAGTTGTGTAAAACTACTTTCTCCCAGCTAACGTATTTGAACTTAGTCGAGAAATAAAAGTGGACATTGAAAATGACTCGAGAATTTAGTTATTAATTCAACCGAAAATTGCTTCTCGTAATTTCTAAAAAGCAGCAATATTGTATTCACTTTAAACTGTTTCAATAGTTATCAGTAACCTTGCTAGCTTCAAGGTTTTTAAATGCTCGTATCTAAATGAAACTTGCACATATTTCTTAATTTATAATGTCGTTCCTTATAACAAATTAAACATTTTATCCAACTTTATTTACATTTTGTATATATAGATATGTCCTACTTCAAATTATGCCCAAAGGTCCGCAATTAGAGTTGCAAAACCCCGGAAATTTTGGAAGCATTTGAAACCAATGGGCAGAAACTGATTTACACGTTTCTTATGTGCTCTGTTTAAGGGGGATCAAGACATTTTAAAAGTGACATAAGCAGGACGAATTTCCATGTTTCACGTTTTATTTTGTATCTCTCCTATAAGTTCGATAATACCTAAAAATTTTACAGCCGACAAGTAAATACCTGTAGCATATGATATTTTTTTCAATAAGATGAACCTGATAATATTTTTAAAAATTTTATAATGTTCATGTATTTATTAAAATTTTATTTTGATACATGTTGCTTGCACGCATGATCGCAACAAAACTATTGCTTCTAGAAGCAAAAACATTGCTGTTTATGATAAATATAAATTCATTAAGTCTTAAATTATGCAAATGTTTTGATCTAAGTTTTAAAAATTAAATTTAAAATGTAATTATATTTTTATTTTATAATTTGATTTCTTTAAACTTAACAAAATTTTGCTTATTGTTCAAACCTAGCTCTTTTAGTTCGAGATATAAGTATTACAAACTTATAGTTTGTAAAGTTGAAAATTTTACATTTTAAGAGATTTTTTTTATTAATATAGATTTTAATAAATTTTCTGGTACATATATTTGTAGCTTGCTATTTATATCTTATAATTTACTATAGAATTCAAATGATAATTAGAAAAATAAAACTGCTCCTTCAAAGAGGATGCCATATTTTATATTTACTTCGTTAAATCTGTGTATATTTGAAAATGAATAAACGAATGAATAAATACGATACACAGGCGAATTTAGAATATTAAGTTCATGGTACAACCAAACTATTTGACGAGCAATACGTAATTTACCCTGTAATTGAGGTAAAGGAAAAGAAAGAAACATTCGATTTGAAGTTTCCCGTGGATAGAATATTGATTTCGAATTTACATATACACACAGGATACACATTTACGATCATGTTTGACCAATATTCGTATTAAGAAAATATAACACTTCAATTTCCTGTACACTATAGGTTTTGAGGAAGTACTGAAAATATTCCATGACCTAGAAAAGTTTGAAGACCACTTGCTTTCTTTGGGCTTAAAATTAAACTTGTGTTGAAATTTCTATTATGCAAAAATGCAGAGTTTTAAGACTTATAAAAATTTCGAAATAGGCGATATTTTCCCCATATAACTTGCATCTAAATCTATTTAAAATATATTTCATACTAATTTAGGATAGACTTAAAAGCACGATTTCCTGCATATAATCGGTACTTTAAGCAAGACATTCCAAAACTTTAATAACAACACATTTAAATTAACGAAAATCATATTTATTAACAAGACCGATCTTCAAATAAATTTCATTTTTTTAAACAATTTTCAGAAATTTTACAGAACACAAAGTTTCTTACATTAGTGGCTAGACGACGTCTGAACAGCTGATTCTTTAACATTTGGCGGTCTGTCAGCAATAGATTCAGTCATGCTGGCAGTACTAGTGGACTTCGGACTTCGAGCTTTGATTACTCCGAAGTTGAGCACACAGTTATCCATACCAGCAGCAGTTTTCTTCCGACTTCTAGCATTAAGTGATCTGTTAGCAGCAGTTCCCGGCAAACTGCCCATCCCGATGAGCTTCTGCTTTTGAATAGGAATTATTACTTCATTTGCAGGTCTTGGCTGAGAGATTTTCTTTGGAGCTTTGAACTCCAAGATATTGTTCTTGGTGAATACAAACTCGATGGTGTGATAATCGACGTCCTCTGGGATATCAAAGCGCCGAGAAAATTCACGGAATACAAAACCGTGGCCATCTGGTTTTTCGTCGTGCTTCCCATGCACCACGAGGTAACGCCTATCCTCGAAATATATGTCGATGTCTTCTGGCGCAAAGTGGGTAACGTTCAAAAACAGCTGGTACATATTTTTGTTACTTCCCAGATTACGATCTTCTAACAAGCGGGACCCATAAGCGGGCAGAATATCAAGGGAGGAGTCATCTGCAAATGGACGTTGAGCCAACAATTGTCTCTCCACAGACGATAGGTATGAACTATCAGGATAATGCTGCGAAAACATCTTAAAAAGTAATTCTATTAAGATAGTCTTCTCATAGTTGAGTAAAATTTGGAATTTAACTATTGGCTAATAATAAACTAATTCTACTGGTGAACAAATAGTCGTTTGCAATTAAGCATTTAGCATTAAGCAATTTAGCATTAAGTGATCTATTAGCAACAGTTCCCGGCAAACTGCCCATCCCGATGAGCTTCTGCTTTTGAATAGGAATTATTACTTCGTTTGCAGGTCTTGGCTGAGAGATTTTCTTTGGAGCTTTGAACTCCAAGATATTGTTCTTGGTGAATACAAACTCGATGGTGTGATAATCGACGTCCTCTGGGATATCAAAGCGCCGAGAAAATTCACGGAATACAAAACCGTGGCCATCTGGTTTTTCGTCGTGCTTCCCATGCACCACGAGGTAACGCTTATCCTCGAAATATATATCGATGTCTTCTGGCGCAAAGTGGGTAACGTTCAAAAACAGATGGTACATATTTTTGTTACTTCCCAGATTACGATCTTCTAACAAGCGGGACCCATAAACGGGCAGAATATCAAGGGAGGAGTCATCTGCAAATGGACGTTGAGCCAACAATTGTCTCTCCACAGACGATAGGTATGAACTATCAGGATAATGCTGCGAAAACATCTTAAAAAGTGATTCTATTAAGATAGACAATCGGAAAATGTGGCTTTGAAATTACTGCTTTTATTCTACTGGTAAACGAATTTTCTTTCTTTTCTTCTCATAGTTGAGTAAAATTTGGAGTTTAACTATTGGCTAATAATAAACTAATTCTACTGGTGAACAAATAGTCGTTTGCAATTAAGCATTTAGCATTAAGCAATTTAGCATTAAGTGATCTGTTAGCAACAGTTCCCGGCAAACTGCCCATCCCGATGAGCTTCTGCTTTTGAATAGGAATTATTACTTCGTTTGCAGGTCTTGGCTGAGAGATTTTCTTTGGAGCTTTGAACTCCAAGATATTGTTCTTGGTGAATACAAACTCGATGGTGTGATAATCGACGTCCTCTGGGATATCAAAGCGCCGAGAAAATTCACGGAATACAAAACCGTGGCCATCTGGTTTTTCGCCGTGCTTCCCATGCACCACGAGGTAACCACTATCCTTGAAATATATGTCGAGTGCAGTGGAAAAAATTTTTAAATACTTCAGCACGGTTACATCTGGATTCATCAAAAATATTCATTGTCGCCATTTGAAGGCGTTCCATGTAATCGTTCTCTGGGTCTTCCTTATATAAATCTTCAGACCACTGCTTAGCTTCATTTTTAAATAAGTTCCTCCCAATAAAATATAGTTGAATGTAATCAAGAATGATTCTTGAAGAGCCCTGCAAATTTTTATAATATCCACTAATAACGTAGATGTTTACCAACACAGTCAAAATATCTTCTTCATTCAATATAGTTTTATAAATAAAGCATTTTACGACAGCGTTGAGAGTTTGAACAATAGTAGCGGTGGTTACTGGAACATTCGTTAATAATAAACTTTGCACAACTTCATTACATTTTAAATTTTCATCATTGAAGATATTTTCAGTTTCATTGAAATAAATAGTAAAAGCATTCGTAATATTTTGGAACAAAATTTTGTGCATTTGCTTAGTTTGAACTATAAAAAATATAATAACACTATTTATGAAATCGGGATGCATTTTAGCATACAATTCTAGCCCGATTAAAAAATGGGAACGCGTTTTCAAAGTCCTTTTATTCTTAAGCAAAAGTCTTCTGTAATTCTGATTGGTCAACGCTTTCTTACGTGATTGGTTAGTCATTCTTAAGGCCTAAAATTTGCATGTAATGCGATGCCATATTTTATATTTACTTCGTTAAATCTGTGTATATTTGAAAATGAATAAACGAATGAATAAATACGATACACAGGCGAATTTAGAATATTAAGTTCATGGTACAACCAAACTATTTGCCGAGCAATACGTAATTTACCCTGTAATTGAGGTAAAGGAAAAGAAAGAAACATTCGATTTGAAGTTTATGTGTATAAAGTAATATTTTTGTTCAGTAGCTGATGAAACAGAACTTAGGACCTTTGTTTCGTCTGATCAGAAACAAAAATAGTTAAAATCTGATGTGGGCAACATATGACTTTCCTTATATAATGCAATGAATTTACTACTTTTCAATAAAAAAATAAGTTTTTCTTATAGTAGATACTTATATTCTTTCCAAAATATTGAATTTTCGTCAATTAGTCGTCATTTTCATTGATTTAGCGTCATTATTATCCATTTGGCGTCATTTTCATTAATTTGATAACATCTAAAAAAGTCGCCAAGTAGGCGACATTCCGCTAACTTCGTCGCCAAAACCTGGCCGAGCGTTATAAACGAAGAAATAAGTTATTCTTACAGCAGATAAATAGATGACAATTGGCGTTCAAATACAAAAGTATTACTTAAAGTATCTTTTCTCATGAATGGAACGAGCTAGATCGACGAGAATGATGTCACCAAATTTATCACATGATATTACATATGAAAAGTGAGCATGTTTCTCAACACTTAATATAATTTTTCCAATTTATGGGATTTTTTGATAAATTTATTTTTAAAAAATGTGGAATATCTCGAGAACGGTTCATGTTAGCGTTCTGAAGTTTATGTCAATCGTTTTCTAAGGAAAAATTACATAATAAATATCTATTTGCGTAACTTTATTAAAACTTTTGATTTTATGATGATTTTTTCAAAATTTCACTTGAAAATTTAGGGGGGTTCTGAGCATTCGATTACGTTTAAAAGCAATAGGCTTCCAGTATTCACGGATTGTGAATTTTGTACCAAATTTCATTCGAATCGCTCCATTCGTTCGTGAGATATCGTCTCCACAGACTCACTGACACACACACACACACAGACATCACCTCAAACATGTTTGACTCGTGTTCAGGGATGCTTGAAACGTGCTCTCTCGTCGAAAACTCGAATTCGAATTTTCGACCCCGTCACAAAACTTTCCTTATACATTATGTATATAAGGAAAGTAATAAGAATCCCTATTGGTTTACAAGCTGATTTAGTTGAAATTCCGATGAGGCCAGATTACAGCCTGTTCAATAGAAAGAATGAATACATGCATTAAAAACATTTTTATTTAAACCCTATATATATATTGTAAAACAATCTGTTGTGGGCAACACATGACTTTCCTTATATAATGTAATGAATTTACAACTTTTACAGTAAAAAAATAGGTTTTTCTTATAGTAGATATTAATATTCTTTCAAAAATATTGAATTTTCGACAATTAGTCGTCATTTTCATTGATTTAGCATCATTTTTATCCATTTGGCGAGATTTTCGTTAATTTGGCAACATTTCAAAAAGTCGCCAAGTTGGCGACATTCCGCCAAATTCGTCGCCATCTCGCCAAGCGTTATGGATGAAGAAATAAGTTATTCTTACAGCAGACAAATGACTATGGGCGTTCAAATACAAAAGTATTATTCAAAGTATCTTTTCCCATGAATGGAACGAGCTAGATCCACGAAAATGATGTCACCCAATTTATAGTATGATATTACATATGAAAAGTGAACATGTTTCTCAATAGGAAATTTTTTTTTTTTATTTTATATGACTTTTTGATAATTTTTTTGAAAAATGTGCAATATCTCGAGAACGGTTTGTGTTAGCGTTCTGAAATGTATGCCAATCGTTTTCTAATGTAAAATTGCATAAGAAATGTCTATTTGCGTAACTTTATTAGTGGTTTTGATTTTTTGACGATTTTTTCAAAATTTTATTCGAAAATTTAGGGGGGTTCTGAACATTCAATTACGTATAAAAACAATAGGCTTCCAGTATTTACGGATTGTGATTTTTGTACCAAATTTGGTTCTAATCTGTCCATTCGTTCGTCAGTTATCGTCTCCACTGACACACACACACACACATACTTTCACACACACATACTTTCACACACACACACACACACACACACACACTGACATCACTTCAAAAATGTTCGATTCGTGATCAGGGATGCTTGAAACGTGCTCTCCCGTCGAAAACTCGAATTCGAATTTTCGACCAGGTCACAATACTTTCCTTATACATTATGTATATAAGGAAAGTAATATAGGAAAAGTATTGTAACGAAAATTCGAAATTAAGGTGGAAGAGCCCGTTTCAAATATCCCTGAACTTGAATCGTCCGTTTCTGATTTGATGTCTGTGTGTCAGTATAGTATGTTAGTGTGTATGTTAGTGTGTGTGTGTGTCCGTGGGCCTGTGGATGCGATATCTCACGAGCGAATGGAGCGTATGAAACGAAATTTGGTTCAATTGGTTAAAATATTAGAATCTGTAATTACTTGAACTTTATCGATTATAATCGTAATCAAATTTTCGGAAGACATCCTGAATTTTAGAGTTAATTTTTGAAAAAATCGGTAAAAAGTTAGAATTTTCAATTTGGATTTCAGAATTCAATTTTTTTTTCATGAATGATCATTTCTTATGCAATTTTTACTTTCCTTATATACATAATGTATAAGGAAAGTATTGTGACGTGGTCGAAAATTCGAATTCGAGTTTTCGACGGGAGAGCACGTTTCAAGCATCCCTGATCACGAATCAAACATTTTTGAAGTGATGTCTGTGTGTGTGTGTGTATGTGTGTGTGTGTGTGTGTGTCAGTGAGTCTGTGGAGACGATAACTGACGAACGAATGGACCGATTCGAACAAAATTTGGTACGAAAATCACAATCCGTAAACACTGGAAGCCTATTGCTTTTATACGCAATCGAATGTTCAGAATCCCCCTAAATTTTCGAATGAAAATTTGAAAAAATCGTCAAAAAATCAAAACCACTAATAAAGTTACGCAAATAGACATTTCTTATGTAATTTTTCATTAGAAAACGATTGACATAAATTTTAGAAGGCTAACATGAACCGTTCTCGAGATATTGTACATTTTTTAAAAAAAATTATCAAAAAGTAATATAAAATAAAATAAAAAAATTTCCTATTGAGAAACACGTTTACTTTTCATATGTAATACCATGCGATAAATTGGGTGACATCATTCTCGTGGATCTAGCTCGTTCCATTCATGAAAAAAGATACTTTAAGTAATACTTTTGTATTTGAACGTCAATAGTCATTTATCTGCTGTAAGAATAACTTATTTCTTAGTCCATAACGCTTGGCGAGCTTTTGGCGACGAATTTGGCGGAATGTCGCCAACTTGGCGACTTTTTGAAATGTTGCCAAATTAACGAAAATCTCGCCAAATGGATAAAAATGACGCTAAATCAATGAAAATGACGACTAATTGTCGAAAATTCAATATATTGAAAAGAATATTAGTATTTACTATAAGAAAAACCTATTTTTTTACTGTAAAGGTAGTAAATTCATTACATTATACAAGGAAAGTCATGTGTTGCCCACATCAGATTTTTTTAATAGACATCGAATGACAGCAGTAGTAGAGGAAAGGGTGTTCAACCTCAGCAGGAGCAAGAGAGCATGGATGACGTCACGGCGGATGACGTCACGTTATCTTATCAGTTGACGTCATCAGCTTATCTTATCAGATGACGTCACTGATAAGCTTATCTTATCGGATGACGTCACCGGCTTATCTTATCGGATGACTCATTCGATAAGATTATCGGCTGACGTCATGTACTGATACAGACAGTGAGGTTGAAGAAGACCTTGGCGGCCATCTTGGAAATTTTGGTAGCGCCCTCTATTGACAGGTTGGTGAACTGTGTTGGCTAAAAGGAAAGAATTGGTTCTGGACTGAGCTGGATTCGAACAGGGGACCCCTTGCACCGTAGGAGAGTGCTTTAACCAGTATACACTTTGAGACTTGTAGGCAGATGGTGAATGACTGATATCTTTCCTGCGAAAGGAGTTGGGAACTTCTATGAGGGGATGGTTCGAGTGAATTAAGATTTTAATTCATGTTTAATAAATGAATAAAATGTATTATGAAAAAAAAAATGGAATATACTCATAATTGAATTTTAATAAGGGGATTATTTTTTTTAATGATTGGGTAATTATTGTTTTTATGAAATGTTTAGGAAAGTGCTTGAAGACATTTACGAAAGTTTAGACGGCGGTGATGGCGCCCTCTATTGACACTTGAATGAAATACATGTGAGGAATTTTAATAGAATTCATTTCTGAATGCGGTTTTTGCGTTAATGAATCTTTTAATTGGAAAATGCTTAAAGACATTTACGAAAGTTTAGACGGCGGGGATGGCGCCCTCTATTGGCGCTTTAAATGATATCTTCCCTGCGAAAGAAGCTGGATACTTAGAATATTTTCTGAATTTCTACGAAGGGATGGTTCGAGTGAATTAAGATTTTAATTCATTTTTAATAAATGAATAAAATGTATTATGAAAAAATGGAATATACTCATAATTGAATTTTAATAGGAGGATTATTTTTTTTTTAATGATTGGGTAATTATTGTTTTTTATGGAATGGTTTGGAAAGTGAAGACATTTGCGAAAGTTTAGACGGCGGTGATGGCGCCCTCTATTGGCACTTGAATGAAATAATGAATGATGTCTTCCCTGCGAATGGAGTTGGGGACTTAGAATATTTTCTGAACTTCTACGAGGGGATGGTGCGAAGGAATTAAGATTTTAATTTATTTTTAATAAATGAATAAATTGTATTATGAAAAAATGGAATATAATCATAATTGAATTTTAATAGGTGGATTATTTTTGTAATATTGGAACGTGGGTGATTAATTTTTTTTTATGAAATGGTTTAGAAAGTACTTGAAGACATTTACGAAATTTTAGACGGTGATAATGGCGCCATCTATTGGCACTTGTATGAAATACAAGCGACGAATTTTAATAGAATTAATTTCGAGTGAGGTTTTTGTGTTCTTTTAATTAGCTAGTCGAACGATGACTTAATATTTTTAGCTTCACGCTCATACATGTTTTAATGAAGATAATTTTTTTTTACGTTGGCCGTTCATCAGAATTTTAAGGACGGGATGTATGTGTTATTGAATTTTATTCATTTTAATGAAATGATTTTTGGGGTATTTTGGATGACTTTTAAAGGAATGGGGGGATTTCTAACACTCCATAGCGAACTAGCATATCGCATGTTTGATGTTACCACAAGTTGGGAACAAGATTTGGCCCTTTTAGAAGAGGTGTGTGTGCGCGTATGCCAGCTAAGGTAATTAATTATTTTAATGAATTAGTAGGGGAGTCTGTGTTAAAACTGACATGTTTTAAAAGCATGCGAAATTTTAGGAATAGGTTATAATACTCGCTGAACACATTTCGACAATTTTTTTTTTAATTTTACTGGGAATATTTTAAGGATATTCATACAAATGCTGTGAAACGCTAAACTTTAACTGTTTTAAATCACACTGAATGTCTATTTTCGCATACCATGTGAGATTTGAATGCTAGGTTATACTACTGGCTGAACACGTTTCGACAATGTTTTTTAAATTTTACTGGGAATGTTGTCAGATTTCTTTTAATGATATTCATAAAAATGCTATGAAACGCGATACTTTAACTATTTTAAATCACACTGAATGTCTATTTTCACATATCATGTGTGATTTTAATGATAGGTTATACTACTGACTGAACATGACTCGACACTTTTCAGAATGATTGTGTGTGCTACGCAATTTTTTTTTATGCCAAGTTTCAGAATCCGTTTCGACTGCTTTTAGCGATGAAAAATGGCTGTATTGATTTCTTTTCAAATATATGGGAAATTCAAGACTTTGGTATATTGAAGGGCGTAGGTAAAATGAATAGGTTTACTGAATTATTAGTGAATAGAATAATTGGGAGATATTTTTAAAATAAGAAAATGCAAAGTACTGAACGCTTCACAAGCTAATGTTGTACACAGATGAGACTTGCATATGTATTGTGACATGGATATTCTTACCAACGTCTTCTAAAATTGGAATCCATATTATTTTTAAGAGTATACTGGGTTATTTTAAAGAGTCATCTAAAATGTTATGTATTAGAAAATAGCAAAATCCATTTGGGATATTAATGAATTTTAATTGAGATCTAAAAATGAGGTAAATTTAACTGTAAAGAGTGAAATAGTGTATCTCATCCATGATAGTGCATTGTATACGATTTAACCATTTTTAAAGTGATGGATGTAATTTTAACACCGAGGTTTAGAATTTAACAAGCTAAGGAACACGAATCGAGCATTTTCACAGACATGAGTGTATTTTACTATTTTACCGAATTGTTTGCTTCTTAACGAATGTTTGATGAACTAGGAGTTTTTTTTTAATCTTACACAAGGTCTAAGACTCCTTTATCGCTTAAAATTATGGCATTTAAAATTAATTTAGCAAAAATTACTCGACACATAGTGCATGTACGAGGAATTAGAAGTATGTGTTTTCGATATTCCATGAGGTCAAAGACCCTAAAATTTCATGAATTTAGTGAATTGTTTGGTTCTTAGCATATGTTTGGGGAACTAAGAATGAATTTTTTTAATGTTACATAAGCCGTAAGACTCCTTTAGCACTTAAAATTATGATTTTTTAATAAAATTTGCACAATACTTAGTGGATAATTACTGAATAAGAGATATGTTTCTAATGTTACATTAACGTCTAAAGGTCTTAAATCGGTATATTTTTAAAACTGTCATGAATATTAGGGGAATAGAATATCACTTAACGATTTGTTTGTAAGGACATGCGATTGTCAACATTGAATTTAAATGAAAGACTAACCCTCTAGGCCAAGTGTAGTACATTGTAATAATATTAAAATATGAAAGATATGCATTTAACACTTTAAAAGAAACATGTAATGAGGTTTGATATCTTAATACGAGACATTGTTGACATACAAATAGGAATATTATGATCTCGCGGCTGTAGGTGCACCATAAAATCATTCAATTCATAATGAATGACCACATTTGAATGTACATATTTAACAACACCTGTAAAATGATAGGGCGAAACTGAGATCTGAGACAAAATTTTACACTTCCTATGAAATTAATCCCAACTTCGTAGACTTTTAGGAAGCTAGGGCTGAATTTTCACTATTCTTAGAGATTGGAAGGCCCAGACCACACGACCAACCCTAAAGCTTACGGTAACTAACTCTGTGGCCGACCTATTCTTAGAGATTGAAACACCACATTCTTTATAAATCTTCATACTTTTAGAGAATGGAACATAACTTAGCATTTATTTTTAATGAATAAGGTTATATAATTTCAGAATTTTAACACTGAATATAAATTTTATAAATTAATCTCTGTAAAGTGCAAATATCGTTCATTACGAAACTCCCACTGTAAACATTTTATATGATTCGAATAAATTTATTTTTAATTTTTTTTTGTATTTTATTTTAAAAAGCGATATTAGTAAACCTGTTATACTTGAATGTATAGATACATAACCTACGAGCACATAGCATTTTTAAATAAAACATGTTAAAAATGAGTTGATGAACGTAAATAAGGAGTTCAGTTTGAAAGATAAAAATCTGTTTAATGAATCTATTCTTCATAAAATACACATTAAGCATTATTTGTTGCA
Organism: Amaurobius ferox; assembly: GCA_951213105.1. Lineage (NCBI taxonomy): Eukaryota > Metazoa > Arthropoda > Arachnida > Araneae > Amaurobiidae > Amaurobius > Amaurobius ferox. The sequence continues at coordinate 27,380,756 of OX578150.1, read as the reverse complement.
CATTTAAACAAACAAGTTAAAATAATTTCCTTATCGCACATTCATAGTCCTCTGATTTAAATGACTTGAAAAAATTTCGATCATACCAGTAAAAGACTTCTTCACCACGCAACAAAACTTTCTTTGCTATGTTATTAATGTCAAGATTTAGAAGTACCTGTTCAGCCACTCTGTTGTACATTTCTAATGGAGTGCTGTAAAGACATTCGTAGTAACGTTGATCTTCAATTTGACAAACACAGCCAACACATTTGAAAAGTTTTCTTACATGATACATCATGCTCTCATGAATACAAGAGATTAATTGTTCGAATGCAAAATTTTTGTCACAAATAACTGATGGTAGAAAGGTTATCGTGTCCTTTATTTTTAATATTTGAGCAGGAAGCCACTCTAGAAATATACTTTCTCAAAGTTCCATACTAATGTTGTTGACACAATTCATTAAACATGCTATTTGATTTTTATCTAAGGTAATATGACACTGCGTTAGACAAAATTTTGAATCATATAATTGAATTATCTTCTGTAAATGAAGTTTTCCATTGTCATTGAAACAGAACAACTCATTGCGACTGACGAAAGAGGTATCCGTATATAGACTATTGAACGACCACAATTTTTGTGAAAATTCACTCCAAGTAGCAGGTGACAATGTAACCCATTCACGCGTAGGCACTAGTTCATTTCGTTCGTTAGAGATATATCTCCATATATACACTTTTAGCTTCTCATGGCGAAGTTTCAAATATACATAGACACCAGAACCTAAATGCCAACGACGGAGTGCATCTTGCATGAAATCTGAAGAAGTAAATTCAGTCGAAACAGATTCTGTAGTGGCGGTTAACACTCCGCTGTGTGTTAGAGCACAAGAAAGCAGATCTTGAGATGGGTTTCCGACCTCGGTGAGGACTTGTGAATCGGCAGTGGTGGATGTTTCTGCTGGGGGTATGGAAGACATAAGATAGGTGTCTAACCAATCCACCACGAAGTTTGATGAAGGTGAATTAATCAAATTTGAGACGATATCCACAGATTTTGTTTCATCTAGGACAGGAACCGACAACTCCACACTATTTCCACTAGAAATTAACTGTTCGAGTGATGGCATACTTTGAATTTTAGACATTACTTGCAGATAGTATCATCCAAGTACCACATTCACAGTATAAGATTTATTTTTAAAACACTAAGATCTTAAAATACTATAAATTTGTCACAGCTATGAACGAACCGAACCTATCCACGCAACACCCAAGGTTGAAATGACTGATCAGGTTACGTCATAAGACTAATCACGTGACCTAAATCGAGTGTCGTGTGCAAATAGATTACATAAGATAAGACATGAAGGGGTTAGAACTTGTAATTTTCAATTAATCGCACAACATCGGTTTGTACCAAGCGCAATTGTTATCGACGTGGGAGAGTGACTACATTATTTTATTCATCTTCGAAACCATAAAGTGGAAATATGTACCAAAATTAGTTAAAATTCATAATTTTTAATCACACTATCATTAAATACATAGGAAAATTTTGTATATTTTTATATCTTTAGCGGATATGCTTACCACATCGCACAGAATATACAAGAATAGTTAGCAAAAACATGAAAATAAACTTACAGAATGAGATCTTCACCAGCCGTCATCCATCCAAACTAGAAATGAACGATACTGCAATACTAAAATGAGAGCTTATCTTATCTAAGATCTAACATATGATGACATGCAAAAGTGTCACGTGACATTTTTTGACCAATCAGGTGCCGTTTCGTGCTATGTCACGTGACATTTTTTAACCAATCAGGTGTTGTTTATTGCGGATATTGCGTGATCTTTTAAGTGCCATTTCGCAGTGCTTAGAACGTGCTTATTTTTTTAATTATTCACTATTTTTAATTACTCCCTATTTTTATAATTATGAATAGGTGATCATAAGTAATTAAAAATAGTGAGTAATTAAAAAAATAAGCACGTTCTATGCACTGCGAAATGGCACTTAAAAGATCACGTGATAGTCGAAACAACACCTGATTGGTTAAAAAATGTCACGTGACATAGCCCGAAACGGCACCTGATTGGTCAAAAAATGTCACGTGACACTTTTGCATGTCATCATATGTTAGATCTTAGATAAGATAAGCTCTCATTTTAGTATTGCAGTATCGTTCATTTCTAGTTTGGATGGATGACGGCTGGTGAAGATCTCATTCTGTAAGTTTATTTTCATGTTTTTGCTAACTATTCTTGTATATTCTGTGCGATGTGGTAAGCATATCCGCTAAAGATATAAAAATATACAAAATTTTCCTATGTATTTAATGATAGTGTGATTAAAAATTATGAATTTTAACTAATTTTGGTACACATTTCCACTTTATGGTTTCGAAGATGAATAAAATAATGTAGTCACTCTCCCACGTCGATAACAATTGCGCTTGGTACAAACCGATGTTGTGCGATTAATTGAAAATTGCAAGTTCTAACCCCTTCATGTCTTATCTTATGTAATCTATTTGCACACGACACTCGATTTAGGTCACGTGATTAGTCTTATGACGTAACCTGATCAGTCATTTCAACCTTGGGTGTTGCGTGGATAGGTTCGGTTCGTTCATAGCTGTGACAAATTTATAGTATTTTAAGATCTTAGTGTTTTAAAAATAAATCTTATACTGTGAATGTGGTACTTGGATGATACTATCTGCAAGTAATGTCTAAAATTCAAAGTATGCCATCACTCGAACAGTTAATTTCTAGTGGAAATAGTGTGGAGTTGTCGGTTCCTGTCCTAGATGAAACAAAATCTGTGGATATCGTCTCAAATTTGATTAATTCACCTTCATCAAACTTCGTGGTGGATTGGTTAGACACCTATCTTATGTCTTCCATACCCCCAGCAGAAACATCCACCACTGCCGATTCACAAGTCCTCACCGAGGTCGGAAACCCATCTCAAGATCTGCTTTCTTGTGCTCTAACACACAGCGGAGTGTTAACCGCCACTACAGAATCTGTTTCGACTGAATTTACTTCTTCAGATTTCATGCAAGATGCACTCCGTCGTTGGCATTTAGGTTCTGGTGTCTATGTATATTTGAAACTTCGCCATGAGAAGCTAAAAGTGTATATATGGAGATATATCTCTAACGAACGAAATGAACTAGTGCCTACGCGTGAATGGGTTACATTGTCACCTGCTACTTGGAGTGAATTTTCACAAAAATTGTGGTCGTTCAATAGTCTATATACGGATACCTCTTTCGTCAGTCGCAATGAGTTGTTCTGTTTCAATGACAATGGAAAACTTCATTTACAGAAGATAATTCAATTATATGATTCAAAATTTTGTCTAACGCAGTGTCATATTACCTTAGATAAAAATCAAATAGCATGTTTAATGAATTGTGTCAACAACATTAGTATGGAACTTTGAGAAAGTATATTTCTAGAGTGGCTTCCTGCTCAAATATTAAAAATAAAGGACACGATAACCTTTCTACCATCAGTTATTTGTGACAAAAATTTTGCATTCGAACAATTAATCTCTTGTATTCATGAGAGCATGATGTATCATGTAAGAAAACTTTTCAAATGTGTTGGCTGTGTTTGTCAAATTGAAGATCAACGTTACTACGAATGTCTTTACAGCACTCCATTAGAAATGTACAACAGAGTGGCTGAACAGGTACTTCTAAATCTTGACATTAATAACATAGCAAAGAAAGTTTTGTTGCGTGGTGAAGAAGTCTTTTACTGGTATGATCGAAATTTTTTCAAGTCATTTAAATCAGAGGACTATGAATGTGCGATAAGGAAATTATTTTAACTTGTTTGTTTAAATGTGCAACAAATAATGCTTAATGTGTATTTTATGAAGAATAGATTCATTAAACAGATTTTTATCTTTCAAACTGAACTCCTTATTTACGTTCATCAACTCATTTTTAACATGTTTTATTTAAAAATGCTATGTGCTCGTAGGTTATGTATCTATACATTCAAGTATAACAGGTTTACTAATATCGCTTTTTAAAATAAAATACAAAAAAAAATTAAAAATAAATTTATTCGAATCATATAAAATGTTTACAGTGGGAGTTTCGTAATGAACGATATTTGCACTTTACAGAGATTAATTTATAAAATTTATATTCAGTGTTAAAATTCTGAAATTATATAACCTTATTCATTAAAAATAAATGCTAAGTTATGTTCCATTCTCTAAAAGTATGAAGATTTATAAAGAATGTGGTGTTTCAATCTCTAAGAATAGGTCGGCCACAGAGTTAGTTACCGTAAGCTTTAGGGTTGGTCGTGTGGTCTGGGCCTTCCAATCTCTAAGAATAGTGAAAATTCAGCCCTAGCTTCCTAAAAGTCTACGAAGTTGGGATTAATTTCATAGGAAGTGTAAAATTTTGTCTCAGATCTCAGTTTCGCCCTATCATTTTACAGGTGTTGTTAAATATGTACATTCAAATGTGGTCATTCATTATGAATTGAATGATTTTATGGTGCACCTACAGCCGCGAGATCATAATATTCCTATTTGTATGTCAACAATGTCTCGTATTAAGATATCAAACCTCATTACATGTTTCTTTTAAAGTGTTAAATGCATATCTTTCATATTTTAATATTATTACAATGTACTACACTTGGCCTAGAGGGTTAGTCTTTCATTTAAATTCAATGTTGACAATCGCATGTCCTTACAAACAAATCGTTAAGTGATATTCTATTCCCCTAATATTCATGACAGTTTTAAAAATATACCGATTTAAGACCTTTAGACGTTAATGTAACATTAGAAACATATCTCTTATTCAGTAATTATCCACTAAGTATTGTGCAAATTTTATTAAAAAATCATAATTTTAAGTGCTAAAGGAGTCTTACGGCTTATGTAACATTAAAAAAATTCATTCTTAGTTCCCCAAACATATGCTAAGAACCAAACAATTCACTAAATTCATGAAATTTTAGGGTCTTTGACCTCATGGAATATCGAAAACACATACTTCTAATTCCTCGTACATGCACTATGTGTCGAGTAATTTTTGCTAAATTAATTTTAAATGCCATAATTTTAAGCGATAAAGGAGTCTTAGACCTTGTGTAAGATTAAAAAAAAACTCCTAGTTCATCAAACATTCGTTAAGAAGCAAACAATTCGGTAAAATAGTAAAATACACTCATGTCTGTGAAAATGCTCGATTCGTGTTCCTTAGCTTGTTAAATTCTAAACCTCGGTGTTAAAATTACATCCATCACTTTAAAAATGGTTAAATCGTATACAATGCACTATCATGGATGAGATACACTATTTCACTCTTTACAGTTAAATTTACCTCATTTTTAGATCTCAATTAAAATTCATTAATATCCCAAATGGATTTTGCTATTTTCTAATACATAACATTTTAGATGACTCTTTAAAATAACCCAGTATACTCTTAAAAATAATATGGATTCCAATTTTAGAAGACGTTGGTAAGAATATCCATGTCACAATACATATGCAAGTCTCATCTGTGTACAACATTAGCTTGTGAAGCGTTCAGTACTTTGCATTTTCTTATTTTAAAAATATCTCCCAATTATTCTATTCACTAATAATTCAGTAAACCTATTCATTTTACCTACGCCCTTCAATATACCAAAGTCTTGAATTTCCCATATATTTGAAAAGAAATCAATACAGCCATTTTTCATCGCTAAAAGCAGTCGAAACGGATTCTGAAACTTGGCATAAAAAAAAATTGCGTAGCACACACAATCATTCTGAAAAGTGTCGAGTCATGTTCAGTCAGTAGTATAACCTATCATTAAAATCACACATGATATGTGAAAATAGACATTCAGTGTGATTTAAAATAGTTAAAGTATCGCGTTTCATAGCATTTTTATGAATATCATTAAAAGAAATCTGACAACATTCCCAGTAAAATTTAAAAAACATTGTCGAAACGTGTTCAGCCAGTAGTATAACCTAGCATTCAAATCTCACATGGTATGCGAAAATAGACATTCAGTGTGATTTAAAACAGTTAAAGTTTAGCGTTTCACAGCATTTGTATGAATATCCTTAAAATATTCCCAGTAAAATTAAAAAAAAAATTGTCGAAATGTGTTCAGCGAGTATTATAACCTATTCCTAAAATTTCGCATGCTTTTAAAACATGTCAGTTTTAACACAGACTCCCCTACTAATTCATTAAAATAATTAATTACCTTAGCTGGCATACGCGCACACACACCTCTTCTAAAAGGGCCAAATCTTGTTCCCAACTTGTGGTAACATCAAACATGCGATATGCTAGTTCGCTATGGAGTGTTAGAAATCCCCCCATTCCTTTAAAAGTCATCCAAAATACCCCAAAAATCATTTCATTAAAATGAATAAAATTCAATAACACATACATCCCGTCCTTAAAATTCTGATGAACGGCCAACGTAAAAAAAAATTATCTTCATTAAAACATGTATGAGCGTGAAGCTAAAAATATTAAGTCATCGTTCGACTAGCTAATTAAAAGAACACAAAAACCTCACTCGAAATTAATTCTATTAAAATTCGTCGCTTGTATTTCATACAAGTGCCAATAGATGGCGCCATTATCACCGTCTAAAATTTCGTAAATGTCTTCAAGTACTTTCTAAACCATTTCATAAAAAAAAATTAATCACCCACGTTCCAATATTACAAAAATAATCCACCTATTAAAATTCAATTATGATTATATTCCATTTTTTCATAATACAATTTATTCATTTATTAAAAATAAATTAAAATCTTAATTCCTTCGCACCATCCCCTCGTAGAAGTTCAGAAAATATTCTAAGTCCCCAACTCCATTCGCAGGGAAGACATCATTCATTATTTCATTCAAGTGCCAATAGAGGGCGCCATCACCGCCGTCTAAACTTTCGCAAATGTCTTCACTTTCCAAACCATTCCATAAAAAACAATAATTACCCAATCATTAAAAAAAAAATAATCCTCCTATTAAAATTCAATTATGAGTATATTCCATTTTTTCATAATACATTTTATTCATTTATTAAAAATGAATTAAAATCTTAATTCACTCGAACCATCCCTTCGTAGAAATTCAGAAAATATTCTAAGTATCCAGCTTCTTTCGCAGGGAAGATATCATTTAAAGCGCCAATAGAGGGCGCCATCCCCGCCGTCTAAACTTTCGTAAATGTCTTTAAGCATTTTCCAATTAAAAGATTCATTAACGCAAAAACCGCATTCAGAAATGAATTCTATTAAAATTCCTCACATGTATTTCATTCAAGTGTCAATAGAGGGCGCCATCACCGCCGTCTAAACTTTCGTAAATGTCTTCAAGCACTTTCCTAAACATTTCATAAAAACAATAATTACCCAATCATTAAAAAAAATAATCCCCTTATTAAAATTCAATTATGAGTATATTCCATTTTTTTTTTCATAATACATTTTATTCATTTATTAAACATGAATTAAAATCTTAATTCACTCGAACCATCCCCTCATAGAAGTTCCCAACTCCTTTCGCAGGAAAGATATCAGTCATTCACCATCTGCCTACAAGTCTCAAAGTGTATACTGGTTAAAGCACTCTCCTACGGTGCAAGGGGTCCCCTGTTCGAATCCAGCTCAGTCCAGAACCAATTCTTTCCTTTTAGCCAACACAGTTCACCAACCTGTCAATAGAGGGCGCTACCAAAATTTCCAAGATGGCCGCCAAGATCTTCTTCAACCTCACTGTCTGTATCAGTACATGACGTCAGCCGATAATCTTATCGAATGAGTCATCCGATAAGATAAGCCGGTGACGTCATCCGATAAGATAAGCTTATCAGTGACGTCATCTGATAAGATAAGCTGATGACGTCAACTGATAAGATAACGTGACGTCATCCGCCGTGACGTCATCCATGCTCTCTTGCTCCTGCTGGGGTTGAACACCCTTTCCTCTACTACTGACAGCCATTCTAAAACACGTGCATAAACCGTTTTAGAGATAATGCATGTTTTTATAATAAATTTATAAAAATAAAAAAACACAAAATTAAAAAAAATGTTAACTTAAGTAAAATATGTTCACTTTTCATATGCAATATTAATGAAATATTTTGTTTCTAATTCGTTCCATTCACAAGACACTTTGTGCAATAGTTCTGTATTTCGATGCCCATAAATTCGTCAGTAGCCATTTAGTTACATATATATATATATATATATATATATATATATATATATATATATATATATAATTGCAAAAATAACGCTACATTTACAAAAAAAATACCAAATTGTTGAATTAGTTATTATTAATTTCCTTATATACATAATGTATAAGGAAAGCATTGTTACGAGGTAGGTCGAAAATTCGAATTCGAGTTTTCGAAGGGAGAGCACGTTTTAAGCATCCCTGATCACGAATCAAACATTTTCGAAGTGATGTGTGTGTGTGTGTGTGTGTGTGTCAGTGAGTCTGTGGAGACGATATCTCACGAAGGAATGGACCGATTCGAATGAAATTTGGTACAAAAATCACAATACGTGAATACGGGAAGCCTATTGCTTTAAAACACAATCGAATGTTCACCCCCCCCCCCTAAATTTTAAAGTTAAATTTTGAAAAAATCATCAAAAAATCAAAATCTTTAATAAAGTTACGCAAATAAATATTTCTTAAGTAACTTTTCCATAGAAAACGATTGACGTAAACTTTAGAACGCTAGCATGAACCGTTCTCGAGATATTGTACATTTTTCAAGTACATACATAAAAAAATCCCATAAATTAAAAATAAATGTCAACTGTTGAGAAACATGCTCACTTTTCATATGTAATATCATGCGATAAATTGAGTGACATCATTGTCGTGGATCTAGCTCGTTCCATTCATGAGAAAATATACTTTGAGTAATACTTTTGTATTTGAACGCCAATAGTCATTTATCTGCTATAAGAATAACTTATTTCTCCGTCCATAACGCTTGGCGAGATTTTGGCGACTTATTTGGCGGAATGTCGCCAACTAGGCGACTTTTTAAATGGATAAAAATGACGCTAAATCAATGAAAATGACGACTAATTGTCGAAAATTCAATATCTTGGAAAGAATATAAGTATCTACTATAAGAAAAACCTATTTTTTTTACTGTAAAAGTAGTAAATTCATTACATTATATAAGGAAAGTCATGTGCTGTCCACATCGGAATTTTACTTTCCTTAAAGGAAAGTATTGTGACGGGGTCGAAAATTCGAATTCGAGTTTTCGACGGGAGAGCACGTTTCAAGCATCTCTGATCACGAATCAAACATTTTTGAAGTGATGTCTGTGTGTGTGTATGTATGTGTGTGTGTATGTGTGTGTGTGTGTGTGTGTGTGTGTGTGTGTGTGTGTGCCAGTGAGCCTGTGGAGACGATAACTGACGAACGAATGGACAGATTCGAACCAAATTTGGTACAAAAATCACAATCCGCAAACACTGGAAGCCTATTGTTTTTATACGTGATCGAATGTTCAGAACCCCCCTAAATTATCGAATGAAATTTTGAAAAAATCGTTAAAAAATCAAAACCACTAATAAAGTTACGCAAATAGACATTTCTTATGTAATTTTTCATTAGAAAACGATTGGCATAAATTTTAGAGCGCTAACATAAACCGTTCTCGAGATATTGTACATTTTTCAAAAAAATTATGAAAAAGTCACGTAAAAAAAAAAATTGCTATTGTGAAACATGTTCACTTTTCATATGTAATAACATGCGATAAATTGAGTGACATCATTCTCGTGGATCTAGCTCGTTCCATTCATGAAAAAATATACTTTGAATAATACTTTTGTATTAAAACGCCAATAGTCATTTATCTGCTGTAAGAATAACTTTTTTCTTAGTCCATAACTCTTGGCGAGATTTTAGAGACGAATTTGGCGGAATGTCGACAACTTGGCGACTTTTTTGAAATGTTGCCAAATTAATGAAAATCTCGCCAATTGGATAAAATTGATGCTAAATCAATGAAAATGACGACTAATTGTCGAAAATTCAATATCTTGGAAAGAATATTAGTATCTACTATAAGAAAATCCTATTACTTTCCTTATATACATAATGTATAAGGAAAGTATTGTGACGGGGTCGAAAATTCGAAATCGAGTTTTCGACGGGAGAGCACGTTTCAAGCAACCCTGATCACGAATCAAACATTTTTGACGTGATGTCTGTGTGTGTGTGTGTGTGTGTGTGTGTGAGAGTCTGTGAAGACGATAACTGACAAACGAATGGACCGATTCGATCCAAATTTGGTACAAAAATCACAATCCGTAAACACTGGAAGCCTATTGTTTTTATACACAATCGAATGTTAAGAACACCCCTAAATTTTCAAATGAAATTTGGAAAAAATAGTCAAAAAATCAAAACCACTAATAAAGTTACGCATATAGACATTTCTTATGTAATTTTTCATTAGAAAAGGATTGACATAAATTTTAGAACGCTAACATGAACCGTTCTCGAGATATTGCACATTTTTCAAAAAAATTATCAGAAAGTCATATAAAATAAAAAAAAAATATTTCCTCTTGAGAGACATGTTCACTTTTCAGTAATACCATGCGATATATTGGATGACATCATTCTCGTGGATCTAGCTCGTTCCATTCATGAAAAAAGATACTTTGAGTAATACTTTTGTATTTGAACGCCAATATTCATTTATCTGCTGTAAGAATAACTTATTTCTTTGTCCATTATGCTTGGCGAGATTTTGGCGATGAATTTTGGCGGAATGTCGCCAACTTGGCGACTTTTTGAAATGTTGACAAATTAACGAAAATCTCGCCAAATGGATAAAAATGACGCTAAATCAATGAAGTGACGACTAATTGTCGAAAATTCAATATCTTGGAAAGAATATTAGTATGTACTATAAGAAAAACCAATTTATTTTACTGTAAAAGTGGTAAATTCATTACGTTATATAAGGAAAGTCATGTATTGCCCACATCAGATTTTTTTTTTATTGTAAAAGTAGTAAATTCATTGCATTATATAAGGAAAGTAATGTGTTGCTCACATCAGATTTTTTAATAATGCGAACGCTATTTCTTATTGCGGATGCTATCAATACTGATAACTGTCGAATGTGATTATTTGCTGGATATATATGTATATCAAAAAGGTTTTACATGTTGTCATCTACAAAAGATGCCAAATGTGTAATTGAACGTTAAAAATGTTGTTGAATCTTGTACATCAGGCATTTCAAAGATACGGCTTGCGGGCCACGGCCGGCCCTAGGGGCATTAATGTAGCCGTAGACCTCAATAAGCAATACTCAAATTTCATGAATACTTTTACTATACATTGAACGCGTAGGTAAACAGATTACAGATGCCTATTGAACACGCATTTACCTCTGTCACAAGTATACATGCTTTTAAAATTGAGTGAGGTTATTATTATAATGCAGTATGCCTGCTTTGATATAGTTTGACTTACGAATCTTGATCTGAGATTGCTTTTCTTTCCTTATATACATAGTATAGCGTATAAGGAAAGTATTGTAGTGACGTCGAGAATTGGAATTCGAGTTTTCGACTGGAGAGCACGTTTCAAGCATCCCTGAACACGAATCAAACGTTTTTGAGGTGATGTCTGTGTGTGTGCGTGTGTCAGTAAGCCTGTAGAGACGATATTTCACGAACGAATGGAACGATGTGAACGAAATTTGGTACAAAATTTACAATCTATGAATACTGGAAGCCTATTGTTTTTAAACGCAATCGAATGTTCAGAACCCCCTAAATTTTCGAGCGAAATTTTGAAAAAATTATAAAAAAAAAAAAAAAAAAAAATCAAAACCTTTGAAAAAGTTTCTCAAATAGTCATTTCTTATGTTATTTTTTATTAGAAAACGGTTGATATAAACTTTAGAAAGCTAACATGAACCGTTCTCGAGATATTGTACATTTTTTAAATAAATTTATCAAAAAATCACATAAGAAATTATTAACTGCTGTGAAATATGTTCACTTTCTGTGTGTAATATAATGCAATAAATGTGGTGACATCTTTCTCGTGAATTTAGCTTGTTCCATTCATGAGAAAAGATACTTTGGGTAATACCTTTCTTTGTATTTGGACGCAAATAGTCAATTTATCTGCTATAAGAACAGCTTATTTCTCCGTCCATAACGCTTGGCGAGATTTTAGCGATAAATTTGGCGGAATACCGCCAACTTGGCGACTTTTTTAAATGTTACTAAATTAATGAAAATGTTGCCAAATTGATGAAACTGACGCTAAATTAATGAAAATGATGACTAATTGACGAAATTTCAATATCTTGGAAAGAATATAAGAATCAACGAGTACTATAAGAATAAACTATTGTTTCGCCCGTAGCGCTTAGATAAAATTTTGGTGATGAATTTTTCGGAATATATCCATCTTGGAGACTCTTTAAATGTTGCCAAATTGGCGAAAATGTCACCCAATTGATAAAAATTCACCAAATTGATGAAACTAACACTGATTCAATGAAATGATAGCTAAAGGATTAAAGTTCAATATTTTGGAAAAAACATAAGAGTGGACTATAAAAATAACCCATTTCTTCGTCCGTCCATCCGTAACCCTTGATGAGAAACTGAGTGGGATGTCGCTAAGTTGGCAACTATTTTAAATGTAGCCAAAGTGAGAAAAAAATAACGCGAAATCGATAAAAATGACGCCAAATGAGAGGTCACACTTTGACGTGATGCCAAATGAGTTTCACAATTTTTTATTTCCGCCATATGACGGACATACATTTTAGTATGTAAGAATGCTCTTCTCTCCGTTTGTCTGTAACACTTGGTGATGTATTTGGCTAACTTGGCGAATAATCTAGCAAAGTATCGCCAACTTGGCGATATTTCACTCCATACTGACGAACATTTAGTCGAAATTGCATTAATGGCGCTAAATTAATGAAAATGACGCCTAATTGATGAATTAATTATTAAAATATTTTAATATATGGACTATATCGCTTATTGAGGATGCTATAAATATTGTTAGTTGTTAATTTGGAGTTGTGTGAAATATAAGTTAATTGGGTACATTGAAATAATTTTATAAGTTGTCATCCGGAAAATCGCCAAATGTACGCCAAATCAACGTTAAAAACACAATGCCGTGAATCTAATACATTATTACTTTCCTTATATACATAGCATAATGTATAAGGGAAGTATTGTGACGGGGTCAAAAATTGGAATTCGAGTTTTCGACGGGAGAGCACGTTTCAAGCATCCCTGATTACGAATCAAAAGTTTTTGAGATGATGTCAGTAGGGAAGAGTAACCGGTTCTACGCCAGATGCTCAGCGATGCTCAGCTCTCAGCAAAATCGCCTCCGGGAAGGAATTTCGTAATCCTGGACGGGGGCATTTTGGAAAGTGCAAAATGGAAAATTTTGGGAGATTTTCATGGTTCAGAAACTTTTTCGTGGGTGGCAACGGTGTCGTGGTTTTGTATTGGTACGATGGTGTACTGGTACTGGACTGGTGTACTGGATGGAGTACTGGTACGTTGTTTTGTATTGGTACGAGGGTATCGTCTATTTTGCTTAATGAGTTTTTAATGAGGTAAAGAGGGAGTATATAAACTTTTGAACGGTGGCAACACCTGGGATTCTACACCAGCGCCACCTAGCGGCCGAAAGGGGACCTACCCAAGACGATACTTAGGAATTTTTCTGATTCATAAAAACTTTTAAGGGGTAGCAACACTTGAGGTTCTGCGCCAGAGGTATATAAGTATAACTTATTTCTCCGTCCATTAAGGTTGGTGAAATTTTGGCGAAAATTTGGCGGAATGTCGCCAATTTAGCGACTTTTTTAAATGTTTCCAAATTATCGAAAATAACGCTAAATCAATGAAAATGAAAAATTATTGACGAAAATTCAATATCTTGGAAAGAAAATAAGAATGTACTATAAGAATAACCTGCCATAAGAATCCGTCCATCTGTCCATATCGCTTGGCGAGAAATTTAGTTGGACGTCGCCAACTTGGTGACTATTTTAAATGTTGCCAAAGTGACAAAAATGTCGCCAAATTGATAAAAATCACGCCAAATGAGAAGTAATGTTTCGCAAATTCAGATTTCCGTTATATAACGGGCAGACGTTCTAGTATATATAAGAAAAGCTGTTCTCTCCGCCTGTCATGCTGTGCTGTCTGTCCACTTGGTGATGCATTTGGCGAACTTGGCAAATAATTTAGAAAAGTATCGCGAACTTGGTGATATTTCTCTCCAAATTGAAGAAAATATCATCAAAATTCCAAAATGAGGCTAAATTAATGAAAATGACACCTAATTGATGCATGAATTATTAAAATATCTTAATATATGGACTATATCGCTAATTGAGGATGCTATTAATATTGGTAATTGATATTGATAATTTAGTATTGCGCGAAATGTAATTTAATTGGGTACTTGGACGTGTTGTTTTTTTACATGTTGTCATTCAGAAAATCGCCAAATGTACAATTCAACGTTAAAAAAACAGTACCGTGGATTTCGTAGATTATTTTTTGACTGTAAAAGAAGTAAATTCATTGCATTATGTAGGGAAAGTCTTGTGTTGCCTCCATCAGATTTTTTACATTAGTGAAAGTTATGATTTTTAATATTTTTTATTTTCGAAAATTTATTCGAAAATTTAGAGAGATTGTTCTTCTGTCTTCTGAACATTCGATTGCTTTTAAAATCGGTAAAGTTCCAGTATACACGAATTGCAATAATCGTACCAAATTATTTTCGAAGATATTGCGTTCACAGACTCATCGACACACACAGACACACTAACATACATACACAGATATTATCTCAAAAACGTTCGATTCGATTTCAGAAATTCTTAAAGCGTGCTCTTCCGTGCCCTGAAAAAAAAACGTGCTTTAACATTAAAATAACAAATATATTGCCTAACATCTTCACTAATTTGCATAACACGTTAAATCCGAGAAATTGTAAAGTCTTGCTCATTAGAAACGAGGAACTCAGCTGTGAGTTAAGATTGTATTAATAAAAGTTCGTAATTATTCCAATCCCCGTTAAATGTGGAATGTCGTTATAAGTTTGTGTCTACTGTATTTCATTGAAACAAAAAAGTAGTTTTCTAATTACAAATGAAGAAATCTGATGTGGACAGCACATGACTTTCCTCATATAATGCAATGAATTTACTACTTTTACAGTTAAAAAAATGTTATTCTTATAGTAGATACTTATATTCTTTCCAAGATATTGCTTTTTCTTCAATTAGTCGTCATTTTTGTTGATTTAGCGTCATTTTTATCCATTTGGCGAGATTTTCGTTAATTTGGCAACATTTTAAAATGTCGCTAAGTTGGAGACATTCCGCTAAATTCGTCGCCAAAATCTCGCCAAGCGTTATGGACGGAGAAATAAGTTGTTCTTACAGCGGATAAATGACTATTGGCGATCAAATATAAAAGTATTACTCAAAGTATCTTTTCTCGTGAATGGAACGAGTTAGATCCACGAGAATGATGTCACCCAATTTATCGCATGATATTACATATGAAAAGTGAACATGTTTCTTAACAGTTAATACTTCTTTTAATTGATAGGATTTTTTGATAAATTTATTTGAAAAATGTGCAATATCTCGAGAACGGTTCATGCTAGCGTTCTAAAGTTTATGTCAATCGTTTTCTAAGGAAAAATTACATAAGAAATGTCTATTTGCGTAACTGTATTAAAAGTTTTGATTTTTTGATGATTTTTTCAAAATTTCACTCGAAACCTTAGGAGGGGGGGGGGGTTCTGAACATTCGATTGTGTTTTAAAGCAATAAGCTTCCAGTATTCACGGATTCAGATTTTTGTTCCAAATTTCATTCGAATCGCTCCATTCGTTCGTGTGATATCGTCTCCACAGACTCACTGACACACACACAGACATCACTTCAAAAATGTTCGATTCGTGATCAGGGATGCTTGAAACGTCCTCTCCCGTCGAAAACTCGAATTCGAATTTTCGACTCCATCACAATACTTTCCTTATACATTATGTATATAAGGAAAGTAATAATATGCTATGAAGGAAATGAAATATGGGAGAAATGAGTTCTCCATTTTATTCCAAGCAACAGCAAGTTTTTCTGCTAGTTTTAAATAAAATAAAAATATTTCAAATTTTTTATAAAAGTTTTAAATTTCTAAGCAAATTATGTTAAATTTTAGCAGATTTTGATCGGCAATTAATTTCTGTTACATATTTTTATAGACATTTGATCAGCAAAATTCTCCCTTTGTCCGTTAATGGGATGTGTCCGCCAATAGAAGGTTTATTGTGTTTTATCCACACCACACATCAATCTAATTTTCTAATTTTAAATTGATGGATAGGTATAAAAGGTTCTCTTATGTTCCCAAGATGCTGGATTGACCGTTGGCAGGTGCTGTACTATCAGCAGATGGCATACCTTTCAGCTTGAGCCATAAGCAGAAGACTTGCTCTTTTGCATCAAATCTTAGCCGTTAGCAGGTGCATCTCTTATGCAGTTCGGAATTTAACCATCAACCCCTTTTAATTCTGCATTTTGGACATTTTTAGATAAATTGCTATATTCAAAATTGTAATTTCGGAGTATGTCATTGGTGGTTATTTGATGCATTGCTGATGTCCTATGGTAGTCAACTAACTACCGTTGGCAGGTGTTGTTGTTGAGACCCAGACCGTCCGACCTACCAGAAAGATATAAGATAACTGACCGTTGGCAGGTGTGTAATTCTTTTTACGTCATGAACTTAACCCCCACCCCTATCAATTTGAAATATAGGGTATTTTGCAAAGAACTACCTAATTTCAAAATTAACAATGAGGATTCTCGAAGCGTATCATTGGTGCTTATTTTCTGCATTGCATATAGCCAGCGGTCGTTAGTGGCGAATGATACTAAGGACTTAATAAGTCTAGTATATAAACAGTTGTTAAACTTTCTTGCTTTCTGACACATAATTGCAGCAGTGTTTCATGCTGGTTGTAGAATTTTGACTGAATTTGTTCGAAAAGAGAAGATGTTCGATGAGGATATTGCCGTTGTCTCCCCTGACTTGTCAAATATTTTAGAATTGCCTTCTGATGGCTCTGCAATTTTCCGTGCTGTTTCTCAAGCGGTAAGACGCATTACTTTTGTACGATAATTAGTTTTTTTGCAGTTTCTTTCTATAAGACAGTCGAATCTCAGTACGACGCCTCGATATAACAACCTATCCACAAGGAAGAACTACGCTGTAACAAATTTCTTTTTAAAGAGCGGTAGCGCACAATTTGTGTATTACGAAACTGGAATTTGTACAGTGTGAAAAAAAACAGCTTTTTATTAATCTCTACTTTCTCAGACTATGTAATATGGAAAGAATTATTTCCACGGAATTTTTCGAATTCGAGATTTTGATGCCAGTATATCCCTAACAGCATTTTTTTTTCACAGTGACGTAAGATTTACGTTACACTGTGACTTTAGGACGTCGCAGTACGTCTCGGCAATGTCATATTGAGGTCACAGCGAAGTCGTTTTGGTCATTTTCATGGTCGTTTGTGACGTCGCATATTAACTTGTTCGTGACGTCACATTGTAATGGCCATTGTAATGTCGTCACATTGTTACGTGTTAATTAAATTGTGGAAACGTCACAGAATATAGTCACAATGAAGTTACAAAGTTACTAATACGTAATGTCGTATAGAAGTCACAAATATGATGTCACATTGTGACCCAGGTGACTACACCGTCACTGTCACACATGTGACGATCTTTGTTGTGAGGGATGTTTTAGAATCTCCTGAACACGTTCTGACTATTTTGGGAGTGATGTTCGTCCGTCTGTCTGTATGTATGTCTGCGGTCAATTTCTTGTGTACGTAGCTGTCACAAATATTAATCGATTTCCAGGAAGTTTTACATCTGGATTTATTATCGAAAAATCTAGAACTAGATAGAATTTTTAGAAATTCGAATGAAAACTTCGAAATTGATTCGAAATTTTATACCTTTTTAACATGGCAGCATTGGACATAATTTAACATAATCATGCATGAAAGGCTCTCACGAGACTTTATAATTTCCATCATTGCAAAATAGTCGCAATGCAATTTTTGTGTTCGTGAGGTCATTATCACCCGCAGGAGAGCAGGGGCAAATTACCCCCTCAGGAGAGGAGGGGCGCAAATTACCCTCACATGGGTACATTGTCAAGTACGATATCAATCGAATGATTTTTTTCAAGCTCTTTAAAGGTAGGGAAACACGGCATAATTGTAATCATTTGGATTAACGATACCGATTTTCAAAATTTTGCTTGTAAAATTTGAAAAACAAACTACAAACTACTTAAAAATGGATTCTGGTGTCAGAAAGTTGAGTTGAGCCACATTCTAGTAAATTTTTCTAGAGTTGTTTATTCCAATGGCCGTTGAGTTGAAGAGTTCGCATTAAACACTTTTCTTGTAAATTAAGAGATTTTATTCACTGAAAAGTGTACAATATACGTTTTGTGCTCTTGTTGTTGAGACCCAGACCGTCCGACCTACCAGAAAGGTGTAAGGTAACTGTTTGGACGGCCGGGAAGTGCCACCCAATTTAGACCGGAACCCAGTGGGGGAGGCATCCACAGGGACCGTGCCCTCCTGCCCCTACCACCAACCTCTCGGAAGGACTTACGGACCCAAAAAAATTTTGTTTCATAATACTACTGTTAAACACAATTACATCAAATACTATTCTATCTATACATTTATTGATCTATATAATACATATTGTACTGATATTGATATATTTAATTTGACTCCTGCCTGTTTTAAAAAAGCCTGTTTGAATGTGCTTGACATGTATACTACCTAGTATTCTTATATTTTATGTTCTGTTCTTTTTATATTTAAAAGGCTTCTGTATTTTATGTTCTATTCTTTTAATATTTGAGTGGCTGCTGTAACTGGATATTATCTGTAGTTGCCACGTAAATTGAATAAATAAATAATGCAGTGACTTTAAAGCATTTTTAGCACCTTATTAGTCTAAACAGAATGGCTTAGTCATATTCACGTGCAAAATTCTCATCAAAATGCAATTGACATTCAATTAATAACCTGTAAGATGAACGACTGTTAACGAATTCGTCAAAATCCGAAACTGTTACCAAAAGTATCTTTTTTCCTGGGTCAAGTTTATGAATGAAACGAACTAGACGCCCGACATTGATGTTAAAACATTTGTTGCATAGCATTGCACATGAAAAGTGAACATAAACTTGTCTTAATTTTATGCAATTTTCTGATAAATTTATTTGAAAACCCTGCGATATTTCTAGAACGAGTCATGCTATCCTTTTAAAGTTCGTGTAATTCATTTTCTAATGAAGAATTAATAAAAAGATAATATTATTTATTTAACAGTGTTAAAGGTTATGAGTTTCTAATGTTTTTACAAACATTCAAAAATCGTGAAATATCTCAAAAACGATTTGCTTGTGCATGCTAATATTTGTAGCATACGTTTCCTAATAAAAATTGACGTATAAAAATGCTGATTTATGTATCATTATTAAATGTCCTGATCTTTTATAATATTTTCAAAAATTCACTCATCGTTTAAACTTTTGAAAGCATTTCAAATCAATAAGGTTCTAGGATTCACTAACTAATAACCGTACCAAATTATTTTCGAAACGTTTAATTCGTTCGGGAGATATCGCAACCATAGATTCACATAAACACACACACTGGCACATTTACACTGATACACACACATGCTCAGGCACAATAACATATAGTCATGTACATTATAACATACAAACACGCATACTAACATACATACACATACAAACATCAAGTTAAAAACGTTGATTCGAGTCCAAGAATGTTTTAAACATGGTCTTCCGTCGAAAATTCAAATTCGAATTTTTGACCCCGTCATAATACTTTTTATACACTATATATGTAGGTAAAGTAAACAGCAAACATTATTTAGAAATTGATTTATTTTAAATAAACATTTTCTAATTATTTTTGAGTAATAGTTTTCCTTATTATATTCAAATTCATGTTTCTTGTCAATGTTATAAACTAATTGTTTGATCAGCGAAATATTTAGCCTCATTCAAATCTCCCCAATCAGGCACAGGAATTGCAGACAGTCCCTGTAACTAGTACCCTTAGTAACTATTCACCAACAACCACTAGTGAGAGTGGATCGCAATCTATGATCGCAACTCACAAATCAACTCTCACTAACAGTGATAGTGAATGAATGTCAAAGTGATTGTCGACAATGATTGAAAAATACAATCTCACTGTAACACACATTCATACACACTCATATATATATATATATAGCCTAGAGCTTTTCCACGTGCAAGCTATTAATGCTTGGTATTTTTGTATTCCTATTTTCGATTCCACACCATTGATATTTGTTGATTATCTCTAACTTGATGACCAGTAATATGCATTTTAATTTCCTCATTATGGTTGAATTTCATTTTTATTTCTTCATATTTTGTAGGCACATTTTAAGTTAGTTAGTGTATTATGAGTTACTACTTCTATTCTATCATTGGATTTTCAATTTTAATATTTCATATATATATATATATATATATATATATATATATATATATATATATATATATATATATATATATATATATGTATATATATATATATATATATATATATATATATGTATATATATATATATATATATATATATATATATATATATATGTATATATATATATATATATATATATATATATATATATATATATATATATATATATATGTATATATGTATATATGTATATATATATATATACATATATGTACATTATTTCTGTAATACATTTTACAGTTGTGTAAACAGAAACGTAGAATCAGCATTAATGAAACATGTATGGCCCTTGATAACGTACATGGTTTCAGAAATGCTTTTCATATTCATTTTATTCCTTTTATATTCACTAGATTCCATTTATTCAATTTCCAAACTTCTTGCCTAGCTCATCGTGCTACACTTAGCTTCTGATTTGCAATTTTTTTACCTTTACCTTCAGTTTACAAGCAATTTTCTTTGGTATTTCTTGGGTATATATATATTACAAGTAATCATAAAAATCTTCAATTATATATATGTATATATATATATATATATATATATATATATATATATATATATATATACATATATGTATATATATATATAGATATATATATGTATATATATATATATGTATATATATATATATATATATATGTATATGTATATATATATATATGTATATATATATATATATATATGTATATATATATGTATATATATATATATATGTATATATATATATATATGTATATATATATATATATATATGTATATATATATATATATATGTATATATATATATATATGTATATATATATATATATGCATATATATATATATATGCATATATATATATATATGCATATATATATATATGTATATATATATATATATATATATATATGTATATATATATGTATATATATATATATATGTATATATATATATATATATATATATATATATATATATATATATATATATATATATATGTATATATATATATATATATATATATATATATATATATATATAACATTACATTTTGATTAAAAATTATCTCGCAGGTGTTATTCTTGACAAATTACAAAAAATACCGATATTTGATAAAAACACCCAAAAGAAAGTTGGAAATTATTTAACTCTAGAATGGCAACACTAATTTTTCTTCCATGAGAAAATAAACAGAAGGAAATTTTTCAATATACGCTTGTAACTTAAATATCGTCTGAATCACGCGATGGATTTTGATATATTGTTCTTCTGGCAATGAGGTGAGACTGATCCTTTACTTAGAATATTTAATGCTCATTTAGTTATACATTTTCACATTCGCTTTTTGTGCTGTAAATCTTTATTTAACCTTTCGATTCAATTATGGCCCCTTCTCGTTCTGACGATAAAAATTTGACTGATATATATAGATCTAAATGAAACCACAATTTACTATTGGGCAAAATACGACTCAGATCAGTGAGTACTGAGTAATTTACAGTTTCCGTAGCACAACGATTAGGGCTGTAGCCTGTAATTTTATGGATACCATATTCTAATTGTGGTTGGGGGAAAACAAACACTTTACGTGGATGTTCTTAGTGATTCAGAATTAACTTAAAAGCAATGATTCACAAATTTTAAAACTCAAGAAACCCTTAGTAATTAAAAAAAAAATTGCGCATCCTTTGACATCATGAATTCAAATAGGCCATATATCGCTAAAATTCAAAATAGAAATGATAATAAATGTAATAAAATAAACATTTAGTTTGAAGTTTAAAAAAAAAAACAGTTATTAAGATAAGAAATTAAGAATTATCAATTCAGGAAATTTGCATAAGATGCATTTAAATATGAACATTTAAAACTTTAAACTAACAAATTTACATTACTAATAACAATCAATACAAGTAAATGCCTACAATGATGCTGCTTTTTAGAAATTAGAGTCTCAATGTTAAGTTCAATTATAATGTTAATTTCATTCTAAACTTCCAATCTATTCTTCAACTTTGATTTCAAATAAGTAAGCTCGAAAAAACAGTTTCACACAAATTGATAGTTGAAAATAAAGTTACATACCCATTAGCTCCGCTCAGATGGTTAATATTCGCCAAAAATAACTTTGAAATGTGGTTGCAACTTGGTTGATTTCGTATTAATATGAAGGGCTTTAACTTTTTGAAAAAGAAAACCACAATTCAACAGCCAAAGAAATATTAGTTATAATATATACATGTTAGTTATAATATTAATTATAATATTAGTTAGAATATAAAATATTAGTTATAATATTTTGTGTTATTCATGGGCCCTATTGTAATTTATCCCGGACGACCCAAAGATTGTCGACCTCACTTTTAGAATCACTTACTTTAAAGGGTTGATAATATATAGTTACTTGAAATCAGTGGGGGTTGAAAATGATCAAAAGAGCTAGGATCATGCCCCCATTGTAGATAACTGCATCTATGGATCGGTTTCGCCCCTTTTTATGCGCTGTCAGCGTGTAATAGCTGATATCTACACTGTAAAACATTTGCAAGCAAGTTTCAGAGAAATCAGCTGTTTGTAATGGGTTCCTGATAGTTATGATAATATGTATATATATAAATACAAAAATAACGCTTCGGCAGACGATAATTAGCTGAATATTTCAGAAAAGAAGTTGGAATTTTCCCGAACGCCTGTAATTGCGACTTTTCTGATAGTTTGTCAAAATTATCAACAAAGTAGCTAAAAAAAATGAACAAATGTTGTAGAATGCTTTACAGTGTAAAATGACAGTAAGAACACAAAGCGATCCTAACTTTGGGTGTGATATCCGGGTTCTGTGTGTAAGATCATAGAACTGATTTAAATTATCCGAACTTTGTACTTATTGATCCATAGACCTTAAACAGAGGTTTGCACGGGTTTGGGCCAGATTTTTCTTTTAAACGTTTTGGGTCGGGACTGATGTTTGCAGAAGAGGTATAAATGATATTTAATTGAACATATAACGCGTTTTCATTAATTTCAGCTACGTAAGGACAACTGTTAAAAAGCTGATTTTAATTTTATTGGACGCACAAGGATGGTGCAAACTCATTGCTTTAACACATGCAAGAAATCTGATGTGGGCAGCACATAATCAC
Organism: Amaurobius ferox; assembly: GCA_951213105.1. Lineage (NCBI taxonomy): Eukaryota > Metazoa > Arthropoda > Arachnida > Araneae > Amaurobiidae > Amaurobius > Amaurobius ferox. The sequence continues at coordinate 27,356,914 of OX578150.1, read as the reverse complement.
TTTCACTACATAATACAATGACTATATTTTTCACAGCGACATAATGATGTACAAGATCTGCGGCACATGGTTTTTATCATTGAATTGTATAATAGCATTTGACGTTTTTCTGGATGGCAGCCTGTAGAACCATTTCGAAGTTTGATATTTCGCTGAAATATAACTTGACAATTAAAAATACTGTTAGCATCCATTGAACAGAATCCATATGTTAATAATATTTTAATAATTCATCAGTTTGGCGTTATTTTCGTTTATTTAGCGTTATTTTTGCCAATTATGTAAAATTTTCGTCAATTTGGCACCATTTTTAAAAAATTGTCAACTTGGTGATATTTTGCTAAATTAATTGCCAACATCACCAATTATCGTTAAGCATATTTGACGATACTACTTTTTAATTTTATGTAATTCTTAAAATAAATTTATTTGAAAAAAAAAGTGTATTATTAAATTTATTTGAAAAACAACATCTACGGAACTGTTCGAGCTAGCGTCTTTACGTTTATTCCATTCGTTTTCTAATGAAAAATTAAGTTATACAATGATAATATTTTAGACTTTCTTCAATAACCTGATTTTTTCAAAAATTCATTCAAAAATTTGAGGGGTCGTCATAACCTTCGATCGCGTTTAAAATCAATAGGGTTTCAGTATTCGCCGATTGTGATGATCATATCAAATTACAATTTACGTTTGAAATGCTTTATTCGTTCGTCATCCACATACACACACACACACATCACCTACACACCATCTGCACACACACATACATACATCACCTACACATGCTATCTACACACGTCATCTACACACATCACCTACACCAGCACACACCATCTATACACGCGAGCACACACACACATCACCTACACACGCACACTGCACACGCACACGCACACCACCAACACAAGCACAGACACACATACCAACACGCACGCACACACCCATATACTACTTTAAAAATATTCGATTCAGGGATGCTTGAAACGTGTTTTTTCACTGAAAACTCGGAGTTCGAATTTTCGACCCCGTCATAATAATTTCTTACCATTATTTGCCAGAAAATAAATCATTTGGTTACCAAACTGTGAATTCCCTCAATTCTGACGGTCGGCCATTCCAGCGCTGTGGGTGAACTGATGTGTTCATGAGCTTGGCCTTCCGCATTCGATCGAGTCTTAGATCAGTAATGAACATCATCTGCTACTCACAACAAAATTCTAAAGCAGACTGAAAATGATAAACCACGAGCCTGAGAGGGGGGCACAACTGTCATAGTTTGGTCTGTATCAGCTCTAACTGAGAGTCAAACTGGCCGAACTTATACACCCGATTAAAGTCTGTTAGACTGCAATAGCCTCTTTTAACCGTTTAGTTCCAAATCATAAAATTTTCCAAAATTTTCTAATTAAATAAGATCATATAAAGGAATAAATGTAATTAAATTTTTGATCATTGGATTCGTTGCAGCTAATATTTGCAATGGTATTGAAATACTGTGAGCCGTGAGCCACGGAATCCTAAACTTAGAAGTTCCATGTTAACAGCCTTCACCCACATAGCCTTCTATTCGCGGAAAATTGACAAAATATACTTGTAACAGCTTTTCTTGTATATAAAAAAATATACGCCATCAGAAGTTAAATATAATTATTCCTACGCCAAAATATTAAACAAATTACAAGTTATATCTACTTTAGTACCTTTAAAGGTTCTGAAACTGTGTTTATAAAGCCTACATATCTGAAAGAATCCCAATTTTACTGCATTAAATTTCACCAATATCTTCATATCAACACGCAACAGAATTACAAGAATGCAACTGTGAAAAAACGTTTGAAATATACTTACACTGGAGTCTAAAAATGAGAGAACTAAAAATACCATTGGAAACATGAAAAGTTAGAGTAAAATTATCTTAATTTAATGGTGAATTTTGGATATTGAAGTATTTGATTGGGACACACAAAACCCCAGGAAATTTCATTTTGCAATTTTAGAGCATAGAAATGAAATACACAAACATCTGATATTTCAATTTATTCCACACATTTTAAGGGGACAAAAATTTTAACATTTTGTGAACTACAAATTCTTTATTAAAGAATACAGTGTTGCATATATTTTTTTTACAAAGAATTTTACAAAATTTCAAATTCTCATAATGATTCGAATTAAAAAACAAGCAAACTGTTTTTATTTTGTGATTTATTATTACAGATGAGTATCGTGTTTAAAATGATCTATCAAACAGATATATTTATTCTTCTAACTGAAAAACAAGATAATTTGGAAAATTCCAATTTTATCTTGATTTAGGAGGATAACATCAATTAAAATGAAATAATATTGTATTATTTGTAACACAGTAATATTGTGTCATTTGTGCTTTTATACATTACTTTTATACATTTTTTCTAATCCTTCGAACAAAGTGTATTGTACTCACATAATAGGTATATTAATTTAAGAATATATAATACTATAGCCATTTACACCCGCGCTTCCGACTAGTGGTCATTGAATGCGGCATCTGCACACTTACTAAAAATTAACTTCCCTGAATATCAAAACCACTTTCAGATTTAAACTTAAAAATGGCACACGTTTTATAATTCTGTTAACACGTTAAATGGAAAAAAAAATTGAATTTTATTTCCATAAGCGGCAAAATGATTTAATTGCTTAATTTTTCCCATTGGCGGTGTAAGATATAAAACTTATTATTTCTGAGAGGTAAAGCGGCGTAAAGTTTTTAAAAAATCCCTTTGTCCTTAACGCGAATTTTTAAATTTCTTTTCATCTTCAAAAATTGCGCATAAAACAATTTATTTTACATTTTGACGATTTTTGCGGGTCATTTTGCAAAAAAAAAAAAAAAAGCAGTTTCTTTTTTCCCAAATCGTACCAAGATCTAATCAACACCAAGATTATCCAACCCACAAGTCTACCTATCAATTTTTATGAAATTTGGTCAATTAGTTCTTGAGTTAGAGTGGATACATACATTGCACAGATAGACAGGCACACACAGACGTCACGCTAAAAATAGTGTTTCCGGGTTCCACAGTGTTCGAAACTTGAAGATTCATCGAAAATTTGACTCGCAATTTTCTACACAATTCCAACACTTTCCTTATATATTACCATATATTATAGGGAAAGTAAAAATAGATAAGAAAATTGTAAATCAGAACCTCTAAAATAAATGTATAAGATTCTTTTTTACTTTTCCCATTTTAGATCAAAATTGTTCAATATCTCAAGAACGGTACATGTTAACGTTCTGTAAACGTTGTTATTCATTCTTCAAATAAAAATGTGATGTGTAGCTTGATTTTCTCTACAATCAATAAATTTCGACCGTGGAAAAATAACACAAATTACACCATTCTTATATTACTATATCTTGTTAGAAATCAATAAGCTTATTGTTGTTATCTATTAAAATAAGCATACAAAATTTCATGAAATTCATTTGATTATTTCAGCAGATATCGCGTTCGCCATGAAAGAGCATAATTTCAAATATCTCGAGAACGTCCATTTTATTTTGGTTAAAAATACTTGCATAGCATTCTAAGTCATTTGATAATGAGCATGTTTAATTTTTTAAGGATTTTTCTTCATTTTAAATAAATATCTTAAGAACTGCGCAAGTTATGTCAGTTGCATTTAAATAATAAATTATAAATATAATGTCTTTTTGTCGTAACTAATTTTAACATAATTATGCTTTTGTAAATTCAAGTTATTTCAGCTGCTTTTAAATAATAAATTATAAATATAATGTCTTATTATCGTAACTAATTTTAACATAATTATGCTTTTGTAAATTCCTTCAGATTTTCGAAAAGTTTGTGTTTTCCTGATTTTAACAATGATTGGCAATAGACTTCCACCATTTGTTGATTGAAAAAGAAATAGCACCAAATTCTATTTGAATTGCTCCATTTGTATAAGAGATGTAGCACTTGTGACAAAAAATAAGCAATTTCTTATATTTCTGTAAAATATGTCCTTCCATAAAAGTGTTTAATTTAATAATAGTCAATAATTTGATAATTTCAATAAATGAAAAACACTTTAAGCAAAGGATAAAGAAAACTAAAGCAACGTATTTTTGCACAAATAAAATAATAATGCAGCATACAGCTGTTTCGAGGATAAGCTGCATCTACTTCATCAGTGCAAGAGAGCAGCGACGAAGGGGGTTCAGCATATCCCCGAAACAGCTTTATGCTGCATTATTATTTTATTTGTGCTTAAGTTTTCTTTAATAGTGAGTTTATTTAAATTTTCGCGATTTCTTTTTTATTTTAAAACAAAAATTTGAAATATCTCGAAAACGGCATAAGTTAGCGCATTATAAGTTATGGCATTTACTCTTAAATAAAACACAAAATATTAAATATCTGTTTTCGTAGCATTTTATACGTTTTTACGAAATATTTTTTTGTTTCCGTAAAATAAAGCTATCATTTGGTCCGTTCGACTTGAAAATCAATAGCCATTCACAGATTGAAATTAACATATACAATGCCATTCGATTTTATTAATTTGTTCGAAGGATGTGATGTCTACAGGAAAACAGGCAGACATAACGGAAAAAATAGTTGAATCGTATTTATGGATGCTCAAAACGTATAAATCCGTGAAAAACCGAAGGTCAAAATTTTGACTCCCATCAGATTACTTTCCTTTTGAGTATATTACACATGGCAGGGAAAGTGAAAAGTACATATAAAATGACAATTAATGTAAAAACTTAACATTTAATAAAAATTTTGTTTTTCGATAAAAATGTTCGAAAAATTGAGGACCTATTCCTGATCCAAACATTCTAAAAATAAACAGGTCAGTGACGTCCAGATTGAATTGATCGTGTTATATTTCATTGTAATATCTTAATTTGCTAGAGAGAAATCGCTTTCACGAACATCTTTGAAAAATTAACAAAAATTGACTAGTCCGATGGAGCCGAAAAGGTTTTGCACAAATAACATCTTTCGTTGCGGATGGTTTGTCTTTTTTAGATATTTTCGAAACAGTTCACATTATGAAAATATCGAAATTAGAACTAGATTTCGAAAGAGTTCAAAATATTAAAATATCGAAATTAGAACTGCCTTTCAAAATAGCTCAAAATATTAAAATATCGAAGTTAGAACTACCTTTCAAAATAGTTCAAAATATTAAAATATCGAAATTAGAACTACCTTTCAAAATAGTTCAAAATATTAAAATATCGAAATTAGAACTACCTTTCAAAATAGTTCAAAATATTAAAATATCGAAATTAGAACTACCTTTCAAAATAGTTCAAAATATTAAAATATCGAAATTAGAACTGCCTTTCAAAATAGCTCAAAATATTAAAATATCGAAGTTAGAACTACCTTTCAAAATAGTTCAAAATATTAAAATATCGAAATTAGAACTACCTTTCAAAATAGTTCAAAATATTAAAATATCGAAATTAGAACTACCTTTCAAAATAGTTCAAAATATTAAAATATCGAAATCAGAACTACCTTTCAAAATAGTTCAAAATATTAAAATATCGAAATTAGAACTACCTTTCAAAATAGTTCAAAATATTAAAATATCGAAATTAGAACTACCTTTCAAAATAGTTCAAAATATTAAAATATCGAAATTAGAACTACCTTTCAAAATAGTTCAAAATATTAAAATATCGAAATTAGAACTACCTTTCAAAATAGTTCAAAATATCGAAATTAGAACTACCTTTCAAAATATTTCAAAATATTAAAATATCGAAATTAGAACTAGATTTCAAAATAGTTCAAAATATTAAAATATCGAAATTAGAACTACCTTTCAAAATATTTCAAAATATTAAAATATCGAAATTAGAACTACTTTTCAAAATAGTTCAAAATATTAAAATATCGAAATTAGAACTACCTTTCAAAATAGTTCAAAATATTAAAATATCGAAATTAGAACTACCTTTCAAAATATTTCAAAATATTAAAATATCGAAATTAGAACTACTTTTCAAAAGCGTTCAAAATATCCAAATATCCAAATTATAACAACTCTATTTCAAAAACTGAGAATTTGATCGAAAATCCAATTGTATATATTTGTCGCCATTTCAAAATGCTACAAATCATTTCATATAGTTAGCTAACACTCTTAGTTTTCAAGATATAAACATTACAAATTTGAAAAATTGAAAATTATCAATATTCTTGAACTTTACAAGCCGATTCCCCGATAACTATAGGAACTTTGTAAAAACAAATTATTTGTCTAGAAATTAGATTTCCCTTTGAACATTTTTGTCTCTTACTTTTTATATCTATCTCTTATAGTTTAGACGATATTTCGAGTAAATGTAAGCTAAGTGAGGCAAAAACTCGCTCGAACAAAACCCTTTTCGTTTTTCAGTTTAAAATATTAAAATATTGAAGTTATTTTTATATATCATAAATACAAATTTTTTTGCCTTTATTAACTTTGTATTTGTATCTTAGAGTATCCTGAGCTAAACTGTAGACAAATTTTATGTCGGTCACGTAAAAGAACTAAAATTGTCAGTTCCCATACAAGTTCGCAAAAATTGTAGCTTAAAACAAGTTTCTGGCTGCCATTGCAGATGTCGATCATTCCATGCTGACGAGCGCGTAATAAGCGCGAAACCGGTCCATAGTATCTGCAATGGGAGTGTCTCCCTTATTTTTATATATTCATAAATAGAATCCCATTTTCTATCAAATGAGTAAAATTTGTTTGCATTCATTTTATGCATTAGGTTCGGACACACATGCGTCCGAAGTCTTTATATTTTTCGTAATTTTACGATTTTAGCCAGAGATACTTCACCCCTTATAGCTCTTATTCACATCAAAAATGATTGATTTGCATTCAGGGATGTTGAAAACGTATCTATGTCAATTCTATATACCGATTTTCGACCCCATCATCTTTCCTTTTATAAACTATGTATCGCAAAGAAAGTAAAAATCTGATGTGGGCAGCACATGACTTTCCCTGCAGACTTATATCCACGTTTTCTTTATTTTAATTAAATTTAATTCACTTTTAATTCAATTTTCGTTATCTCATTTGATAACTGGACTTATTTTCAAAGGTGGCGTAGAGAAAATAAGAAAAAACTAAAATATCTCGAGAACGGCTAGTCCTAGTGTAATGGGATTGGTTTTATTATTTTCTTCGTTAAAAATTACATATTAAACAAGCATTCAATGGATATATTTGAGCATACGTAGTTTTTATTTTAGATTTTTGCGGGCCATTTTGCAAAAAAAAGGCAGATTATTTTTTTCCGAATCCTACTAAAATCTAATCAGCACTAAGGTGACCTACAAGTGATTTGTCCACCGAATTTTGTGAAATTTGGTGTATTAGTTTTTCAGCTAGAGTGGATACAAGCTTTTGCGGGCCATTTCGCAAAAAAAGGCGGGTTCTTTTATCCTGAATCATACCCAAAACTAATCAGTACCAGATTTGCCCACAAGTGACTTACCTACCAAATATTGTGAAATTCGGTCCATTAGTTTTTTAGTTAGAGTGGATACAAAAACTGCACAGACACACACACAGACGTCACGCTAAAAATAGTTTTTCCGTATTCTAGATGTCTCGAAACATGTAGATCCGTCGAAAACTCGAGTTGGCATGATTCCAATACATTCCCTATACATTACCATGTATTGCAGGGAAAGTAATAAAAACGAATATTATACATTCCTTTGTGGGTATTATACTTTCCTTAAAATACATAGTTTATAAAAGGAAATAAATTAAGAAAAGTAATTATACAAAGATACAACGCAGCTATATGTTGCATTGTATTTTAATCCACATGCTTATTTCTTCTAATCTAATCGATATTTGAATCATACTTGTAAACGTTGTCAAAAAAATCCTTTACAGTTCATTTTAGATTTCCACAATTATCTGTACATCCCATACGAATCGATTTTGCAAACACTCCATAAAATCGAATGGAGTGCGACTCAAATTGACTTTTTCATTCTGGAATCTGTTTTTAAGTAGCTTGTGATATATATTTTTACTTTTTGTAAATTATGCAAGACATTTTTTGCAAAATGTGTACCGTTGGTCCACGTTATCACAATTACAGCATGTTACCATTTATTTTAAAGGGCTTGAGAAAATCTTTGGATTGATACACAGTTTGACAATATACTCCATCGGGAGGGGGGGGGGGCTAATGACGGTACGCACACAAAAATTATATTGCTACTAATTTTCACTACAGTGATTGGAATTGTTAAATCTCGTGATCGTTGAACTGTAATTATGTCGTATTTTGTCCTATGCTGCCATGTTAAGAAATTGACCACATAAACACAGGCGGACGTCACTCTAAAAATAGTCGAAACGTGTTCAAGAGAAAGTAAAAATCTGTTGTAGGTGGTATACGTTATATTCTCTAGATAATGCAATGACTTTATACTTCTTTCGCAGCGAAATAATGATATACAAGTTCCACGGCACAATATTTTTGGAAAGGATTTTCCCACGCAAAGGGAATTTTTTTGATGTTTTGGCAACTTATTAATCTAAACGGAGTGACTTATTCATATTCACATCAAAATACTCATTAACTGACCTTTATCCATGAAATTAATGACTATTGGTGAATTCTTGGGCGTCAAAATACAAATCTACTATAAAAACTATCTTTTCTCGTGAATGGGACGAACTAAATCCATGAAAAAAATGTACATAATATTGCGTATGGAAAGTGAACATATTTGATATTTATACTTTTTAAATTTTATGAAAATTTTTGGAAAAACGTGTATCTCGAGAACGATCAATGCATTTCAAAGTTTACATCATTTGTTTCCTAATGAAAAATGACATCTGAAATGGTTATTTATTCATCATTATTAAAGGTACTGACATTTTAAATAATTTTTCAAACATTTATCCAAAAGTGGGAGGGGGGGGAGGCATCTGAACCTTCGATCGCGTTTAAAATTAATCGGGTTCCAGTATTCATTAATTATAAAAATCGTACCAAATTATATTTGAATCGCTTTATTCATTCGTGAGATATCGTGTACACAGACACGCACACTAACTTACAAACGTATGCACACATAGACTAACTTAAATACATACAAACATACACTAACATACATTAATTTACATACACTAACATATATACACAGACATCACCTCAAAACCGTTCGATTTGAGTTCAGGGATGCTTAAAACGTACGCTTCTGTCGAATTTTCGCCCTCGTCACAACACTTTCTCTATACATTGTACTATATGTGTAGGGAAAGTAAAAAAACTCTTTCTTATTTCTTGTAAATTTGTTTCCCAATCTTTTCCATGCCCCATAAACACATGAGAAATCTCATTCTTGTCTTAAATACCATACTTCAATTATCCCCATACAGATTCAATACTGAACTCAGCTGGAATTGTGCCAAGATTATAATTTTATGCAAACTTTATATTCGCAGTTGAGAAAAGTTATAGCCAATTAGAAGCCAGCGATTTGACAGAGATCCTAACTTCATGCAAATGAGATTAAAGGGGCGTGCAAGGAAAAGTCGAAACTTCTCGGGCTAACTTTGCTACGTGTGTAATTTAGTATTTCTATTTTAAACTAGTTTTAAAATGGACGCGTTTTTAGATTTCTTAGGTCTGTATAGAAGTGATGTAGCTAAAGATGGATCTTGTCTTTTTAGGGTTGTATCCGAACAAGTAAGGTTTATTATTTACTTTCGAATAAAATGACAGGTTGTTGTTGTCAACCAACAAAAGTTGCAAACGTTATTTAATGATATCTTGACACAATGTAAATAGTGATAAACAAGTACTGTTACTTTTTTTCTGTTTGCATATAGATTGTTAGCGAGGTCTTTAATGCATTTTTATCAGTGCATGATATCACCTTAAAATAAATAAGTTCACTCGGTATATATGTAGACTGTTATAAGCTTTTTTTTTTTTTTCACAACGAATTATGCCGTTGCTTCTTTTATATCGTTTACAGAGTTATTTAGATATCTACTATAAAATTTATTTTTCAAACATCTATTTTTCAATATTTGTACATGCAAATATGAAACGTGTTGATGTTACTCTATTTATGTAATGGTTACAATAAAATTTTTAATATTTATGTTAAAAAAATTTTTTTTTCAAAATGTTCATCATTTAAGTTATAGAGTGCTGGCATACGTTTATAGTTTTTGGATTAACTAATTTTGTTGAGATTTTTCATGTTTTTAACAAAATACAAATAAAGCTATTGTTTTTACTCACGCACTGATTATTTTAAATTACTTTGACTATATAATGCTCAATTAATTATTTATATCAGAAATTTCCCTTTAATTATATTGTATACTACAGAATCTTACAAATTTTGTTACAACTTTTCTTAATACAGATATGATTTTTATGGAAATTAGACCGTAATTGAATTCAGTTTAATGGCAGACTATAGGCATAGGTAGGAGGTCACAACTTGCTTTCAATCAGCGTAAAAATTAAACTATTATAGTCGGTATTGGAAACTGAATTTAATATTAACCCCCCTCTCCCTCTCTGAGAAGCTGGCTACATACCGGTTGAGTACAGCATATATATTTCAGCAAAGCCTTATCCAACTGTTGCAAATATGTTATCTGTGAAAAATATATTGTTTGAAACGGCACAAACAAAAACTGCATCAACTACTAGTTTAGGAAACAAAAGGGGGAGTCTTTCGCCAGGGTAAGAAAAAAAAAATAAACTTGTTTTCAGGATTTTCTGGAGTAACTGTCTTTCTTATTTTGAAGAAAGAATTCTGCTTTGGTTGGAAAAAAGGAATTCCACAGAAGCTTGTTAATGGCAGTATTTTGTTCTTCGCTGCTTCATTAAAAAGTTTTCACGAGGAAATAGTTTGGTCATTAACTGAACGGCAAATTACCGTTGGTTATGGGGAGCACTTACAATAATTTTATGCTTATGCAAATGAATTTTTTACATTCTATTTATAATTTTTAATAAATATAAATGGTGAAATCTGGTGGTCTGAATATCGCAGGTTCAGTCTGAAGCAGATTGCCTTACACAAATTTAGATTGAGCATAATGTGGAAATATTTATTATACTTTACATAAAATTCAGTTACGAAAGTTGTGTACGAATCTAATAGTTCAAATATCTAAAAGAAGCAATTTTATTAAAAATTTTAGCATTTACTCTACAATTGAACTTTTTCGAGATGTATGAATTAATTTTATGTATGAATTAATGAAATGTATGAATACATGTCATGAATTAATTTTGGCATTAATGTATGAAATTTTTTACAACAAATATTTTTTTTTACGCACTGGAAAGTCATAAAACGTGAAAAGCATTCCTCCTCACATTAAAGCAATGTCAAATTATATCAAACCTTTTAAAAAGAGGGAAGTCAACATATTTCTTCTGTCTAATCAGATATTTAGAGCAGTTGAAAGTAGATGTGTTGTGACCAAGCTTCTGTGAATAAGACTTTTCCTTGCTTTTATTGAAGTAGCTTGAGTCTCTTATGAAGATGCTTCTTTCTCCCTTGAAGCGGGTTAATACTCCTACTTTATACTTCCCTAAAACACAGTAACATGTGTGGAATACCTAGATCACCCGACTCACCCGAGGGCACAGAATAACTGTTAGAGCCGGGAACAGTAATATGTGTGTGTATGTATAACAAAAGATAAAGTATTGCGATGGAGTTAAAGATCACAAGCTTATGGATTGACTTATCCTATTATTAGTTTTACGCAGTTTTTCTAAGTTTTTTCTTTTATAAATTTTCATATTTAATTTTAGAAATTATTAACTATTGTTTAACACGTTCGAGACTGCGTCGGACAGACTCTGAATTTTTCCGTTTACCCGGCGTCTGATTCTGCGAGCCCACTGCATCGAATCTGATGATAAACTTAATTTATAAAACATAAAGTACACTTACAAAACTTAATTTATGTAACATAAAAAATACTCTCACTTCTTCGGTGTAATTTATTGAAACATTCTAAACGTAAATTGAAATATAATCCATTGCGTTATCTTCTGTCTATACTCTGTACCATAGTGACTGGAGTACCTATTATACCTGGTATTCTAGGCACTGAACTCCGTACGATCAAACATCTGTGTGTCGGCTGAACGGAAGGCATATCTAAATTGGCTCAATTTCGAACGTGTTAAAGATACTTTTAAATAAATTTATCTTTGCTTTCTGATCGTCTTTAAGAGTATCGTTTTCACAATTTTCGAATTCCAGATTTTAATACCAATATGTTTTAAGACCTCGTAAACACGTTTTGACTATTTTTGGAGAAATGACCGCCCGTCTATGGTTGATTTCTTATGTGCACAATAGCAGTCACAAATATTAATGGATTTTTACGAAACTTTATACACCCGGCTTTATCAAAAAATCTAGGAAAAATGTAAAGAAAAATGGGTTTTTACAAGCTGAGATCGTAATTTCTTAAGCTTCACCTATTTATTTTCATTGTTTTTATAGATATCATTAAGAAAGGAACCTTTAACTCATCACTAGAGGACAGCGTTTCTTTCAGGTATACATCCAAGAGGGCTTACTCCCGAGACGATTATTCGCCCCCCCCCCCCCCGAAACATTTTACCTAGTTTCTATTCGGGAGAGCATTTAGATATATTTATATAGAACAAATAGAAAACTCCCCCCCCCCCCGGCTAAAACGTCCTGAAAGAAACACTACTGGGGATAATGACTGAAATTGTAATTTTGCCTTTTTATGAAATCAAAAGTACAATTTAATAATTCAAAAATATTAAATAAGAAAATAATTACCAGTAATTTCATTGCCAGATTTCATGAATTTACATTTTGATGAAAAAATGCCTAAAGCGTTTAGTTCTTATGTTCGAATTATACTCCTATAAACCGCACTATGTATAGGTCGACCAGTTTCAATCGCCAGTTCATCAGCAATGAATGGCTTATAAACGCTAATATTGTTAATTTCATTGACTGCAAGTGTCAGAATTTTTCAAACCTCTGAGGTGACCGAAGAAGTTTGCCTTTCTTCGACAGAGCAGAATCAAATTCGAAACACTATTTGTTTCAAAGAATTTAGTCGAACTGATCTCTTGAAAAAAAAAAGCCATCTGAAAACATGCAATAACCAGAAAAGCGATGACAAATGGCGGCGTCTGTCGGAAGGGGATCGAAGAGCGACTAACTTTGTAACTAGAAGTTTTCAAAACTACGGATTTTAGTAAGGTTTCTTATCATTGTGGATGAGTTATAACGATAGCAAATTAGTCGACTGAAGCAGTAAGCATTATACAAAACTTTGGAACCCCTATCGGCGGGTTTTGCAACAGTTCATATATGGATTTATTTACATTTAGACTGATTTACATCTAAACGAAATTATTCTGTTTATTTCTGAATTATGTTAATTAACCTATGGTTAGGGTATCGCCAAGGCTATTCTAGGTGACCTTGGTATCTCTGAATAAAATTGGAGGTTAGCAAAATATTTCTCATTTTTCCCAATACCATTTCTAAGAACTTCAATGATTTCTGGTGGCTTTCGGAAAAGTAGGGTGACCCCGCCTTGGTGACGCCACTATTGACAAGCGCATAGTAAGCATGAAACTGGCCTATGGATACTTTTATCAGCGGATCAGTCAATATTTGTCTAGAAAAGCACAATCTATATCTGGTTCATATCACTGTACATAAAGTAATGCATATAGCTATGTTTCCGTTGACCGCTAGGGTGGGTACATATTGAGGACGCATGTTTCATCGTGCAAAATGTGATTCGTTTTGAACAATTGTTACCTACTGTCCACACATTGAAGACACATAGCTACATGCTGCACTAAAGACGCAAAACATTAGGAAATCTGTTTTTACTGCATATTTGAACAACATACGAGACGCAGTGCACAACGTAAGTGCATCCTTAATCCTCAATATGTGGCCTCCATACCTCAGACTTTCAATATGTGGCCTGCCTTATGTTTTTGTACAAAAAGCTAAAGGTTTGTTCCAAAAGCTTCCAACTGTTTCTTGTATCATCAGTATTTGGTTACACTGACCGCAAGAAAATTTCGATATGCTATCACTGAAGTTGCACAACATCACTCTGAACTGTAAAATTGAAAGTCTAGATCTAGAACGTGCTGTTTTGTCTATAAATTGTGTTGTTGGGAAGCATAGGAATTTGGACCGCGATCGACACAACATAATCTGCGTGTGAATGCATTGGAAATAACAGGATAAAGTTAATTCCTCTCTGCAAAAGGGACTTGGAATTGAAAAACCGCTGAAACATCTCAATTTTCATTGTTTCACAGTAGAAAAATCAACATCTCAAAACATTGAGAGGGTGATGGAGTTGGGAATTTTTAAGGAACGCATTCTAGGTTCTTGTTCCTTCATCTTTAGTGATTTATCATAACCTTTGGTTTAAATTTACATAAAAATACAAATTTTGTGTAACTTTTTATTTATTGCAAATTTGCTGCAGTATATTGTCAATGTTGCACATTTTTGCGCATCGTTAAATTCTACCTGTTGCCCATAACTGTACCTTCAATATTTATTTTGGTTCTTGAATGCTAAATAGCAGACGAAGTTGTATGTTTATTTCTTCATCTGTAAATCTAGTATTAAAATTTTATTTTCAGTGCTGTATTTTACAAGAATTCTCATGTTGTTACTGTTTTGAAAATAATGAACTTCTGTTGCCTACCACTGGAATTTCGCTATTGCCTGCCGGCTGTTGGCATCCATTAATTTTGTAACAGGTGGTTAGGTGGGAGAAACAAAGAAACTTTCGATTCGCAGAAGTTCAATGTGTAACTGGTAAATGCAGAGAATTCTCCATAATCCAAAGTGAAAATTTATGGAAATTTACAAACAATTTGTTTTCTAAAACGTGTATCATTTCTCTCATTTTAAGTAACTTATATTCTGAAGTTAGCACTGCAATATTTTTCCGGTTAAATTAACATAATTTTATAATTATAGCTATTCTATACGCAAGTGCACCATGTTAAACTTCGAGAACAATGTGTGGAGTATATGGCTCGGAACCGACACATATTTGAACCGGTAAGTTATTTAATTCTCTCTCTCTGAAGAAGTTATTTAATATAGATTGTGTGTTTTGGTATGATTAGTGTTTCTGTAAGTCGTATAAACTTAGTCATTAACCAATTAAGCTTATGTCTGACATATTCTTAGCTCTGTTTTCAAAGTCACTTCACGAGAAAGGGAAATTATGAACATTAGTAAATGCTTTGTTTAAATAGAATAATGTTGTTTAAGTTACGAAAAATTGCTGATAAAGTTGTTTGAAAGATTAAATTAATGTGTAAAGATTCATTTTGTTTATATTAGTCAGTTTAACTGAATTTCTACTTAACATATGTTACATAGACAATTTGCCATTTTTCAAAAGTTAAAATTTTCTATGGCATTTCAATTCTAGGGTTAAATGTTGGGATATACTTAATTGAATAAAACTTGTATTTCATGCTCACTATATGACTTCTGAATAATAATTAACAAGTGTGTAGAGTATAATTTTCTTTTCTGGAGAATTGAAATAAAAGTGAAAGCAATGATTACTATTTTATCATTTTTTTGACAAGTTATGTAGAGAAAAAATATTTTTGAGCATGTTTGTTTACACGTTATTTAAAGAAAAAGAAAAAAATCTGCCAAAATTTAGAAGTCGAGCAATTTTGGTTCTGCTATAAATACTTGGGTGTTTTCAGTGTGGGATAGTTGCACATGTAGATGATTGTGGTTCATAATGGCATGTGACATACTGACTTTGACATTACGTGCAAGTATCCCATTCTTTTATTAAAAAAGGGTTTTTAAAATTAATCAATCTTTCCATATGGTTGCTTAAATGAGAAATGTACAACTTTATATATATATAAAATTTTTACAGCTGGAATTTCTAATTTCTATTAAAGTTGTAACAAGGGTAAAAAATTGCACATTTTTTTTTGTGAATGTTAATTATAAAAAAAAATTGTGCACTTTAAAAAAACTAGTATATTAAATTTAAATACACCGAAGATTGCATAAAATTCAGTAAAAACTGGGATTTAAAAAAAATACAAAGTTCTAATTTCATTTTATAGCTAATTACTTCAAGTTAAAAGATAATGCAGTTTTGCAATTATGTGACATAATTATCTATCTTTCTGCTATTTATTTAGTACAGTGTTTTTCAAACTTTTTTAGTCGTGGAATCCTTTTGAAATTTAATTTGATGGCAAAACCTCAATGAGATGTCCATTGTAGTTTAGTTATGCATTCAAATTTTACATTTTTATTAATATTTAAGAAAATTTCCACAAAACTATTGTGTCATGGAACCACTTGCGGAATGCACTCGTAGACAGTACTGTAGTAAGTCTATCAGTATTTAAAATAGTGTTGTAGAAAAAGTAAAATTTCTGGGTAAAATTGGGGGTAGTGACCTGAATTTACTCAAGATTAAGAATTGAAGGGTTTGCTGCAAAAAGGAGGTGGCTCCAATTTTTCAAGTTTTCAGAAAACCGTAAAAAACATTTTAAAATTCAAAATTCTAAGTTGCGTGAAAATATTCTTTTTGATGAATTTCCTTATTGTTCTTGCATATTAGTACAGTATTTTCACTCAAATATCTTCCAGATGATGTGACACTTGTGTGATTGATGGAGCTACCTCTTTCTTGCCACAAAATGGATGTTCTATCTACTTCTAGGAAAAAGATTTCACAAAAAATACAATCTACTATCGTAATATTTTATTTAAAGAAAATACAATTATATTTTTCAATCGTCACATTCCCCTTCTGTTACGTCTTGCTCATCTGGTGCATTGTCTGGTTGTAGTTCATTATAAAACTACATATCTTTTTGTGCGACGTATTTGTGGGCTAGCTCCATTACATCTTTATATTTTGCAGTCTTTGGCGGTAGGGAGTGAGAGTATGCTTGCTGAAGGTTGTTTAACATTATAGGGGTACTGCTTTGAATGTTGAACATTCTTAGTGTTTTGTTAGAGTAGTTCAACACTCTTACTACATAAGATGTTTCCTGTATCGATGTGAGTTTTCTCATAAGTGAAAACTCTACATTTCATTATGAAAATCTTTTCTCTTTTGTTACCATGTGAAATGATATAAGGATTTTTCAGGAAGAAACCTTTTAATAGGTCAACAAAGTTGAAAATCATTCCTAGAGTAACATCAGTCACAGAAAACTTTTTACTCGTCTTCTCTATAATGTGAATATATTCAGTCGGTAGAAAAACTCTTTCTACTTGTTTGCTTTTCAATGTTTTCGAAGGCATGATCGCAGGGCATAAAGCTGTGACTTGTCTCACTTTGATTTGAAACTTTCCGCCTTTTTCCAATGGGAATGCGATTGTTGTTTCCATCAATCATCTTCACTGGAAGTGATTTCCTCTTCTTGAGCAAGCTCAGATAAATCACTAGACCTAGAACTAAATAGTCTTTCCTCTTCCGACTCATTATTCTTAAAACAATATACAGTATTATGTTTATTAGAACCAAAAACACAAGACATGATCAAAAACACTCCGCTGTTGATAAGTGTTGTGTAACCTTTCTGTAAACAACCGTACGTCATTGGTTTGAAGGAAAAAGGAGGCAACTCCAGGAGCTACCTCTATCTTGCAACAAACTAACGAGACAGGCAGCTCCATCTGTGAGAAACACTAGAACTAATGATTGGATCTACATCTTTTTTTTTTTGCTACAAGATAGTACACGTAACTCCAAACTCTCCCAGGATGGAGCTACCTCCTTTTTGCAGCAGCAAACCCTTCAATTGTCTTTCATAAATTGTTTTAGTTAAAATTTACAAAAGTCACTTTATGGAACACCATTTGTTTTTCTATCATGTTAATGTATTTGCAAACTGTTCTGAAAAAATATATATTCAAAGGATATAAAAGCAAAAACAGGGAATTGATAGTTTCAAGGTACATATGCAGAACATAATTTTATACACTCGTATAAGTCAACCCTCCAGTTTGAGGATTAAAAAAATAATGTAAAATTCTAAAATCAGCTCTTGTATTACAGCTACAGTCGACATATTATATAACAAGGTTAAAAAAAGCTTTAAATATAGAAATAAAAAAATTCTATCCATGAAAATTTCTTATATATTGCAGCTACAATTTATTTTCTATATATTATATTCCATTTCAATATATGTAACAATTACTTTTTAAACCTGTAAACAGTAAATGATAAGGTTTAACAATTTTAAATTATTTCTCATGCTATTCCTTTGTTTAAAATTGTAATTTTGAATTTAAAAAACGTTATATGAAATAGATTTTTCTTTTCTCAAAAGCACACGTATTTAAACATGTGCTTTTGAAAACTTATATATAAAATAGAATTTTTTTTTTTAAGGTTTTTTTAAATTCAAAATTACAATTTTTAACAAAAGGAATAGCATGAGAAATAATTTAAAATTGTTGAACCTTATTTTTTAAACCTGTAAATGATAATTGTTACATATTATAAAAAAAATAGTAACTAATTATAATTGAAACATACATTAAATATATTACATACTTTTTAAATACCTACTTATAATTAAAAAGGAAATATTCTACCACTTTCTTAATAATAAAAATATTACTTAGTTTATTATATGTATTCAATATAGAAAAATATATTGACAAAATAAATTTACAAAAATGCTTGTAATTAAGTTTTTACAAATTATTTATATATTAAAAATGGTTTAAAAAATACCTGCTAGTGTAATTGAATGAGAGAGTATCATGAGAAAGAGACAATTTTCAAGATGAGTTAAGCATATATTTAGTCCTTTTAAAGCATTTCCCTTCATTTCCCTTTCCATTTAGTATTTTTATAAATCTTCAAGAATTTAATACTGAAAAATTAGGCTTTCAAAAACTTTACTTGCTTCTTTCCGAGAATTGGTAAAATGTCATTTGTACCCTTTTGATTTTCATCCATTCTTTTTCTTTATTAAAGTACACATACACACATTTCCCCCCTCACCCCTGCCCTCATCCATTTTCCTTTTCAAAATTGGAAAGCTCAATGATGTAATAAAGCTTTTTAGAAAAACAGTTTGGAAAGAGTATTTCTATTTTCAAATTAAAGAGAAAAATGGAAAATTTTCAATTGACGGGAAAATTTCCGACCCACATCTTTAATCACAGTTGTAATGTTCGATCATTCAAACAACTCCTAGTTTTGTTGGATTTAATACATCACATAATATTCACAATGATGAGGCCAAAGATTTTCCTCCAAATTTTGTGTTCCCAAATTAAAACATTGAAATTTTATATATATATTTTTTTTAACATGGCTGCATAGGACAAAATTTGACATAATCATGCATAAAAAGGTTTATTTATGCCTTAATGATCACAAGACTTAATAGTTTCAATCATTGTTGTGAAAAATAGCCACAATACAATTTTTTTTTCATGACCTCATTAGCCCCTCCTTGGATAGCAAGTAAATCCCCATCGGGGATGGGGGGACATTGTTAAGTATCATATCAATCAAAATATTTTTTTAAGCCGTTTGAAGTGAAGGGTTATATGTTTGAAGTGAAGGGTTAATATGTTATAGTTGTAATAATTTGGACCCACGATACATACCGAATGAATTCTGATAAGAGAAAGTTGAATTGAGCTATACTCCACTTAATTATAACTATTTTCAGAAATAAATTTCTATTTCTGGTACTTGATGTGGAGTTTCCTCCCTAATAAGTGACTGTATTTTTTTTTTGATTTCATGATTTATTTACCAATTTATCAGTTTTAATTTAGGTAATCCCCATCTTCCAATTAAAGTATGAAAAGTTGCAATTGACTTCTCTAACTAGTCCCTTTTTATTCTATCAAATCAAGTATGAACAATTTAATTTGATATTTGATTGAAACTGTTTTAGGCAGTTTTTTAATCTGGTATGGCTATTTTAATTGTCTTTGTAGTTTCTAGTTCTATATTTGTGAATTGTGATGCTTTGACAACATTGATATAAATTACATTATGTAATACATTTTTTAAAATTGACTTAATATTACACTGAATCTATATTTTAATACTGTATTAATTTCTTTATTTTTATTAGCTTGTGAATCAAGATTTCAATGAATATTTAGAAAAAATAAAGTTCGAAAAGGTTTGTTTTCATTTTGTATGAACTACGATATTTTCTTAAAGTATAATGGTTATAAAAAATTTTCAATGTTCTTATCTGACATTTATTTGATTTATTGTAGCATTTTGCTGAATTATTTTTTCACTTTTATTTAAAGAATACAATTGTCTGATTTTGTTTAAATCAAAGTATGAGAATCACTATTTTGACCTTGAAGGCTATAAAATGTATATAATGTAATTAACATTTTAAAGAGGAACTGTGCAATTTTCAGAATTGAAAATATTTTGAACCCTTTTACAAATATATAGCCACTGTTCACTTTGTGTGCTTTTAAATAAGCATAGTTTAAAACTGTTGAGAGGCAAATATGCAAAAAGTATACAGCTCAATTTTAATGTGGCCATCTATTGGCAACCCAGCAAAAGACTTACTTTCTCTTTCTTAAAGACTATTATGCACAGTATCCTTGCTGTCATCTACCATCTACTTTGTAATGGATTTCTCAATTCAGGCGACTCTCTGGTAGAATGCTATGCTGATCCTTTAGATCGGGTTCAACTTTTTTATATCATAAATCTCAATTTAAAAAAAAAAGTTGACCCTGATGTTCAAAAATCCCACCTCACGAAAAAGACATGCTTTCAATTCACTTCTCTTTGAAGAAATCATATCATCTCTCTTTTCTTGCAGCACTTAAAGTAATCTCGAATTTGGAGCTTATATCTAACATCCCGGGGGTGCATAAGGAGGGCTGTTGGGATCCTTACTGGGCACTGCACCCTCAAGAGACACCTTAATATTATGGGTGTCACCAAGGATTCGCTTTGCAGAGGCTGCAATTACAGCGAAGAAACTGCAACTCACATTCTATGTGAATGTGAGGCTTACTCTGCTCACAGATTCGAGCACATTGGTCTTCATGTGATTGAACCCTTGGAGCTGAATGACATTTCTGTCAAGTGCCTGCTTATTTTCGCATCGGCTACTGGTCTCTTTTCTTAGAGATCTTTTTTTCTTATGGGGTAGTACAATAGACCTCTGGTCGATGTGCTGGGCTCTTCTGGAGCCACCCACCTTCATTTCATTCATTCATTCAACATCCCGGGGGTAAAGCCAATACTGGCTAGGTGCTCTTTTAACTCATCCCACTCAACTAAAAATATGCAAAAAGTATAACATTGCTGTACCTGTATGTTCCTGTCCAGTTGTGAGAAATTAAATATTTTTGGCATAAAAAATAAGTTCTTCAGCATTTAGTACTCAATTACAGTGTTTGTACAGTCCTTCAAATAAAATTTTTTTTTTGTGACAAAGCCCTTTTTATCCTGGTGATCTGGTATTCAACTTAAATTTAGTAATTTTTGAAGTACTAATCTGCGAAATGATTTGAGTCAAGTATGAAAAACGTTGAATAAAATTAACTCAAACCACCAAAGGAACTTGTCTATAATAAATGTACATTTTTGCTTATCTATTAGCATTTCACAAAGCAAGCATAATGTGCATTTTAAAAAGTAGATAAACAATGCTTTGCTTTCCCTACGATTTCATTGTATTTTGATGTCTTCAGAATATTTTGCTTTTTCAATGCACAGTTTGTACATAACACATTCATTACTTTAAATTTTGGAATGTTAATATTAAATTTTGGTAGGTTTAATTTAGTGTAAATTTGATAAGAATTAAAGATTCATAAAGAATACTTAAACAATATAAGTAATTGCAAATTTGTAACCAATACAGTATACAGATGTTTTGAGGATGCTAGATCTCTTTTTCCGAATCCTTATAATTCAGGCCAACAAACCCGAAGTAAAAAAAAATGAAATGGGCCCATTTCATATGTTTTGACTCCAGGTTTGTTCAGTGAGGGGGGGCCCTCCCCATCACATTTAGGTTCTTTATTATGCATGCTTTTTGGTAATTTCTGAGGACACACTTTTACAAACTTTTATCTATTAATATATTTTTAAATGTATTGAGATTATATGCTTTTGAAGTTTATTATTATTAATCAATTATAAATGTTTTAGGTTAAACAAATTGTTTCCATTAAGGAATTGCCCCCCCCCCCCCCCCCCCCCCCCCCCATCCCTCAAAATTTTTTCCTGGTTATTTTCCTGGGTTTCTCTGTCTAGTACTAATGAAGGGTATCCAATATGTCCCCAAAGTAGTTGTGTGTTGCATTTATTAACTTGTGTTTATTGTTTTGTTTTTCCATATTCTTTGCACAAAGTGTTTTTATTTATTGATTTTCAAGATTCATGTTTCATTGTAAAATATGCTATGCACAGGTTTTAAAAAATTGTGTTTTTATATAAAAGCTCTCAACAACCATCCTCCATAAAGGAAAAAGTGCAAGATCCACTTTTCCCTCCCAAAATGAATTTCAAACTCCATACAAATAATGTTAAGTGACAAGTACCTGCAAGCTATAGAAATAGATAAGCACCTGTATACAGTATGCCGATACTTTTCAGAAAGACAATATGAATATGTTCTTTTTATTACTGCACATACAATAATATACTTTGTTATTTTTAACCATATAATACTGAAAAATTATTAGTTTTAGTAATTTTATACTTAAACTTCAGTTTATTTGCCAGCATCTATGCAAACATTTTGCATTTCATCTGCATACCCTCCTAAATGATCAAAAAGTCGTTTCAGTTGTTAAAAAGCTTTTACCTAGTTTGTATTTCGAATCCTTATAATTCAGTGTTCTAAAAACAAATTATTCTTCTCATATTTGAGTTCTATTGTTTGTATACGTCATACAATCTGTTTGTAATAAAACTTAGAAACAATGTTGCCTTTTCAAATACAACTCGTTCTCTTTCTGCAAGACTTGGGGGAAGGGCCCGACTTCAGTCGCCCCCCCCCCCCCCAAGCGAACTCTAGATATAAACTCTCTCATATATGTAAATCTCTTTAGTATCTTCTTTCCTTTTCACTCTGAGTTTAAAGAGGGAAATTCTTCCCCTCCTGGGCACTTCGTAAACCCCGTCCTTGAATTATGTTGTGAATAACATCTATGCATGCAATTTCTGCAGTGGAAAACGGGGCATTATGAAAAATGTAAATGCTTTGGATGCTTATACCTCTGAACTTAATAGATTAAAATGTAAATAATTTTTTCTTTTGTTGGAAATAGGGACCAGCTTATAAATGCATAAAAATTTTAATATTTTGAATTTTTTAATTAGAATATAAAGTAGCTAGCTGTCGGTGTTTTTTCATTTTTCTTATTTTCATATGAAATATCTTTGAAATTATAAAAGATGAATATAAATAGTAAGCAACAAAAAATATGCATTAGGAAATTTAGTTTTTAAATCTATTTATTTTCTTAAAAAGCTGTTGTAGTTTTCGGGTTGCCTCGTAGTGCCCGAGATACATTGCCCTGTTAAGTTGAAGATTGAAAGTTTTCAGTTTTCCAGTTTTTAATGCTTATCCCTCAAACAACAAGAATTTGTAGCTCTTTGAAAGCAATACAAGCGATTTGAATTTTAGATTGAGCTCTTAGTTTTTGAAGTATGATTAATATTACAATATTTTAGTATTTAAACCTGGATTTTTCAATGGATGGGGAAACCGTAATATTTAAAATGGCATAATTATTGCAGCTCAATCTGCTTACTTACACCTTGGTAAAATATTGGTGCATGAGATATTTTATTTTGTTTGAAGAAATTAGGAGGTTAAATGAACTTGGGGATTCTGAAGATGTTTAATGATTGATGAGGTTCGCACTGAATAGATGGAAATGTACATATTTATATGCAGCCAGGCAAGTTTATAGATTAACTTCAATGCAAAATCTCATCAGATACATTGTAGAAGTTTAATTTATATACTGCCTAGCAAGTTAGTAAAATAATTTGATATTTTAATGTGAAGTCTATTTTCGAAGTCAGGCTGTTAACTCTGGAAGTAATATATTTTATAAAGTTTTTCAGAAAGCCACTTTCTAAAACTGGCAACTACTATGGATTCCATCCTTTTTGTATGTAAACTGTGTAGCATTGATAGTGTAGCCTTGATTTTTTTTTTTTTTCTCTTTAAAATTTGTTTTAAAACTTGCTTTCTAGGAATGGGTAGGAGAGGTGGAAATGAATGCCTTGTCTCTAAAGTATAAGTAAGTTATATTTTTGTAATTTTTATAATTTGTAATGAAATGTTATGGCTTGTATTCATTTCAAAATGTGTTTGATTCAATTTGAAAATGTATGTGCTTTATTTAATTAAGTCTGTTCTTTTTTCAATACTGTAGAAACTTGTTAATTCAAATTTTTTGCAATTAAAATAGCTTTCCAATACTTGTAAGGATTTTTTTTTTATGCCGACTCAACTAAATTTTATGTTCTACCAAGTTTGAATTAACAAGATTGTATTGTTAAATGTACTAAAATTTCAGGTACAAAATCAAATTGACTAGAAATACAGCCCTCTTTAATACTGCAGCATAAATAGGTGCTACAATCGAGGCTGTGGAGTCAGTATGTCAAACCTTTAACTCCAATTTAGACTCCTTTTTCTACTCTTGGACTCTAGCTCTTTAATATACAGGGTGTCCCAAAACGATTGGAACATGCTTTAATTCTTTAACTGTTGGAAATAAGTGAGCAATGTAAGTTGCAAAAATGTTGAAAGTAAGGTAGGAAATTACATTAATAAATAGTCCTCCCATTCATTTTCAAAAAGTTACTTTTTAAAATTTTATACACCCCACCCCCCCTTGGACAAATTTGGTCAATCAGAATTTGTATTTTTAATGCAACAAGATCATTAAAAAAACTGCATATCTGTATTTTTAAAATCAACTGAATTATGATAAAGGAAAAAATCTGACTTATGCCATTTTTCCGTACCATGTGAAGGGCTGTTTCATCAGTGAAAATAGGGATCATAAACAAATTGACAATGGAAATTGTTTAGATTAAAAATACATTAATATACGTCGATGTTTCATCACAAATGTATCTAAATAAAGCGTTACAGACAGAGATCATATAAAGCAGTGGTACTCGCTACTCGGTTGGGTTATCCTATGTATTATCATCCAGTTTTATCTTTTTTGTGATATGTCACAAATTTACATTTCTAATTTGATATATGATCCCCATTCACAATGTTCAATTTTCAATTATCTATAACTCGCTCAATTTTAAAGACACAGATATATGGGTTTTTTTTTAATGATCTTGTTGCATTAAAAATAAAAATTTTCGGTTTGACACCCAATTTGTCTAAGGGGGGGGGGGGGGGTCGTATAAAAATTTAAAAAGTATAACTTTTTGAAAATGAATGGGACGACTATTTATTAACGTAGTCTTATTTCCTACCTTACTTTCAACATTTTACAATTTACATTGCCCACTTATCTCCAACAAGTGAAATAGTGTTTCAATCTTTTTGGGACACCCTGTATAGTGAATGAATGTATTGGTAGTTTTTGTAGGATCTGCAGATTTTGCAATCCATTTGTCAAAGTAGTTAATTTACCAGCTAATATACTTGGGAAATTTTGCACTTATTGCAATCATTGTTGCAATATATCAATCCTGCTAAAATTTTCTGTTTTAGCAATGTAAAAATGGGTAAAATTTGCACATTTTGTGTAATTTTTGTTAAAATTTGCGTTGTCAGCTTAACAGATATTAAATGTGATTGCATGATTGGAGTCCCACACATTGCTAAAAGTTTAGAAGCATGCATTTTCTTCGATATTTAATTTTAAATTATTTAATTTCAGATAAACAATGTTTCATAAGTTTTTCTGTAATAATCTATTATATTAAAATAATTTTTCATATCAACAGTTTTTAATGGCTAAACATTAAATTAAAGCATCAAGACTATTTTAACATTGTTTATTAGGAAATTAAATATTTCAAAAAGAAAAAATGCATAATTTTATTTTGGAGTTGATACATTTCTACTTAATTCAAACTCAACAGCCCTGGCTGCAATTTCTATGTGTAGTGAAAAAGAAAATGTTCTGAAAGTTCTGTAACAAAGCAATCTACAATTGCTATATATTTTAATTGCATTTAAGAGATGAGAAAGTAAGACAGTTGACAAATACTAATTTTTAAGAGCTCACTGAGAGGAGATAAAATAAATGGGTACATGTAGTGTAGATCAAGAATCTGTCAGACCGGTTTTTGGTTGACTGTGCAGACCAACGAAATTAAATACGTTTCTCGAAATTACAATGTTCAGCTCATCATTCACTACAATACCGTGATATTCCATTTCTGTACCCAGGTTCAAATTCACTCTTGTTCGGGAGTAAAACTCCAAGATGACCTGTCCACATTACCAAGACACCTTACATCCAAAATACAAATAAACCCTTACCTTGTAAGGTCTTCATCTTCTGCTAAAACACATATAATAATTTACTCTATACAGAAGTCAAATTAACACACAGGATATAATATAATATCCTTTATTAACTGAAGTTAGTTATGGAATTTAAAAGCTGAATCCTTATCAGCAGAAAAATCACTGGACTCGGGTAACAGAATTTATCTAATTTCTCTCGGCTCATAGCCACAATATTAACTATTATAAATAATATATTAAATGGCATGACATTAAATAATAAAGCACTTATATAATTTCCGGTATGGTCACAATAAATAGGGGAGCAAACTGCACTTGAAGTGAACTAAATGTAGGTAATAAATATAATAAACAAAGTAATCAAATTTGAGTTTATGAATTTAATCAGATAATATAATTCATGAACCTGATGTCTAAAATTAATGTTCTAAAAGTTCTACTCACACTATACTCAAGACTTCTGAAGATACATGGTTTGAAATGACTGTGCATTTACCTCCGACCACAGAGAAGTCGAGGTTTCATTGTGCTAACATCAGCCCCATACCCACGGTTGTAGATATCATTTCAACGAATGGCCAGCTCAATCTTTACATGTTCCAGAAAAGGCCCGGTCAGGGCAAAGCTTAATCAATGCATTCCATCCTGCTAGGATTCTAACCCGACCCCGCAATTGGACCTCGGGCCAAACTCAGGTAGCATAGTCGTTGGAGAGGAACCCGGCAAGGTCAAAGTCTGTGTTCTTCACCTGACCCAGCAGGGCTTCGGATCGTCCTTTGATCGATGCAGCGACATTTCCCCATGCTCACAGAACCGGGAATCGACTTGGGGGTCAGATCCTTCATTCCGTCATGAGCAACGAAAAGGAACTCTCCCAACCTAGAGTTGTTGGCAGTCAGATAGGGAAATGCGTCCCTAGCTCTCCAGCTCCACCATTATATACACACACACAGCCAGCCACACATGGGTCCAGAGTCCTTCCACGGACCTCTAGGAGCGTTAATAAAAATATATCAGTATAAAATCTTCTCGCCTAAGAAAATATTCCCACGGCAGCGACAGAAAGTCTCGACAAAAGTCCCAACAGCCTTCTGCAGTACCTTGCTGCAGAACCGATACATTGAAAATCCAATCTTGTACCTCCATTGCATCAGCCAAAAATATATACAGAGCTATTAAACCTTTACATAGCTTCCGTTTTCGCAGGCAAAGATGACCCCGAGAAATAACAGTCAAATAAATCTTTCTTCCCATGCTTTTGCTCGAAAATACTTTTAATAAAAATGGCTAAAGATTTCTGATTAGATAGATGTATAAGATATTAAATATAAAAATATATGACAAGAGGGAGTTCCAGGGCAGAATTAAATATACAAATATAGAGATAAATATGCAGAATCGAATTACATTATATTTTAAGAATTTTATTTAAAAGTGTTTAAAATGTCGTCATCACAAATCTGAAAATAAAAAGCTTCTCCATAAAATTAAAAATTGTAGTTTTAAAAGCATTTTCACTTGTGTTAATTATTGTCGTTTTTTTCAAAAATTCATGACTTCGACTTTCTCACGAGTGAGAGAAAACAGACACTACTTCATCATTTCATGAAATATTTAAATAAAATCAGTCTATTAAGGATGTATTTTTTGATCTCTTGAACAAATTATTTCTAATTGAAACATAAAAATTGTCCAAGAGTAGACTTTCAATCCAAATTGTTGCCAATGGCTACAGTAATGCCAAAAAGATTTCAGCATGATTGCAGTAACATTTCTATTGGAAATTGCTTAGCAAATTCAGCTTGAAGATAAATACATTTGGTACTTATTAAAAAAATCTAATTTGAAATGTTTGAGATAATTTAATACTAATGTTGACATACTTGGGCATAAGCTAACATACTTAGCTTGAGCAGCAGTTATGTATATACAGTAGAACCTCGATTATCCGACGTAATTGGGACTGAACCTACATTGGATAATCGAAATTTCCAGATAATAGAGAATTTTTCAATAATCATCTAGTTTAATATGTAACATCGTCATCGAACTGCTATTATGACTATTTAAACTGCTAAATAAATATCTACATTCAAATTACAGTACAGTATAGTAGTACATGAAAATTTATTTTGAAACAAAAAACTTACAATGATTTAAATGGAAGCTTCATCTGGTGTAAATTGGTCATCCTTTGTCGTGCAGCTCTGTCACGAAGTATTTTTAAAAGCATTACATCAGAGGAATCACACTGTTCTTGTTATTCCAACCAAGCAAGGCCTTTTGAAAAACACTCAAAAGCATCATTGTTACTAATCTTTACTTGGGAATCATTCTCACCTTCATCATCATCTTCTTTTGGAGAATGTCTGACTTCTACGATAATTTCCTCATCATTAAGCAACTGGAAGCCTGCATCTTCCATGTCACAAATCAACCAATCTGTGATTTCTTTGATCCCACAGTTTTCAAAACCTGGCATCGTGCTAAAAATGTAGAATCGTCCACGAAGGGTAGGCACACCAATCGTAAGCGAGCGTGTAGCGATTGATTTCTCCTCCCCCTTTTGAAATTTTACAGCTGTGAAAATTTCTGTTTGTAAAAAGATGACAAAAAAGGTTTTGATCCCTGCGCTTGCTTACAATCAGAGGATGCAATAGCAGGGAGTGTTTTGTTTAGTACAGGGACAAAGGAATTCTAAGAAAGGGGAACTAAAATATTTAAAGTACATAGTACTGTAATTTAATATTTTAAGTAAAAAAAAAAATGGATTTTAGAAAGTGTCGTTTAAAAGAGTTTCAGATAATAGACACTGGGGGAAAAAAAAAAAGTCAAGAAACTGATGTCGGTTAACGGAGCGTTCCGGTTAAATGAGGGTCGGATAATCGAGGTTCTACTGTATGTTTCAAAACTAAACTTTTCGGTTTATTGCTAATGTTAAATAACTTAATTTGTTAGTTTTTTTTTTTTTTTTTTTTTTTTTTTTAAATGGCTCACTAATATGCTTTTCAGGTTAGCATGCTTTCTATAAGTTATCTGTAAAATCCTATAATCTCTTCTAAATGCTTTTTTAAATTGATTTTAAAAGTCCCTAAAAGTATTTATTTTTGCATTGGCTGGGTTTAAAAGAATTTTTAAAACTCAGACCTGGAATATTAAAAGAATGTCAATTGTAGCTAGCATTTTCTTTTTATAAAACTTATTACATATGTTGCACTATGTTATATATCATATTTTGCACTTTTCTGGAAAAGTGTGATATAAAGAAGATTTTGTTTTTCAGTTCCTATCCTTTATTTCATAAATCTAGAAAATTTCATAAATCGGTCTGGAAAAATTGGCGTTTTATTATACTCTTTGAATAGCATCCCTGCTTGAATTATAAGAACTTCTCAATTTTCAGGTTACTAAGAATTAGAGAAAAGATATCTGGAAAATGTACTTTTTATACAGAGAAATTTTTCTTCTACACAATTTATTGATATTCATGGAAAATTGATATTTTAAGTAGCATTTATATATATGCTACCTCAACAGTTTTGAAATTTGATTTGTTGATTTGTTAAGGGAACACACATGTAAAGCAAATTGGATAAGTTTAAAGATTATTGAAAATATAAGGACCTTATAACCTTAAATTGTAGTAGGTAACCCTGAAATGAAGATGTATCTGGTAAATATTTTGTATTGTTAAATATTCCTACTACTTATAATTGAAAGAATGGATCAATGTCTCCCTCTCCTATGTTTCATTTGCATTACAATGATGATATTCAAGTTGTATATCGTAACTCCTCAAACCTTTTGCTCGTTAGTGTTATTGTTGATAAAAAAAATCAACATTTTGCATTTTAATATTAAAAAGTTTGATAAATAAAATAATTTAGAGTTGCATGCATGAAACTAAATAGCTTGTATGCTGTATCATGAATTTATGATATAAGTTGTATACAGGACATAAAATTTTATTTTTAATGTTTTGCACAATATGTAGTACCTGCTAGTAACAAAATATAATTAAAAGAAAATTGTAAAGCTTGCAAAAAATACATTAAACTATATATTTAACTAAAGACATGATTTTGTAAATATATCATTTAGGTGCATGCAATATTTATTTTTGTGTGCCAAGTGCATGCTTATTTTACAGTGAAGTTATAAAAGGATCTGCATGAATATATCATAATCAATTGTTAAAATGTGTAATTATGTATTTGAAATATTTGCGAACCCAATATATATTTCTCCTGCACGTTGAAGCAACTGCCCCTAAAATTTTTTCTTTTGAATATGTACATCTGCATATTGAGAATTTCTCATAACTATATTTACGTACGCCCCTATTTTTTTCTCTGGCTGAAAACCAGTTAAAATCAATATATAGACTGAAGAACTAAACATAGATATTTTATTGTTTTGGACATCATTTAAAAAGCCTGATACACGTTTTTGTTAAGTTACTTTTAATCTACTTCCTTTAATAATTTTTGATGGAGGGGGAGTATCTTGGGTCTTTTACCTATTTCATTTGTTTTAATTTTCATTATAACTGTGCTGATTGTTTTATTGGTTTAGTATGTGTTTGACACAGCATGTTTTAAACATGTGTTTTGTACCTACATTTCAAACCAACTCTCCTTTTTCCAGAAAGTTTTTGACATTCATGTGCAGCACATGTGACTGTATTGTCATATTTTCACATTTTGTAAGACTAAATTTCAATGCTGTTAATATGCATATATAGCTAAGGGATCTCCATAATGTCAACCACAATCGATGGTCAATTGTTTGGTTGGATGTATTTTGGTCAATATCGAAGTCTTGAAACATGTGAAAGAATAAATATAGTGCAAATATTATTTTGTCCTATATTTTTATAAAAACATTCTTTCGCCTCAATTTTTAAAACCGTGAATTGCAGATGGATTTTTACAGGAAAAGTAGATATGTGTAAAAATTTGTGGGTATATTTGATTTAGATTCTGCAAGTTGGTTTACATGAAAAATCTCTATCTTCTTCATTAGGAGTAACGAGGGTATGCATTAACATAAAAGGAGAATTGTGTGTTATATAGTTTTCTATTGCTTCATTTCAGATAAAAGTACAAATGAACTCCTACAAAAAATACTAACTCTCGTTTTACTATGGTTCAATTCTATTTTTCAAAAAGTTCAAAGTTAACAATTTATGCAATAAAATTAGATGCAAATAGTTTAAATGTAAATCAACTAAGCGCTGTTAACTTAAAAATAATTTTTGTGTTGTATTCTCAAGTTGAGAAATAGTAACTTGAATCAAATAAATCAGATTGCTAAATTATAAGTACTTTATTGTTGCATATTTATCTGTATTTCTATGGTAATTGTCAATTTAAAACTAACTTCAGGATTTCTATTGTAGGCTGGATTTCATTGTTTATTATGATACTAATAAATCTCCATTGAAAATAAAAGTTCCTTCACCAACTCAAACTGTAAGTATTTAATAAATTTTTTGATGGTGCTAATGATTTTTGCTTTAAAATTAGTTTACAAATTTATCAATTTCATGTAAGGGGTGTAATTTTTGACAAAATTTTAATCAAATTTATTAATTTCACATTTTTTCTAATTTTCTATTTTCTTTTCCCATCATTAAAAATAATCTAATGCAAGAAGTTTTATCAGGGATCTTTACTTAAATGCAAATCTAGAAATTTGAACATTTTTGTTGAAAGTACATAATTTTAAATCTACAGATACTGCATTGATATACTATCTGGTAATTCCTTCAAATGAAGGGGGGGGGGGGAGGTCTGAAAATTGCCTGATATTTTCAGTTTTTTATTGCGATTTAGCTTTTGGGGCTTATTATCATGTAATGAATCATTCACATTAATTTTATTTCATAAAAAGTTATGAAAAGATCAGTTTACTAGTCAAGTTTGCATGTTGGAATATTTTTAAAGTAGATTGTTATAATATCTAGGTTTTTACATAGAGAATTGGCGTAGTATTAATTTCAAAATGTGTGGCTTTTTAACACATTAGAAAATTAGGATTTTTAATGATACAAACATTCTACTAATTAAACTTCACAAATCGGTAAAATCTACATACAGGGGATTAGTTTTCAAGGGGTCAAGGCACTGAATTTAGAATATTTAAAAAAAATTCCCTTTCATTAAAATGAATAGTTTTGTGTGTGGTTTCCATAATACATAACTCAAATCTGATTTATGTACAAAAGTTTCATTGACATAGTAAAATTTAATCAATTGGAATGAAAGTTTATAATGTTTTAGGTTATGATGAAGCCTAAGATTTTTAATTTCGATCCGTGTATTAAGATATCCAAGTTCAAAGATCAGATAATAGTAATTCTAAGGAATTTTTTTAAAACAATAGTTTCTCTCATGCGCTAAACAGAATTTTCAGTTTGTTTGGTATAACTTCTGCAGTTTTGTACAAGTTACTAGACTTTCTTGTACATTATTTAATATCGAATTTTTACTACTTTCATGAAATAAACGTCTTGGTTATTAAACATGTAGCTAGATACTGTTTATTCAGTTTCGGGTCGCGAGAGATAGTCTAGTATATTAGGTTCTCCATTGAGAATTGAAATATTTGTTACGGTCTGATTTTGGAATATATTCTAGCAAATTTCTTTCAGATTGTGCTTGCTTGTAATGGTGGTAACCGTTATGATTGTGTCTATTCTAAGTCTGCATTATCAGCTTTAGCATTCTGTCAAGGTAGGTCTCTTTCAGTTTCTTTTTTAACATAGGCTATATGCATGTTTTATTTCTGCATTAAAATCTCACATTTGTATAGAATTTAATGCATTTTCATTAGTTTTTAAGAATAGTTGATTCGGATTTTAATGCAGAAGGGTAAAAAACTTTTCTTCATGCACTTTTTTAAAGCTACTTGTATTCTTATTCCCTGTTGAGCTATTCAAATATTTATTCCTGCATATAAACAGAAAGATGTTTTAATGTTAGTAGCAATAAAACAATATAAATATCACTAAAATCTAAAATGAAAACAAGTTTTTAATGAGTTTTCAATCAGGACTGTGGACTCGGTTAGTAGCAGTTTGGGGTGTAGTTGGAATTCTTAAAAATATACGCACTCCAAAATAATTTTTTATTTTGGAACATTTAATTTTTTAAGTTTTCAGGCAAAACATTAAATGTTAAAAAACTGTTTATGAAAAATTGTAATAAAGTAGGGATTGAAAGAGAAATATATTTTGATGAAACAAGTTATATTTGCCTGAAATTAAAAAAAAAAAAGTAATTAAATGTGGATGAAAAGGATGTTTCTAAGATCATAGCAATATATGGGACTCCAATCAGGCAAACATTTACCTAAATCCATGAAATTTGCAATTTTTGTCAGTATTTTTATATTTTATAGCAGTGATCGTAATATGTAAAGTATTTCTCAAGGGTATGAGAGATTTTTGGCAAATAATTCATAAAACAGAAGATTCCATAAAAACTACTAATTAATACAACTTATTTTTGTATTGGAGTATGACAGTAGAAACAAAAAAGTGAGTTTATAATGAATGTTTGAGATAGACTCCACAGCCATGTTTTAGAACCAGGTAGGGATATCCAAATCATAGATGTTAATTCAGAATCTGCAGCCTGGAATTCAATTTCCGCATCTAAATAGTAGCAGGTTTGCCTTTTAATGTAGCAGCAAATTCCATGATAATTGTCAATATTATTCATACAAATTCTGCACTCGATATGTGTACTTCAGAGTTTGTATGTTACCATGATGTCGGTGAGACGACATCACTGATGGGTTTGTACAGAGTTCACATATTTGCGCATAAGCTGGGAGTTGGATGACTCTCACCTTGACTAAAGAAACTAGCAAGGCACTGTAAGTCATGTTTACGTGCTGATTTTGGACATGTTGTTATAACTTTTGCTGCTCTGAAATCATGTTCATTAAGTTGAAA
Organism: Amaurobius ferox; assembly: GCA_951213105.1. Classification (NCBI taxonomy): domain Eukaryota; kingdom Metazoa; phylum Arthropoda; class Arachnida; order Araneae; family Amaurobiidae; genus Amaurobius; species Amaurobius ferox. The sequence continues at coordinate 27,322,367 of OX578150.1, read as the reverse complement.
GTCCTTGCATGCATTGTTTTGTTAAGCTTTAAATTTTTCTTAAACATAAATTTACTTTAAATTAAAATAGTAGTTTAAAGTTTAATTGAATCAAGCTCTCAATTTTTGAAACATATTTTCACCATCTGCAGCTGATAGTAGGGACTCTGCTGCTCTGCAGTATAAATGGCTGCCCTTTTCACTGATGTCATGATGTAGTTATTAAAGTACAGTAAAACTTTCACAGGAAAGGATGGCTCTTCATTGTTTATATACAGTCAAAAACTTGCAAGACTAAGAATTCCAAATTTAATTTTCAGTGTGTTACAGCTAGACTATTTTACCAGTTCTTGTAAAAAGAGGCGAGAATCTGAGAGGTTTCAAATTATCATGTTTCAAAAAGTGATGAATGTATTGCAAAACTTTACATATTTGTATTAAAGTAAATAAATGCATATATTATTGAAAAGGTGAAATATCCTGTATCTTACATGAGTATTTTCTCACTCCCCTTTTGAGGTGCTGATTTGTACATCTTTATTTGTAGGTACTATAAAACTAAATCCATTTAGTATTAAAATTTGAATTTATAACTGAAATAGTCTCATATATATATATATATATTGTAGTGAAATGAAAAGTTATCCAATTTATTTATTGTAAAAGTTGCTTGCTAGTCACCATGAGAATTTTTTTCTCCCTTTAAATGAAAAGTTTACCATTTCTTTAAAACATTTTGTATAAATAAGCTACTGTGATTGTTATTTGTAATAAAATTAATGGTGTTGGGAAAAAAATAATCATCTAAAACTGTAATGTCCAAAATTGTAAAAGAACTTTAAAATATAATACCTAAAATTGTGCCATCTGACGAGTATTTCTAACAAATTTTGTGTGTGTTTGTAGTAGAAAGTTGAAGTTTTGAACAACTGCAAAATTCATTATGAAGGTATTTCAGGTCCCAGGACGATGGGAATTGGCAAGATTTTTTTTAAATTTGAAGTGGTTTACAAGTTATGAACAAAGGCCACAAACAGCATAGTACCATTTATGATACACACTACATTTAAAAATCTATCCAGAAAGACAAAACTATTATACAGAAGGCAAAGTTTTAACAGCTGTTTTTATGGATGAGTCGAGATAATTTTGAAACCTTTTTGTAATTCTAGAAGAAAACAATTGATAAAATATCAATGAAAATTAAAAGTAGAAAAATTATGTAGAATTGAAATATCAAATTTTTGAAATGTGAACTTCAAATTTATTGAAAAATGAGTTCTTAACTGAATAATAGAATTTATTGATTATTATTAAATTAATTCTTAACTGAAAAGCAAAAATTTATATTTAAATGAAAGGAAATTAAATGTCTAATAAAAGCATTACAATTTAGATAATTTAAATTGTCAAAACTTAAAAATGGCAAAAATTTGTTTCTTTAACCACAACTACTAAATTAGAATGGAATCTTGCATAAATATAAATACTTGAAATTAAGAAATGGTCATTACTAGTTTTGTCTCCTGTACCTGTTTAAGTAAATAACCCTCTAAAATTACTAAATATTGAAGGCAATTCAACAATAGTGAATGACTCATGCAGAATGCCGACAGTCATAGTTTGTGGTGCCGCCACCGCATGCCTTCGAATGAGTCTATCAACGTGTGCTGATGTATGTCTGTATGGACCTGTACCATTGCAACGATTCACATGCCTTTCTTCAATCCATCTTCTCCAAATACTTTGCACAGTGTCTATGTGTGCATCTATGTGTGCTTCAGTGGCAAAGTGCTTCACCACCCAGCCGAACATAGGCTTAAAATGAATCCCCTTGTACGATCATCCAAATGCTGAAATGGACTTCGGCATCATTGGCCAGGCATCTCTTCATCAAAATGCGTCTTCTGAAATGATAAACAGCTCAGAAAGCTGGTTTCCATAGGCGATAGACAGTAACAACTGTTGGCTCATCTGCATTTTCCATCCCTTTTATATTGCACTCTAATCACGTGACCTACTTGCATTTCTGATCATTTTCATGCATCGGCCAGCTGCTTTTGTTTAGTAATTTGCATAATTATATGGCCAAAGTTTCATAGTGTTGCATTTTCTATTTCTGGTAGTGTATATTAAACAAGTTGTTGCATTAAATCTTCACTTATTGGCCACCGGAAAGAAACATATTTAATAGAGGATAGATAACATAATGCAACCCATTCTTTTATCTTGAATAAATCATTTTTATTTACAATTGTATTTCATATTTAATGTGCCAAAATAAGCCTATGAACATTTTGTCTGTCACGAGAGGAAGGCGGCACACTTTGAAAAAAGGGAGATGTAAAATATTTAGCTCATTATAGTGGACTTTAACGATTTTATACGTAGTGTGAGTACAATCGGTGTTAGCAGCACAGCACTAAATGGGCAACTTTTGTGCTACTTGTGTTAAACATCACAATTATGCACATTATCCATAACTTTAGCTTGAATATCATGCACACATCAAAGTATCAACTAGAAATGGTAATGAAATGAATACTTCATGAGTCCATAGTAGGGGCAGAGTTTTTCCCCCACTTTGGTCTCTGGTATGTGATTCATCAGATAGCTTGCATTTCATTAACTTGTCTGAAGCAAAATTTTTCCACAGGCTTGTACTTGCCCCTCCTCTGTATCCTGGATCACAGCGAGGGTGAGTTGCCCAGGCATGACAGCCCCTGGGTTTGCTGTAAATCTTCATATAAGTATCCTGCTAAAACTCCAATATTTTCTTTTTCCTGACTAGTTGGTGTCTCATTTTATGCACTGTCAATTCCATCTATATTGTCAGTCTTTGAACATAGTTTAATTCAATGTCACAAGTATAGGGCATAATTTACATTAATAAATTTCATTTTTATTATTAAATATTAATACAAGTGACCAGCTATTAAGATGCTCAAAAAACCCAAATCGTGCAACTGATCATGGCAAAAATTTTTAAAAATGCTGTACTAGTCAGTGGAAGTTATTAGCCAGCTTGGTAGTGATTATTGCATGTATTTAGCTATTGTCTATGCATCTTATTTAAAATTTAAGTGTAATTTTGGGTATCTAAAACTTGTTTTTTCAGCTATTGTATATGAAGTTCTCTACAAGAGGGTTTTTGAACTTGGCTCAGATGTTGATATAGCAGTAGAGAAAATGCTGCATGACAAAGCATATTCTAAACAAAGGAGAAACAACTTATTGTGCCATCTCTTCAAGGAGAAGTACGCTTGAATTTTTAAGTGAATGCATAATTGTTGCAAATTTGTTCATTAATATAGTGTTATGATTATAATGCAGAATTCGTGATATCAAACACTTGTTAAACAAGAAATATCAATCATGCATAAAGCATTGATTATAAAACACTTTCCAACTTTAATGCAATATCTGTAAAATGCGATATATTCCTCGGTAATATTTTTAAAATTATCACAATACATTATTAATTTATTATATTTAAAAACTTAAAATTTCATCGAAAAAAATGAACTTTATTCAAATGACTGCATTGAAATATAAATTGCCTGGTTTAAACATCTCGGGGATTCGTGAATACCGATTTTTAAAATTTTAATTATTTTTTTTGTTATTTAATGTTTTATGCGATTTCGACCGTTTTTTGACATTTTTGCTCTTTTTTCTTCACGATCCAGACATCGTAGAAAAAAACAAATCACACCATCGGAAAGAGCAGAGAATTTCGAGTAAAAATATATCAATTTCAAATCTCAGGGACAAATTCTAATATTTTTTTATGATTTTAAAACAAAAGTCACTTTTGGCTCAAAAAAACGATTTTTGGTTTTTAAATTCTCGCATAGTAAAAAGTACTCATAATTTCGACTCATAATTTACATTTTTAGAAAGGTCAAACATCTGGCATTCTTACAAGTCCAATCTGGTCAGGAAATATTCCGTATTGCCCACAGGATCGGGATTTTAAAAGTTTCCGAATTTCAATTTCTCAGCGTTCCGCTTCTTAACCGGCGTTTCTCCCCCGCAGAAGGAGGGAAGGTGGTGGGTGGGGACGTCAAGGTGGAGGTGACGTCACGGTTCTGAATAGAGCTCATTTACTCCATATAAATTATTATTTATATTTTAAATGATGGAACGATATGGATTTTTTAAATGTATAGTTTAACTTTTGGATTTTTTTAAATGGATATTTTAATTTTATGAATATTTTAAATGATGGAACAATGAAACAATGGAATGAGGATGACTGAATTAAGCATATGGTCATTTTAAATTGCAAATTAGCGCGCGGGAAGTTAGCGGTAGGCCCGGGTTCGATTCCCGCCACTGCCAAAACTGCCGCCGTGTTTACGTGGAATACGATCACGTTAAATATGTGGGTCCGTAAGTTCTTCCGAGAGGTTGGTGGTAGGGGAAGGAGGATACGGCCCCTGTGGATGCCTCCCCCACTGGGTTCCCGTCTAAATTGGGTGAATATATAGAAAGTTATGGAGATTGTCGCGGAGGGCACGGCAGCCCAGTGGTTAGCGCGCGGGAATTTCACTCAGTAGGCCCGGGTTCGATTCCCGCCACTGCCAAAACTTACGCTACAGTCACGCAGAGTACGATCACGTTAAACATGTGGGTTCGTGAGTCCTTCCGAGAGGTTGGTGGTAGGGGAAGGAGGGTACGGTCTAAATTGGGTGAATAAAAAGAAAGTTATGGAGATTGTCGCGGAGGGCGAAGTAGCCCAGTGGTTAGTGCGCGGGAATTGCACGCGGCAGGCCCGGGTTCGATTTCCAAAATTGCCGCCGTGTTCACGCGGAGTAAACATGTGGGTCTGTAAGTCCTTCCGAGAGGTTGGTGGTTGGGGAAGGAGGGTACGGTCCCCGTGGCTGTCTCCCACTGGGTTCCGGTCTAAATTCGGTGAATAAAAAGAAAGTTATGGAAAATGTCGCGGAGGGCGAAGTACCCCAGTGGTTAGCGCGCGGGAATTTCACTCGGTAGGCCCGGGTTCGATTCCCGCCACTGCCAAAACTGCAGCCATGTTCACGCGGAGTACGATCACGTTAAACATATGGGTACGTATGTTTTTCCGAGAGGTTGGTGGTAGGGGAAGGAGGGTACGTTCCCTGTGGATGCCTCCTCCACTGGGTTCCGGTCTAAATTGGGTGGCACATCCTGGCCGTCCAACCAGTTACCTTACACTTTTATGATAGGTCGCGCCAACGAGTTTGCCACGGTTGGAATTTGCCACGATCAGCATTTTCAAGGGTTGCGAACAGGCTGGTCGCCAAAGGCGGCTAGTGATCTATATTTAAAGATCCATCAAATTTTTGTCGAATAAAATGTTCAACAAATTTAAGCTGTGTACCAAATTTTAACTCTCTAGGACGTAGGAAAGTGCAATTAAAATGCCATCAATTAAATTTATCATGAAGAGTTATATAAAATTTAAAAAAAATGAAAAATTGTTATCTACCAAATTTATTTTAAAACATGAAGCCACTCCCATATGCAAAACGTTTAAACAAATGGAGAGATATTTATTATATAATATATCTCTCTTTTCTTTCTGGAAGATATCCCAAAGTCAGAATTTAATTGAATTTGTTTTTTTCCCTATATTAAATAATTTTTTTAATTAAAAAACTACTTAACATATTTTACTGAATTTTTTTTTTATATATTCTATGGGATAATGTGAATATTTCCTAAAAATTTCGAAGCAATTCATGAATTTTAAATTTACTTAAAAAATGTTTAAAAAATTAGGTCCCATAGGGTTCAATGTATTTCATTTTTTCAACCCGGGTTCAATAAAAAACTAATTGGGTGATATTTATTTATATTCCCATAGGTCCTACAGACCGTCTGAACAACATACTAAAATTTCATTTTGATAAACTCATTTTTATGGCAGTTATCGTGCTAACAGACAGACAGACAGACAGACAGAATGAACAAAGTCATAAACACTTTTCAACTTTGTTGTAAAGTGTTAAAAAATCATTGTAAATGTCATTCACTCAAAATTTTACACATTCCAATTTTCCCAGGTTGGCAGGTATGTAGATGCCATATTTTATTTTGAAGTGGGTCACGTGATCTCTTCATATAATGGTCACAGGATCTCTTCATATAAAGGTTGCAATTATTTTAATTTTTATTTAAAAAACTGCTGAATATATTGTGCTTAAAATTTTTTTATATATTTTATGGGATAATATGAATATTTTCTAAAACTTTTGAAGCAATTTGTGAATTTTAAATTCGCTTAAAAAGTGTTTGAAAAATTAGGTCCCATAGTGTTCAATGTATTCCATTTTTTCAACCCGGGTTCAATCCAAAACTATATTCATTTATATTCTCATGGGTCCCACAGACTGTCTGAACAACGTACTAAAATTTCATTTTGAGAAAGTCATTTTTACATCAGTTATTGTGCTGACACAGACAAAATGAACAAAGTCATAAACTCTTTTCAACTATGTTGTAAAGTGTTAATAAAATTGTCATTGTAGTAATGCATTGATAGAAATTGCATATTTTTTTTTAATGAGTGGCATTTTAAATAATTAACTATTTAACAATTCATGTTCTGGCTGGGTGCCATTTTATTCTTTTTTTTTTCCTTTATATTTATTCAATTTTTGCCTATTTCTGAGCTTTTGGTATAAAAATTTAAAAAGTAACTTTTTGAAAATTAATGTGAGGACTATTTCGTTAAGATAGTCTTATTTCCTACCTTACTTTCAACATTTTTGTAATTTACATTGCTCACTTATCGCCAACAGGTAAAGAATTAAAGCATGTTTCAACTTTTTGGGGACACCCTGTATACTCCTATTTCTTCCATTTGTGCCCATTTCTTCTTTTTGACTTCAGGTTTGTTGATTTGTCTAGCATTGAAAAAGAGGCTCTAATGCATATTTTAAACAACTTTATGCTGCATTGTTTATTTTTCTTAATTATGTTAAAGGTTTTTCTTAATTTTCTTTAAGAATTTTGCCATTTTTTAAAGTTTTAATGTGCAACAATTTCTTGCTCAGAAATTTCAAATATTTTTTATGGATAATCTTCTATTTTGAATTGTTAATATTTCACTGACTATAAAATCTACTTTTACAATATATTTAGCTTGGTGTTCTTCCTAGTACCAACTGTTAATTATCAATTCCAAGATTTACTTGGTTCAATTTTCAACTTACTCGTAGCTAGAGCCACACATTTCTTATCTTTCAATTTACATTATCTTTTATTATCTTGCTTATCATTTGATTTACATTGAAATATAAATGAGAACTGTACTGAAATGTTGCAAAATATTTGAGCTGAAATTTTAATTTTCAATCATTGAACTGAAATGAAATGTTTTTAGTTGCAGAATTGATGGAGTATCAGAAAGCCACAACTTACCAGAGGATGATCAAGCATCATTTAAAGTAATGTTTTCTATAATCTATTAGCTATTCTAAAGTTTTGTTTGTTTTATGTTAATGAATATTGTTAACATTCTTAATTTATGCATTTTGTTTACATTTTATGGCATAGGAAGAGTATTATTATGTTAATAAGTGTGTAATATTACATGAATATATCCATGCTTGTATACAGTCTTAATGGTCTCTTAAATACACATTGTCAATTTTGTTAACTTGCAATTTAAGTCTGAATATATTTTGTAGCAATGCTGAAATAAGTTAGAGGGTGTGACTTGAGAATCACTCTCCACTGGTGAGCTTAACAAAAGACCCATTAGGCAAATTTCACGAGCAATTGCGTGCAATTGAAACTGCAGCACATGTTTGTAATTGAAAAATAAAAAAATCTATGGGAAGCACATGACCTTCCCGACAGACTCAAATTCATTTCCTCTATTTCTTTCATAATTCATTGAGTTTAATTGCACAAAATGACACTAATTATTTGAAATTACTTTGAATGTGAAGCTTTAATTCAATTTTCATTTAAAAACAATGTACATTCAAAAACCCTCATAAAATTCCACATCTCAAACAAACCCATTGCTAAATTAAATTTCAAAATCTTATGCTGTAATAAATAGAAATAAATTATTGAATTTGAAGTTTTTCTGCCACAATCTTCAGATTTAAAAAAATTAGAATATTTTTTCTCAGAAATGGCATTGTAAAAAACAAGAACTGTGGTCACTAAAAATGCAGAAGTTGCCACGAAAAATTTTTAAAGAAGTAATTTACTGATTTTCAAAGTTTGAGAGCTAAAGCAACCAGATGTTGCTTTCTGCAACCAAGCCTGATTAAGATGATAGTATTGGGGGGTGCTACATCTTAAAAATAGTTAAAATATTAGCATTTTAAGAAAAAAAAAATATAAGGTATTGTTTAACCACTTAAGCATATGCCACAAAGTGCATTTAGGGGTAGCAAAACAATAAAAACCTTACTAATATGATGCTCTGTTTGGGTTTCGAAGAACTTTGTTTTTTGTTCTTATTCGTCAGTTCCATTGTCATTATAGTTGTTCATGGAGCATGGTTTTTGAAGCAAATTTATTTTGATGATATATCTTTTAACGCATTTAAATACAAAACTGAACATTATCATTATTTTTCATTCAAGTGATGCATTTTCTTATTGAATACAGAAGGGAAAGTTCTTTTAGGTTGTGCAGATTAAAGGGAGATTATTATCGCGTAATTTAGGCTACTTGACTGCGCTTAGGGCAAATTTTCTGTGGAAGTGCAATTTAAATTTAACTCATTCAAATTTAACCGTACTCATTACAACCAAATCTGCACTTTTGTCGGTGAAACCAAGGTTTCCATTTTATGTGCAGAAAAAGCAGATTTACGAAAGTTTATTTTCTAAAAATTAACATTTAAGTCATTAATAGGGTAAATATAATTAGAGTAAAATAAAACTAATCTAAATTGAAAATACCCAGTTAGTAGCAGCATAAGCAGCTGATTAAAAATATTAACAGATTTTAAAAACATAAGGCAACCACTTTTAGGATAAAGACAGGGCAACCACATCACTAACGGATAAGGAGGTATCTGTTGGTGTGGTTTCTCTGTCTGTTTATCCTGAAGGAGGCTGATTTTTGCCTCTGAAATCATTTTATACTTTTAACTAGCTGCCTATGTTGTTGCTAACAAAGCATTTTTTTTTTCCAGATAATTTTAGATAGCAGTTTAAACCAATTTTTTAAAAGTAATTTTGACAGTGCCTGATAATACTTATTGTAATAGCATCCGATTTTAGAATTTGGCTAGTAAAAAGTTAATTTTTTAAAAACCTTTCTTTAAAACAAAGTGTTGTGATGTGGAATATGGCTTATGTTATTTTGTCTTCATTTCAGAATCCCCGTCTAGAAATTCGAAAAGCTCTAGCTCAAGGCGTTCCACCTTTTCCTTACAAAGTGGCCAAGACCTTGGACCCAGGTATCTACAGGAATGTAGAATTTGATTTATGGAATGAGAAGAGAAAAGGTTAGTTTTTAATATGAATTTAGATTAAATATTTTGATGTTTAAAATCATTACTAGGTTCATTTATCTAAAATATTATCATGCTTAAGTCTTTCGTGTAGTTAGATTTGTATATATTTTGAATATTTGTGAAAGATCTTTATCTTTGTGACGGGTCTTTTTTATTTTGTGGCACCCCTTTCTAATTTTTTTTTTTTTTGACTGGCAGTTGAATAAATCAGTTTATAGTATTTATAGTATAAAATATATAGTATAAAATATGTCTTCTACAGTAGAAAACATTGTTTGTTATTGATGATTTTTTGCTAAAATGTTCTTACACAGGGCGATTTGTCCAGGTTTGAGAAAATAAGTCTGTTAGTAAACTCGAAAAGGAAGTTATTTTTGTTTATGGATTAAAATGATTTTGTTATGTAGGATATGCTTAGATTTTATATTTATTTTTCCAGAGGATCAAAAGAATGAACAGTTTATCATTCCAAAGTTAGAACCTGGTGTAAAATGCAAGGTTGGTTTTTTTTTTTTTATTAAATGTATCTGCAAAAATAATACATTTTTGTTAATGCATGTTGTCTATGGGATGTAAATTTTAGTTTGTAAATGAAATTTTTGCTGAAATGTCTTAAAGGGTATATTTTAAATGTATTAGTTCCCAGCAAAATTATAAAAAAATGTGTTTTGGATGTTTCAATATAATTGTTGTATAAGTGAATCTTCTGTCAACAAGTAAGATTTTCTCTACCATTTATATTTATTGAATTAAAACATCTAAACTCCTGCTTTGAAAGAGAGCTCTCTACTACAACAGTACAGATAAAGATAACATCAATTTTCAAATTGCCCCTTTTGAATTAAAATAGTTCATGTGCTAAACTTTTTCATTGGGCAACAATACCAATTATACAATGTGATCATAATACACCCTAAATAAGCTCCTTTGATATGCCTTAAATAAGTGCTTGATCACTAATTGTTGGCAAAATAATACAATGAAAATACTTTGAAGTTGCAAAAAAGAGAGAAGTTTCTTTACTCCCAATGCAAAATTTTAAAAATTATTACAATCTCTGTGAATTTTCACTCAATTTAAGTCAAATGTTAGCTCAATGCTTTTAATGATAATATGCCAAATAAAAAATTAGGATGAAGTCTTTTAAATGCTCTTAAAATTAGAAAACCTACAAATTAAATGCACTTGGTGTGCAGCTAGCTTTTTTTTTTTGTCAAGGTGAAAATTTTACAATTTTATCAAAACACCTGCTTTCAAATTATAGTCTACAATGGCAAAGAAAGAATAGATTTAATTAATTTGACAAAATGGTGAAAATGGTGATTTTTGACTTTGAAAAGATATAATTTTTAAAATGATTAAAGTTTTAAGAATCTCACCTGTATGCACATTACAGAGACAGGACGCATCTCTGTAGAAAATTTCAATGCTGTCGGATGCTTTAATTTTCCCTACAGATAAGACAGAAAGACAAACATCCTTCTTTTATTATGCAATATTGCAATGTCTAAAAACTTTGACTGTGCCATTTATCGTCCATAAAAAAAATAGTTTTCTTACAGCAACTGTTCTAAGATCGTCCCAAATGACTCTCCTATTTACATTGTTGGCTGAAAAGCTGCCCACATTTGGGAGTTTCAAGGGATAACCAATTACAAAGTTCCCAGGACAGTCTAAAGCTGCCTTTCTACTCCAATCTAGAAGGCAGATGGGTAATAATAATAAAAAGTACTTTACAGAAAAAGATTGGAAAAAAAAAATGACTATGCTCTTGGATCTGAATTGTGATGACTCACAATTCAGAATAACTCGTCGCAGAATTTAGAATAGTGGAAAATAGTCTTTTTTTTTAGAAATAAAGGGGGGGGGGGGTGGAGGAGTTTAAGTGGGTGGGATCTAACTGTACTCGGAGGAGCATATACCTTGAAAACTGCATTAAAAAACACTGGGATTGTGAGCTTATCTGGGGGGTTCAATCAGGGAACAGGAATTCACTCCTACATTGATATCTTGCAGACTTGATGCGTTGAAAGGTCCTAATATTTTAAATTTATAAATAAAATTAAATATGTAATATAAGTTGTAAGATCCCATTTTAGTTTAGATTTTTACTTTCTCATTATAGAATATAGTAAAGAAAAAATATTTTCATGAAAATTTTTGATGCCAATATGTTTTGGGATCTCCTGAACCGGTTTTGATTACTTTTAGAGTAATGTCAATCTGTCTGTGGTCGATTTCTTGTGTACATGATAGCTGCCACAGATACTAATGAATTTTCATGGAACTTTATATTCGGCTTTCGAAAAATTTAGAACTAGAGAATTTTTTAAAATTCAAACAATAACTTCAAAACTTATTTGAAATGTAATAGTCAATCATGGCAGCTTAAGACAAAATGGGACATAATCATACATAAAAAAGGGTTATTTATGGCTTAATGATCATAAAACTTCAATTTCTCAACCATTGTAGTGAAAAATAACCACAATACAATTTTTGTGTTAGTGACCTCATTAGCCTCCCCCCTCTAAAGTGCATTATCAGAACTTGTTATTGAAGGATTTTTTCAAGCCCTTTAAAATGAAGGATAACCTGCTATAATTGTGATCATTTGGAGCAACAATACAAATTTTTCAAAATTTCTCTTGCAAAATTTACAGGGGGGGGGGGGGAATCACATGTTGCTTTAAAATAGATTCTAGTATGAGAATTCAGAGTTTATCTCCACTCCAGGTAATTTATTATAAACATATAAAAATAATTTGGCATCAACATAAGCATAGAAATCTATTGGTTCTCAGTTCTTTGCATACAACCAACAATATTGTTATGCATTAATCATTACTGTATGTTTTATAAACATGATTACCGACTACTTTTATTTTTTATAGGTTCATATTAACAAAGAAACTTATGTTGGTCATATTCAAGATATTTTTAATGATTGTGATAATGTTTCTATTTATATAGAAGAGCTTTGCAAGCGGTAAGTATTGTATTTTTCTTTTATATCCTTTGTTTTAATGTTAATTTGTGAAAGTTGTACTCTGAGCTGTATGCAAATTCTTATTCATTTCCAGAAAGATGGTATATTGGGAAAAAGCCAAATTAAAAAAAGGAAATAATAATAAAAAAATTTATGCCAAATGTTATATTAATCTGTTTGCGTGTAATTCTTAAAATTTGAAATAAATGACATTTTAAAAGATGTAAACACCTTACACATTTGAGTCTATCAATATTTTAGATCTAAGCATGTAGTATATGCATGTTTTGTTATAAAATAAGTCAATGTTTTAAAGCTTTTAAGCATTCTTTGACTTAATAGTTAATTTAAATTCTCTATACTAGACATTTTACTTTTTTCTGAGTAAGGGCAGTATCTTATGTAGATATTCAGTTATTAGTAAAGGCTGGAGTTTAGGTAAGATGCCTTAAGAGGCATTTTTGCCTTTTGGTCATATTTAAAAGAAAAAAAAATCTTTGCTTATATTGGTTTAATTTATGTTTTATATTGACATTCCTGTTTTTCTAAAATGAGTGCAGTTGAACTGTGTAAGACATGCATTCTAAAAAAAAAAGAAAATTCTTTTTAACTAACATTTTTAGCTCTTACATTTTTAAGTTTAGATGAAGAAGAATCCAACTCAATATGACTTGATAAATGAATAAAGATTCAGATTATTCATTACAATTTAACTTTCATTTAAAAATACTTTCAATTGATATTATTTCTCTCGATAAAAAGAACAAAATGTTTGTAAATGCTTTGCTACTCTGTTGTAATTCTGTTTCATTCGTCGTTGAAACCGATGCGTAATTATAATAAAATAACGTTGCCCGAGCGGATTTTGCACATGAGTTGCGATCCGTGAGAATCAGCAAACTGAACCAGGAGACATACTTGGATTTTGACACGGCAGACTTATTTTTAACATAACAAGAATTTATTTAAATTTAACAGTTAAACAATTTTACAGACTAAAATATCATGGGCGAATGATCCAAGATGACACATCCTGACAATGGATGTTAAGTAAAATTGCATTAGCTCAAAGTCTTAACAGATATGTTGCGGAGACGAGAGGGATCATGATGAAACCCTCGGGGCATTCAGAATGCGACCGTTTGTCGTGGCTGCTCGCCGAGTGAATCATGACGAACAATATAGTCCGCCGTATATATCCTCCATCAAGTTCATTGGCCCCTGGCTGTGGCGTCTTCTCAGAAACAATGAATTTTGAGACTAAGCTCCACAAGTGACATTTTAATGTTTCACATGGCCCTGTATTGACATGTTTATTTCCTCCAAACTGCCGTTCTTTGGGCTAAGCCCTTGTGCTGACACATTCATGATGCAACCTCCGTGCAAAGTCTGGGAGATTTTTCGTTGGTGTGGAGTCCTTTCCTCGAACTTATACCGCACATAGAGTGCGGGGTCATTGGCATGTAGGTCTCCAGGATATTTTCCCCAGCAGAACCTTACAATGTTAGTGAATACTCAGATATTACTAAATGATATAGTTTGTGAAATAGTATTTGTTCCCAGACAAGAGTTACATTGTGAGCAAAAAATGCAAGCCAGTTTCTTTTAGCAAATGACTTGAAAAAAAAAATAAAATAAAACATTGCTAAAATACATAGTTGATACTAATAATTCAATTTTTAATAAAATTGATCCTTATAAGTGTCATGAATTATAAATATGCTCTTATTACTTTCATAAAAGTTAAAAGATTTGATTATCTTTAATTTTAAAACATGTTCTAAGTGACAAAGTTTAACTTCCAACAATTAAAAAAAAAACTTCTAGTAATTATCTGTAACATCAAAAATAAGTGGTCTGATAAATAATTTTGCAAAATTAGTTAAATACTTCTATAATTTCAATTCTTTTTCAAATACTTTGCACTTAAATAAAACAACAAAATGGGCATTGTATACTTGCCAGTCTATTTTAGTATTTTATGCTGTCTGAACTTCTGGACTTTCATTATTAAGATAATATATGGTGACTATTTAAATGGACAATTCTCAGATGCAGGCATTGCACTGTGTATCACACTTTTCACAACTTGTGATAAGGAAGTTCATTTTGGCAATTGCGATGTGTAAATAAAAAAAACTGTGAATTTTCATTGTCAGATTTGGTTAAACCCTTTCATTACTAATGTTCGTAATCATGAACAGATGCTTAAATATGTATTACATATTTGCACTTATAACTATTGTTGATATTTTTATCTATTTCTAAATGTTTTTGAATCTGAAAACATTGATGCTCTTTGTCTTTCGATGAACAATTAAATCTGTAATTTAGATGTGAAAGGCATTAACAGGGTTTGTGCGCACTCTGGAAATCGGGAAAACCAGGAATTTACAAGGAATTTGAAAGAGGACTAACATGTCACGGAAATTGCAGGGAAAATAGGTTTTTGGTTCGAAATTCTGGAAAGATCAGAGAATTTTCAACTTGTCAGAGATGCCAATTACTACGGACTCTCCGTAGTTTCTATGGGGAAACTTCATACTGCGGATTATGGAATTTATAGTTTCCTATGGAGAATTGTCTTCTGTGAAGGCCAATGTAAATTTACGGCAGTGTGCAGGGTAATATCAACCAAATCATTGTAACAGCGGGGATTTATGGCGGCATGAACTTTAATGCCAATCAAATGAACGTGACACCGGGTATTTATGACTGCATGCACTTTAATGCTAATCAAATTAACTTAACAATGAGGATTTACTGCTGCGTGGAATGTAAAAGATCCTTTTTTTTCCCCTTCTCCCATGGAAATAATAAATGTATTTCTTAAAAGTTGTTAAATTTCACTTAAATTGTTGAACGGTTAATTTTATAATTATTTTTGCCTAAACAGTGTGATTACGTAATTCACTTTATGTTCCTGTGAATCTCCAAGAGCCCATTAGTATTTTTTCTATCCATCCCATCATCTAAATGTTGCATATTAGATAGATTGATTAAACTATCTTTTCTTCATATTTTGACTATTATTAAGGGTTGATGTTGTAATTATTTTCGCATATGTTCACGTGAATCGTCAAGAGTCCATTATATATTTTTCCATCCATCTTCTAAATGTTGCATATTAAATTGACTAGAGTAGCTTATTTTTATAGTCTGGTTACTTATTAAGTTTGATTTGTTAATTATTTTTGTATAATACATATTTTTCTATTTTGAAAAAGGGTATGAACCCTTTTAACCACTTAAGAAGCGTCGATCCCATGAATCACTGGATGGGATATCTATCCCAATTTATCACTCCCGTGATATTGCCGGCTGAAGCATTTTTGAAGCTATACATTGAACGCCGCTAATGTACTTATGTATTTATCGTGCCTAGAAGAATTCGGATGTTTTAGTTCTTATTTGGATCTTTAGATGGCAGCATGAGTTTGGAATGAATTATTATTGCAACTATTTTTGGGACGCTGGGCAAATTATTTAATGTTCTTTCCCGCACACTGATTGTTGATTGTAGGTAGTTGATTTATAAAAAAGAAATTGCTGTTTTTCTATTTGCGAGTCTGTTGGATTCGGATGGCTCAAGTGATCTGGATGATAATAAAAATTAGAGGTACCGAAAAGAGACTAGGTACTTTCGTTCTGACTGCAATGTTGGACTCTGCATTGCATGTTTTGAAGCATATCACACACAAGAATTATTGAAACTTAAGCAATGTTCGTTGTAATTTGTCATAATTGCTTGGTATGTTATCCGTAGCATTTTCCAAACTAATAAAGAAATTGGAAAGAAACGTCCTTTTGCTATCATCCTGCATAATCTGTATATCGAAAAACCAACAATTAGATGCAAAATTCTCATATGTTGGCTTTTCCGTGAAACAGCTATAAAACTTTAAATTGTGTCCTAAAATTATAAATTGCATATCTCATTTAGAAATTTCATACATATTAAATTTCTTGAATAAAAAAAGTTAATTTTTGGATGGTTTTCATAAAAAATAAGGGACACTTAAGGAGTTTAGGGATATTTTCCAAAAAGTGGTATTAAAATAATGATTTAGGCAAATAAAAAAGCAACCATTTTGGCAAGGATATATTAAAATTTATATATTCACATCTATAAATACATTGCTATATTTTATTTTTTATTAAAGAGTAATATTTGTTATTATCATTAGTGAAAACTTGTGCTTTATCAAACGAAAATACTTGTTTCCAATATAAAGTATTTTTAACTGGATAAAAACTTATAATGTAAATATATATTAATGCATAATTATATATATGCTTAAATAATTTTATGTGCATTCAATTTTGTATTATGTGAGCATATATATTTCATTTCTTAACCTGACTACTAAAAACGTCTTAAAACTACTGATATTTTCTTTTTTCGCTACTGAAATCTTCATCAGCTGCGTGGCATCACTATAATAATTGAAGCTGTTAAGTTTCATGATCATTGTCATAAATAATCCCTTTTATATGTAATTATGCAAACTTTTGTCTCATGCTGCCATAGAAAATATGAAGTTTCACTCAAATTTATAAAAATTCTATCTAGTTCTAGATTTTTCAATAACAAAGCCGGGTATAAAGTTTCGTGAAAATCCATCAATAGTTGTGGCAGCTATCATGTACATTACCAATCGACCACAGATGGCTATTGCTCTAAAATAGTCAATGTGTTCAGCAGGTCCTAAAACATGTATTGGCATCAAAATATTGATACGGACAATATTTGTGAAAACAATATTTTCTCTATTCTATAGTATGAGAAAGTAAAAATGTAGAGACATTTCGCAAGGGAATTGAAGTGGATGGGGGGTCAACAGAAAAAATACCTATTGATAATCATATGCAAACAGTCGATCTTGCAATTGAAGGTCTTGGAACAAAGAAACTTCATAACCAACCAGGAAATAATGCCCATCAACCTACAGGATAAAAGAAAAATTGCTTTCCCACAAACCAAAATTAATGAAACATTAGTTCAAATGTTTAAACAAAATGATAAAATGTAAACTTTCTTTTTTATATATGTATATTTTTTCTTAAAATTTCTTTTGTTCCATTTATTTTTTTGTATTAAATATTTTTTAATGGGTTAACTTGACTTTTTATCATTATGCAATAAAACATTTTTAGTAAATATTTAGTTGATATTAAGTTTGAAAGTCCCAAATTGGCAAAGTCCAGGTTTTCGAGGTTGTACTGTATATGCAGATAAAATTGTTCACAAATATAGAAAATGTTGAGTTATTTTGAATGGTTTTTTTTCTCACTGTCATGTATTCATGATAAATATTAATTAAATCTAAAATCCTTTTTTGAAATTGGTGTTAAAATAGGAATACCGTAATACACAGTACCTGGAATTTTGATGAAGACAACGGAGAAAACTCGGGGAATTTCATTTTGGAAAATGGGCATGAACCCTGCATTGAAATTTGAAAAAGAAACTAAAACTTTCAAAACCCAAATCATAAATCACTCTAAAAAACAAATAAAAATTTTTTTTTTAAAGTATATGTAATGCACATCACATCTTATATATTTTAAATTGAGATATGCATGTTTTAAATATTTTTTTTATACTTTTAAAATAAAATTTCACTGATCATTAATATTTAACTCTCTAAAAATTAACACCAAAATTTTTTAAAGCAATTTTTTGCATATTTAAGAGATGACACAATCAATTGGGATACCTGAAAATAAAAGGCACTTCAGTAAAACTATTTTTAAACTAAATTGAATCTATTTTCAAATTTTTATTTCAGTTTTTTGTACTAGTAGTTTACTAATCTCTAATCTATTTTTTCATTTAAAAGTATATAAAATGATATGCAATGCAGCTATTCTTGTTAGACATATCTTCTCTGTTGACCTTTACAGTTGACATGTTATCTTCTATTGGTTTCAATTGAAACCGAAGTAAATCTAGTTTAGAACTATACACAGTTAGCATGTTGGGATTTTTTTTTTCTCTTCAATCGGAGGAAAGGAAATGGTTGCCATAGAAATGCATTGGCAAAAAAAATTAGACTTTTTAATAAACATCATTGTTTTCTTGCAAAGAAAGCCTCAATTGAAAAATCTGCTATGTAGCTAACTGCATGTTAGTATCTGGAAGAATCATGCCTAATTTAAAATAGATTTGTTGAAAATTGGCAGAGATATCGTGACAGATTAGAAAAAAACAAGATCAATCATGCATAAAGCATCGATTATGATACACTTTCCAACTTCAATGCAATTTTATTTAAGCATCTCTAAAATTCAATACATTCAGCAGGAATATTTTAAAAATTAATCACAATTTATTACATTTGAAAATTTAAAACTTCATCGAAAAAAATGAACTTTATTCAAATGATGTCATTGAAATATAAATCGCATGGCTCTGTATGTAAAAGCTGTAAAGATTTCATTCATCCACTTTTATTCTATTCCTTTCATTCATTACAACACCACAATAATTTATTTTATTTAAAAACTTAAAACCATGGAGGTAAACATAATTTAACTCTATGCTTAAAACTTCATCGAAAAAGTCTTCTATAAAATTGTCTATTCTCTATGTAAAATCAATTAATGTTTCATTCATATCAGCTATATTTCAGACTCAAAGAGCTAAATAATTTTGTGTTAAAGAAATTCAGCAATTCTTATACAATTCATCCTACATCTTTGTGTTTACATTCTCCATAAGTGAAAATTTGACTTCGTTGTAAAATAATCAGTTTGATAATAATTTAAACTCAAATATATTGTAATTGCGTTGTTTTAGAATGTAGATGCACAGAAATTAAGCAAAAATAAAGCAGTTTTAGGACGCATACAACACTAAATATAAATTAAAAAAAACTTTAAAAATCACAATTTTGACACAAGATGGATGTCATATTTTATTTTGAAGTGGGTCACGTTATCTTTTCATATGATATGGGTGGAAAACCCAGGCCGTCAGACTCGTCCAGAGGACTTGAGCAACTATTTGTGTAATTATTTTAATTTTTATTTAAAAACTACCGAATATATTTTGCTGACATTTTTCTCATATTTTTTATGGGATAATTTGAATATTTCCTGAAACTTTCGAAGCAATTTGTGAATTTTATATTCGCTTAACAAATGTTTGAAAAATTAAGTCCCATAGGGTTCAGTGTATTTCATTTTTTCAACCTGGGTTCAGTCCAAAATTAATTGGGTGATATTATTCATTTATATTCCTATAGGTCCCACAGACCGTCTGAATAACATACTAAAAGCAGTTATCGCGCTAACGAACAGACAGCCAGACAGAATGAACAAAGTCATAAACACTTTTCAACTATGTCGTAAAGTGTTAAAAAAAGAAAGATTTGGATGAAATTGTAATTAATCTTCAATTGTCTATTCCAGGTCCATAAAGTTTTGGGGACATAGTACTTAAAAAGTATAAAATATATTAAAACATAGTATAAAATTTGGGACATAGTATTTAAAGAAAAAGTTAATAAATATTCTGACACATCCCCTTTAAGATATCAAATGCATATTGAAATACAACTTTTTTCTCAGCATTTTGGGTACACGTAGTGAAAATAAACATTTGAAATTCTTCCATGTATTATGACACTTTGGTATCTCAATGGGACACAATCTATTCTTTGCTCTTTCTTTCCAAATTAATTTCATCTGCATATGTTATACATTTCTTATTCTTAAATAGGCAATTATTATACAAAGGAACAAAATAACTCAAGTGCTACATTTCCATACTGTGATATTTTTTAAACTTTTAATTATGAATAAATGAGTAGTTTGGCAAATTATAAATATAATTTAATATATTTAAAATTACTATAATTTATCATTAATCACATGGGTTTAAAATACATGCTCAGAATGTTAAAAATGAAAAACATTACCCAGTATAAAATGGCGCTAAATACTTCAACATAGTATAGGGCAACTTATACTGTTAACAGCATTATTGAGGAAAAGTACATGGCTCACAGAATATTGCCCCACCCAAAATTAAGAAATTAAAGTAGAACATGAAAAATCACAAATAAACATTGAAAAAATAGAAATTTGGTTGAATACAAAACTGTTTCTCATTAGGTACCAGAACAATTTGCATACAACCAAAGTGCTTTCTGCACATTAACTCTATACATATAGAGAAATATGAACCTCTCTCAATAATGCTGTTAATTATATATACATGTGTATAAATATATTGGTGAAATTGAGTCATAAGATCTAAAATTTGTTATTGTTTTGTTATGTGTTGGATATATTGTATTTCCATTTTATGTTTATTTATTATTTTTTGTATTCAGTTGTGTTGTGTCTTCGAGTGTTCTTGAAGTGGTACCTGTGCCAGCTTATAAAGGCAAGTGTTTATCTTCCTCTTCTATTTTATTGATCTATCAGTTTAAGCTTGTATGTTTATTGCTGTTCAATAGATTTTAAAATTGGTTATAAGTTATTATTTTTGCAATGATTATCCTAAACAAAGTGAACATGTTGCAGTAGTTTCTAACATTTTTGTGTTTCTGAATCCCCTTTACCTAAAGTTCTGTAAGTAAAAATTTAAGTCAGTTTTATAATAATCAAATATTTACATGTAATTCCAAATAATTGCTAATGTATGAAGAAAGTATCATTTTTCTGGAAATGTTTGAAATTTTGACAGGAAACACATTTTAATATTTTCAAAGCTTTAGGAAAGATTTCTGGCTGTGTCTAAGGTGTAGACACAGTTTAAACCTTTGTAAATATATTATGTAAGACCTTTTAACTACAGGGCAATCGGAAGTCATGCATATTAAATTACATAATTTTTTTCAGTTGTATGACACAAATATACCCTAAAAAATATATCTGAAATATAATCTGCAATTTTGCAAAAATACACCCTTAACATGCACATTGTTTACAGAGTGACAAAACGGTATGTGAGAATGTCGTTAAAACACAAGTGAAAGCATACAGAGTCATGAATACTGCCCATGAACTGAAAAAGGTCCCATTGAATAATCCTGTGCAGTTTAATGGAAATTGACTTAAACAGTTTAAAGAGTGTGTTAATATTGGGCCATGTGGAATCCCTCGTTGGCATGTCTACATTTACAAAATGATGTTGCTATACTGTGGAATGTTAGCAATAAACAGTTGTGATAAGAACAGTATGCTATTTTGATGGTTTTATGCATCAGATAGTAGATTGCAAGAGAAAAGTTTGTTTTGTTGAGAAAAGTTTGTTGTTGCATGTGTTGTACTAGAACATTTAAATAATGAACGAAAGAAAAGTAAACTGCTTGTCAAAATAAGTCACTTTCTGAAAAGTATTGTCATATATCCATAATAAAGGAATTAAAAGAAAATAGGAAATATGTTAAATTAATGAGGGATAGTGATATTTTTCATAAACTTGTAAATTTATGACCTGCTATAAGACATTGAGAAGTAGTATAATTTTAGCATTTCATTAGAATTGAAAAATGTTCCAACTAAATTAGCTTAAACACAGTTCCTATTTTTTTGTTGAACTTTCTGGCTCATTTTTCCTATTTCTAATCATTGCTGGATTCAATTTATATACTTCTGTGAACCCCGTTAAAAAACTTTAGTTTATATAACAAATATCACTCGTATTTGATAGCATTAACAAAAAAAACTGGGAGTCAATAAGACAATGAAAAACAATGGCTACTACGCATTAATATGACAGCATCTTTCCAAAATCATGTGGCATGATTGTATAATGTTATGTGTATCAACAGAAAAGTAAACTTTACATAAAAATCAACCCTTCAATATGTGAAAACTATCTTTGAGTTATGGTATGTGACAATATCCACTAACATTCATATTAAAAAAAATGGGTTCAACTTTTTGTATTCTAAAGTAGAAAGACCAGAGGCAGGGCAACATGTCTATACCCATGTTATATCGAAATTCATAGTTTAACCAAAGATGTTATAACCGGGATTCACTCTATTTACATATTTTTGGTACTAAACTCTTCATTTGAAGTTAGAGTGCAATAAACTAGCAGTTATAGCATAAATGAATGATACTTGTATTCAAGGATACTTATATTCAAGATACTTGTATCAAGAAATATAAAAATTCACCAAAAATTTTATTTCTTCTTTTCATCAAACATTTAGTGAAAACTATTGGAGTTAACACATTTTTAAGGTTTATTTCACAAAAAGATAGCTGTTAAACATGTTTGGAATTTTTCATCTTCTTTGCAATAAGTGTTAGAAAAGTAAACACTGAAAAACATAGTTTTGAGTGAATCCAAAATGAAACATTAAATCCACCTACAAACAATGCTACCGTTCTTCTTAAAATGCTTTAGGTTTTATTAATAATGAATGGATTTTAAAACTGTTTGCGGATTTGGAAAAATAAGTGTTTATGAAATCTAAATATTATAAGATCTCAAACAATTTCATAGAAAATTTTGGATGTTTCGCTTACTTTAAAAACAAGTTGTACAATTTGTTATAGGAAATGCATTTTATCAATAAATGTTGGATAAATATTTTGAATATGTCCCTAACAACTTTCTCTAATTGTACTTCAAGATGACAAAGATTTGTAACTCAAATTTAATTTTTTTTTTTTTGTAGCATTGACATGGCAAGGTGGAAAAACTTATAAAGTTTACACCGAAAGCGTGCAACCTGGAAGTGGTATGTACAACAGCTATATCAATCTTGTGTTTGAATTTCATTTTGTCCTCCTAATGTTAGATTTTTTTAATAAAAGTAATAGTACAGTTGAATTTCTTTAATCTAGTGTCGAGAAGGAAATTAACTTTTGCTAAATAATTGCTTTTTTGTCTTGTGTAATAAAGCAAGGTGTGTCTGTGTGTGTGTGGAAATCTGAACATCATATGGCCATGAAATTAGGTACACAATATACAGGTACTTCTCATTGCACACAGGTGCACTTTAGCATTATTTTTTAAATATTCCAATTAGTTTCAAAGTTATGAATTTTTAAGTCTAAAATCCCGATTTTATGCCATTTTGTTAATTTAAATTTATTCTTTGCTGCCACAGATTTGCAAACCATCAAGCAGTTTGGCAGATCTTTAGTTTGGAGGAAAATAACAACTGATTGTATCAGTTGCATTTATTTTGTAGGTTTTCTAAATTTGCAAATACAAAATGTCACCCTATTGGTATTATATTATCCTTATGAGTGTTGAACTAAAAGTTG
Organism: Amaurobius ferox; assembly: GCA_951213105.1. Classification (NCBI taxonomy): domain Eukaryota; kingdom Metazoa; phylum Arthropoda; class Arachnida; order Araneae; family Amaurobiidae; genus Amaurobius; species Amaurobius ferox. Next base: position 27,298,680 of record OX578150.1, on the reverse strand, counting down.
ACTGAAATTGGGTTAAAATCCTGAGATGGCGATAATTTTTGAGTTTAAAGAAACTTTTCGCAATTTCAAGTATTTTCATTTATTTGCATTGTGAGAACATTAGTTCAAAACAGACCATTTGGAAATTGAGTGCTGTTATCTGTATTATTTAAGTAGCAGGCACTTATTTAGGACCCGGGCAATTCATTCTAGCAAACATTAAGCATATTATAATACTGATGAATTTGTAAATTTTCTAATCAAAATAAGAACGTTATTTATAAATTAAAATTGTTTATTATAGTTTAATTAGTTACAAAATAAGAATGTATATATGAGTGTTTGATCTAAATTTTTTTTTAAGTCTGACATTTTATTAAAGTCACCTAATGTAGAGGATAAAATACACTGTAAAACCTATGTAATTAGATCTTGTTTAATCTACCATGGACTCCAAATCTAAATAGTATTGCTCATTGGAGATGTTGCTTTTGAAGGAGTGGTAAATTTTAAAGGAATGATAGGAGTATATTCTCAGTGGTTAAGGAGCATTTAAATATATTCTAAATATAACATCTATACCAATGTATGGGTTAAAGTAAACAAAGAAGTGGTGCAATCTTAATACAGTGGAACTGTAATAATTTGACATATATTTCCCCCATGGTTGGCACATTACTAACCCCTATGGGAAAAAGACTTTGTAACTTGATGCTTGTTAACAGAAATCTGCTTAAATTGACTAATTTGCACTGTTCTATCACAACTAATCTTTACAAATTGTCTGAGAGTTGGCTAGTTCCAAAAATTGACATGGTTGTTTTCGAGCATTTCAACAATTAAGTAAAGCATGTAACTTTGTGCGAAATCAATAGTAAACTGATTTATAATGTAAAATGCAGTGCAAATCAAGATAAATCATAAGCATGCATATGTTTCAAATAAAGGTAATCCAGAATTTCCTAAATGTGCATATGCTTATTTATGTTGATTTGCAGTGCATTTTACATTGTAAGCCAGTTTGTTATTTCAGAAATTCTTTGTTTCATTGTTCTCTATGGTGTTTGTTCAAAGATTCCCCCTTTCTTGTAACTTATGCCCTGGGGTGTTTGCTAAAGCGGTGTCACCAGCAAACATCTTTCCTAAATGCATGCTGGGAAGACCCTGATTTATCCAAGCTGCTTGAAAACTGGACTTCAAATTGGTTCCCGGTTTGGGAATATTGTTTGATGTGGTTGGTCTCTGCTATTGCAGTGCTCTGAGTTTTCAGGATCTTTTCCCATTTATTTGAATTAATACAACCGTAGCAATTTTCAATGTTGTTTAACATGATAAAGGAATTTTTAATACATATATATTATGTTCCTATGTTAGAAATAATCATGACAAAAATGATAGTTGTTTTTGATCCAGACTTAAATTGAAAGTAACATCAGGAAACAAATTATGTACGGTGTATATAACTTGCCTTTATGGACTTAACAGAAAATATAGTTTTTAAATTTTCATGTTGGTAATAACTAAATAGATGTCAGAAATGATAGGTAATAAATATACTCATCAAAAGTGAGTAATAAAATAGTTTTTACTTGCCTATAAATAGAAAAGTTCCTTAACTTCAAACAAATGTAGTACAAAATTTTAAATAGTGTTAAACTGACTTAAATCCATGCAGTCATCTGGTGGATGAAAAGGCAATTTATCAGACGTATACTTGGGGGCAAATGGTCATCAGCAATTTTACAAAATATGGAAATTTTTATAAATAAGGTTTTTTTATTACTAGTTTAAATCATAATTTTGAGATATTAAATACCTTCTTTGAAACATTTCCCCAAAGCTACAAAGTTAATTATATTGCACCAATTTTCCCCATAGATTGCCAAATTTGTTAGTGTTAGTCAGATAGAGGGGACACTCTACTCTTAAAATGCAAACTTGTCGACAAAATCAACGAAAGTTGAAACTTTTTTTAAATGAAATCTATTAAAGTTATTGAAATAATATTTTTAGAGTAGAAGAAAATATTCTTTTTTAAATAAAAATGAAAAATAATTGAAAATTGAGAAATATTTTATAAAAAATCATTTTTTTTTTCTATTAAATCATATGCTGTTGTGAGTATGATATCTTGAATTTTTGTGGATATAATCAAACTAGTTTAGGGTTTTATTAATAGCAACATCCATAATATACTTGCCTTAATTTTTAATGGTACAGATTATGTTTTACATTTAATTTTATTCAGAATTTTTAACAACTTTTTTCTTCTAAAATTAGCATTTGATAAGTTACACATATATATCTAATATGATTATTGGACAATGTCATTACTAAGCATACAAAATTTCATAAGAATTCATCAAACAGTTCTTGAAATATCATGCACTTAAATTTAAAAATCACTGTTTTAAGAAAAGTGCATTAAAAGTATAAATTTGTTTGGTATGGTATTGTTGATGTTAATTATTTCTGGAAATATTAAATAAATACATTCATAAATACCAATAGCACCAAAATGTTCAGAAATGACCAGCCTTTGCAACTAGACAATAAGAAAAACATCTTTTGTTTTATATGCATGATTTTAAGAATAGTGTCCCTGTTAAGCTTTTTTATATATAGTAATTTTAAAACTAAACTTGCACTGTGTGACAATGCATATTTTGAAAATAAAGTTTATAATAAACTTCATGTTTTGAAACAAATGTATAAAATTAGTACAAACTTTCTATTAAGATGATTTTTTTTTCCCCTGTAATGATTAAATATAATACCATATTTAAAATGCATTTATAGATTTGTCTGTAGCTCTTCTGGAAATTTTGGTAATTTTAATTAGTTCGATATGATTTTTAACCAGAGTTTTTATTTATTCTGATTTTTTTAACACTTTACAACAAAGTTGAAAAGTGTTTATGACTTTGTTCATTCTGTCTGTCTGTCTGTTAGCACGATAACTGCCGTAAAAATGATTTAATCAAAATGAAATTTTAGTATGTTGTTCAGACGGTCTGTAGAACCTATGGGAATAATATTACCCAATTAGTTTTGGATTGAACCCGGGTCGAAAAAATGAAATACATTGAGCCCTATGGGACCTAATTTTTCAAACATTTTTAAAGCGGATTTAAAATTCACAAATTGCTTCGAAAACTTTAGGTAATATTCAAATTGTTCCATAAAATATATAAAAAAAAATTCAGCGAAATATATTCAGTAGTTTTTTAAATAAAAATTAAAATAATAATTGCACCTCTTATATGAAGCGATCACATGACCCACTTCAAAATGATATATGGCATCCATCTTGTTTCAAAATCGTGATTTTTTTAAGTTCTTTTTAATTCATATTGAGTGTTGTATCCGTCCTAAAACTACTTTATTTTTGCTTAAATTCTGTGCATCTACATACTGAAACAACGCAATGAGAATATATTTGAGTTTAAATGCTCATCTAAATTTGATTATTTCTACAACTAAGCCTATTTTTCACCTATGTAAAATGTAAACAGCAAAATATATAGAATGAGTTGTATTAGAATTCCTGTATTTTTTTAACACACAATAATTTAGTCCATGGAGTCTGCATGGTTGATATGAATGAAATATTGATTTCTTAAAGAGAAGGACGATTTTTTTCGATGAAGTTTCAAGCATAGTTTAATTTTTTGTAGCTCCATGGTCTTAAACAAAATGTTTAAATAAAATAAATTATTATAGTATTGTGATGAATGAAATGAACGGGAGAAAGTTATGAATGAAAACCTGTTTTTATAGAGATCCAAGCGTGTTATTTTTTCTATGACGTCATTTGAATTAATTTCAGTTGTTTTCGATGAAGTTTTCAAATATAATAAATTATCGTAGTATTATGATAATTCTAAAACTATTACCGAGGAATGTATAACATTTTAGAGATGTTTAAACCAGGCAATTTATATTTCAATGCTGTCATTTGAATGAAGTTCATTTTTTTTCGATGAAGGTTTAAGTTTTCAAATATAATAAATTAATGCAGTATTGTGATAAGTTTCACAATATTACCGAGGAATATATTGCATTTTTGACTTGTTTAAATAAAATTGCATTGAAGTTGGAAAGTGTTTCATAATCAATGCTTTAAGCATGATTGATCTTTCTTGTTTCTATTTAAAATGTAGATCCTGAAAAGTCAAGATATAAAAAAGGATTTAAGAAAAACTATCAGGTAAATATTGCTATTATTTCTTTCAACTTGATAAAATATTTAGTATGGTCTCTAAATTTCTAAAATTTTTAGGATTATTCTCCAACTCATAGTAATGGCAATACCTCTGGTAAACAGAATTCCATTGTTCGATCCAACTCATTACCCACTTCATCTGTCCAAACTACTTTCATCAGGAACAATAGGTGATTATGCATTACACTAATATAGCTTATGTCTAAGCAAATAACTGCAGAGTGCTAAGTTTTATGATTAATATATTAAAGTGTGAAAATGAAAAAATTCTGATGTGAACAACAGTACATGACATAATGCAAGTACTTTTTCTTTCAATGTGAAATAATGAATATAAATGTCAATGTTTTAACATTGAAAGTATACTCACATTGGGGCTTTTCTGGATGATATGATGCAAAATTATTTTGAAATACCCAATTAGCTTATATTTCATGCAAATATTACTTGACAATTAGAAATATTAATAACATATGTTAAGCAATATACTCAATTGATGTATTTTAATATAATTATTAATTCATCAATTTGGTATCATTTTTGCCAATTTGGCAACATTTTCATCAATTTGCCACTACATTAAGGACACAAAGTTGGCAATGTTTTGTCAAATCAGTTGCCAAATTAGATGATACTTGCTACTGTTCAATTTTATGCATTTTTTTAGATACATTTATTTGAAAACATGCAGTATATCGAATAGTTCAAGCTAACGTTTTAAAATTTGTCATTTTTTAAATAATCATTTTATATGCAATTTTTCATTCTATATTTAACATTATTGGGATGTTTAATTGTTTCAAATATTTATTTAAAATTTTGAAGGTCTTCTGAACAATGTTTAAAATCTGTAGGCCTCCAGTATTCATGGATCGTAATAATCGTACCAAATTATGTTCAAAATACTCCATTCGTTCATAAGATATTGAATTCACAGGCTCACATATACATGCATCACCTTGAAAATGTTTGATTTGAGTTCAGGGATGCTTGAAACATGCTCTTCAGTTGACATACTATGTATGTAGAGAAAGTAAAAATATTTCGGTTATTTCTATATCAAAGTTAGCATAAACTTTGTCTAAAAGTCATTGTACAAAAGTTGAATTTTTTTTCAGCATCTTTGTGTGTGTGTGTGTGTGTGTATATATATATATATATATATATATATATATATATATATATAAAATTGAAAATCTGTCTGTTTGTCCCGTCATCATGAGAGAACGGCTGAACCGAATTTTATGAAATTTGGTGGGTAGTCTTGAAATAGTCCCAATTAAAATTTAGTCCATGCTTAGAGTTTTTAACACCAGGGGTTGTCGCGATATTGGTAAAAAACGAAATTTTCGTTTGTCTCATCATTACAGGAGAATGGCTGAACCGAATTTGATGAAATTTTGTGGATAGCCTTGAAATAGCCCTCCATAAATTTAGCCCAAGTTTCGAGTATCTAAGACCAGGGGTTGTTGAGATATTAATGAAAACGAAACTTCTTCCTAGGAGTTCTACTCTCTAACTCCATGGTTTATCCAAACGAAAAGCTTGAAAATCGTTTGAAAGTGAATTAAAACATTATCTCTGCATTTGATGGGAAATTTTTTGCTCTAATTAGTCACTTTCTGAAAACATGACTTGTTTGAAACATGATTTAAATGGGAAATCTATCTCCATGGTTTATTTTCACAAGTTTTTACTGAACAATGAAAAGTATAAAGAAATCAAAATGGCTATTTAATTTTGCAGTTTATGAGGAAGATTCTATCTTATATCATGTTGCTCAGAAACGCAATTAAATTAAATCTGTCTGTTAATTTTAATTATTTTTTCAATTTGAATAATAAATAAATGGATATAAAAATATATTTTAGAAAAGAATGATTTGATTTTTCTTAAAGCATTTTTAACTGGATAATATCAATTAAGGTCTTCAGGTTTAAACATTATTATTGATATTTTCAAGTTATTATGCAATTGTTTTATGACAAATTGTTTAAACTCATATTGTATGTTGTATGAGTAATCTACAAATACACGGGTATATCTTCTAATCTACGAGAATATAAGTAGTACAGGTATATTGGCATATGTTTTGATATATATGGGTATATATTGGAATCAATTACGACCTTCTGGTATAAAGAGTATGGGGATTATTGATATTTTCAATTTCTTGCGTCATCTCTTTTATTTTGGCAAAGATTTTTGAGACTCGTATTGTAATACGGGTAATCTTCTACTAACACACTGGCATATTTTCTAATCTGTGACAATATAAGTATTACAGGGTTGCATATATTGATTCAATTCTTTTTTTTTTTTTTTTTTGTAAATTTGCTTACAAAAGGGCTCAGGATGTTTATATTCTTCAGATCTGCCCGTGAAGATAATTTTGCATTGTGAGAACAGATATTTTTAACTTCTTTTTAGGAGCAATAAATTTAATATTTAAACAGAATTTGCACATGATTGCGAATTATAAGTTTCTTTATATTATATACTCCGTACGAAGAACGGGTATGCTGCTAGTATATATATATATATATATATATGCAATGCATGTATCCTTTATGAACTCTATAGTAGAACAACATACAGGGTACTTCAAAAAGATTGCACAGCTCAATATCTCTTAAATGATTCAATGCAAACTCATGGTTCCCCCTTTCCAACATGCTCCAAATAAGATACTTTTCACACTGCGCCAGTTTTGGTGACATGGTGCATTTTAATAAAAAAAAAATACAGCATTTAACCTTTTATACTGGCTTTTTACAAAAGTTCAAATTGACAAATTTTTCCTTATTTATTGAAAGATCCAAAGATCTTTCAATAAATAAAAATATAATATAAAAAAAAACTGTTTCTCTAATATACAAAATTGGGCTTAACAAATTGTCAAAGTTATGACTCTTAAACCACTTTGACCCAATCAAAAGAAATGATAAAAACATAGATCTCATAGGTTATACACATTGATTTTTATTAAATAGGATTTCCAAAGCTTACATGCATACCTATCTTTGGCAAAAGTTTTTTACAGTCTGTTGAAAAATTGAATTGATATCTGGTAATTTTGGTTATATGATGATGAAACTTTCCTTGTTTGACTAATTAGGCTATGGAAAATATGTTTGTAATTGAAAACTTTTTCTAGGGGATCCATATAAAAAGTTGGACATTTTAATAAAAATGCACAAAATATATCAAAATATGTATACTAAGATAGTCTACTTTAATTGAAGCATTTCTTAAAGTGAAACCATGGGACTACGGCCAATCGTTCAGGAGGTATTTAGTCGTGCAATCTTTTTTAAAACACTCTGTATAATGGCAAACCTGCATTTAGTATGAATTCAAATTTAATGAAAAACATTATTTTTAGTTGGTACAATGTTTATTTAAACCAGATTGCTGTTAAAATGAGCAAAATATCATAATTCATCAGATTTAACAAGCATGGGAAACAGTAAAACTGAATAAGATATTTAGAATGATAAAAATTAGTAAAAGAACATAATCTCATTTGTGTTCATGAAGGGCTATAGAAGTAGGATAGGTTTTTTTCATGAGGGGTATTGGTGGGAGAGGTCAGACGATCTAAAAATTAGAGACCTTGGAGGAATATCTCCTACTTACAATCTGAAAAGTTCTTTATTTCAAATTTTTTTGGCTACGATAGTTGCAGAGTTGAAAATAAAGATAATTCATGACAGGGTTCATATGCATAGGGGAAAACCTGGAAATGTTTGAAATAAAAAAAGGTGAAAATGCATATTTTTATAAAGCCCTTTAAAATTTCAGATTTGTTTTGGAAGTGATCTTTTGTTTTTTGTCCTTCACTCCTTATATCTGGCTCTGGAACAAACCTTTACACTTATGATTATTTATTCTTGTCCTTAAAGTTTGTCGCATCTTTTAATGATATCAAATAATTTCCATGTTATCTTAGTTTTTGACGGAAGAGTACACTTCCAGTATACCTGAACTCGCATTGATCGTTTTTGAGGTAGTGTTTGTCGGTCTGTCTGTGTGTGTATGTCCATGAGTCTGGTGACATCTCATAAGCGAATGGAGCATTTAAAAAAAAATTTGGTACAAGCATTATAATCATCCATGAATACTGGAAGCCTATTGATTTTAAGTGCAATTGAATGTTCGAAAGACCCCCCCCCCCCCCCCCCTCAAATTTACAAGTGAATTTTTGAAAAAATCATCAAAAAATCAGAACTTTCAATAATGTTGCATAAATCATTTCTTGTGTAATTTTTCATCGGTAAATGATTGGCAACTTGGAAATATTTCGCCCGATTGACAAATTTTGTTAAAATTGCATAAATGATTAAATTAAGGAAAATGACATCAGATTACTTATTAAAATATTTTAATATAGACTATATTGCTTATTGTAGATTCTATCAATATTGATAAGTGTCAATTAAGAGTTACATGAAATATGTTAATTGGTACAAAATGGTTTTACATATTGTCATCTGAAAAAGGACCAACTGAACATTAAAGACGTGCCGTAGATCATATACATTTTTTTTTATTGTGAAAGAAATAAATTCATTGCATTATGTAGGGAAAGTCATGTGCTGTAAACATCAGATTCTTTTAAAGTTGTGACCATGTATGATGTGTCCTTTACTGATATATGTACAATTTCCATTGCAATGCATAAAACTGTGTTTGTTCAGTTTGGAATGGACAGATAAAACTATCTTCAGTTGGCCAGTGGATCGAGCCAATAAAAGATGATCCATTTAAAACATGTCACCTATGTATGAAACCTTTTATTTTAAGCAATATGGGAAGACTGGCAATGGAGTGTATGAAAAGGATAACAAGATTGTATGAAAATGGGGGACCAAATTAAAATTCTGCAACAAAAAACTGAACAAGATTGCTAACTAACACAAGTATGCAAAGGCTGAAAAGTGATGAAGGAATACTTGAAACAGAGAAGAAAAATTGTAATGACATATATAATTGATTTTAATGAAAATGTTTTATCTTCCCTTTTATTGTGAAGTCATGAATAAAATATTAAGTAACTAATTGATATTTTAATTGAGTATGAAAGGTGGTGATACAAATGTTTTTGCATTATTAGGCAGTTTTTTAATTTATTGTAATAGATGACCACAAATATTTTGTTTAATAATTTGTTGACATATTGTTTGTGGTAAACCTGGAAAGCCTAGAAAAGTTGAGAATTTAGTTTCAGAAGTTATGCAGGAATTATCAGGGTTCACATTCAGAGTTTTTGTGAAATTAAATGGAAACTGTGTTTCAAAAGAAAGGAATATACCTCAAATAAAAAAGAGGTGGTACTTTAGCCTGAATAAGAAATTTAATTTTGTTAATGGGGTAGGCTGTGAGGTTAGCGAATATAGATGGTGTCTTGTATTTCACATTGCTTTTATAGTCTTCTGAGTATGATATACTATAAAGCAGGCTTTTATTGGCTATTCCTCAATTTATATAACAGAACTCTTAAATATTAAATGTTATGAATTGAAGAATGCTTATTTGATAATAAACTGGATCACAACTTAGAAAGCAGTATAAATAAAGATAAAAAAAAAAAAAACATGAGTTACATTTCTTAAATTAATTTGTTTCTTTCTTAAGAACAAGCCTGGACCAGAATGCCAAAATGAGCCCAGACTAAGCCAGATAAACAGAAAATGGCTAAAGAACAGAATTTAAAAGTGGCACCATCTAGTATGACGAAAGTGAAGTAAAATGAAAGAAAAAATTGGAACATTCTGGTTTAGGCTTGTTGCACTAAAGAAGGAAATCCATTGATTTCCAAAACGTATGTGCTTCCCCCCCCCCCCCCTTTATTTGCATTGCATTTCACAATGTGATCAAATTTATTTTTGATTGTGTGCAAAGTCATTGTTTGTTTGCATGGCTCAAAATAGATATCAATGTTCCAGAAACTGTGATAATGTCATAGTAATTTAATATTAATATTTTTTTTAATATTTAAACTGATATTTTTATCTAATTGGGTGGGAAAATTCATAGTAAATGTAAAATCTCTAGATACTTTTCTATATAAAAAAAGGGGGGGGGGGGCATTTTCTTTATTTTTGTACTATAACTCAATTTCAGCATTTAAGAAGTCGTAACATTTTGTATTAAAGGGTTTTCCCACCTAGATCTATTTGTGAAAAGAATTTTCTCCTAAAAATATATGAACATTGATTTTTGATTCAAAATGAGATGTGCCGAATAGAAATAAGACAATCTCAAATTGACTAGAAGTTATTCAAAAGTATCACTTGTCAGTTGTTTTGTGATATTATGTTTATAAATTGGCATCCTTTTGAATTCATCTAAATACAAATAAAAACAGCTCAGCCCTTGCTCTGGAATATATTTTTCTATAGCCACAAATTAGTTTTATTTTTTAATATTCACTTTTTAAATTCCCATCATAAATTTCTCGGCTTTCTCTGAAAAAAAAAAACCACCCAACAAAAAAAGGTTTTAACTATTCAAACTATAGTGTGATTTTTGCACCATCCTGTATTTAACAATATTTTGCATGTACTCGGCTTTAACTTTTGTATTTATCCAGATTTTTTTTTAAATTTCAGCTTTCATTGTACACCCACTCAGAGCCGCAGGAAAGGCCATTTGACTAGCACTCCTGTACCCAACAAGGGAAAAGCTCACTCTCAGAAGGATGTTCATAATGGAGTAAGATGTTTTTTAGTGATAATATCAGAGTATGTCTGCTTTGTGTAGTGTGAGATTTTTGGCTGGGAAGGCTGAGCGATTGGCATTTTAAATTGGAAAAGGTTTTGAAATTACAAGTGAGATTTATATTGGAATTCATTATTTCAATAAGTTTTATTTCCTAGGTGAGTAAAATAAAATAATTTAACACAAGAGTGCAGAGTGCATGAAATTCAGATTTTAAAATCTTACCTATGTAAGATGAATTTTTACAACTATTATATTAAATATGAAATAGAAATATATTGGAATATTATTAGCAAGTGATGGGAAAATATCAGTTTTGTAAATATAAATAGTACCAACAAAATTAATCAATTCAAAAATGTGCATTAAAAATTGGTGAGAAATAAATCTTGAATGTAACATTTAGTTGAAAGTTACTGTAGTCAACAATGTACTTGAACAATTTTGCATATTAATTAACAAATACTATACTATGAAAATTTTAAAATCTTATTTTAATAAGTTGCTAGATCCCAGATATTGATAAACTAAAAGCTCTTCAAAATTACTTTTTTAATACATTCACTGCCAACTACGAGAATACTCATAGTTGTCAAACTGAGTTTACTTGCCAGTTATGAGATAACTCGTTATTGATCGCCTTACCTAAATAAGAATACAAGGATCTTGGCACGAATGAATGGACGCACCATATCAGCTTTGGCAGCGAATGTGTTAGCAGATGGAAAAACTCTCAAAGCATCAATAAAAATTAAAAAATAAAATGCTTTTTAAATTTGGAGGAAAATGCATAGTACTTGAAGGTGCCATTATACCAATAGTAGATGAATAATTGCAATACCGTTTCTTTAATGTTTGTTTCTAACCTTAGTTATAACTTTGCATTTCTTTTCAAAAAGATCATTTTGTTTAATTCAACTTTAACTGTCCTTGATTAAATTGGATCTAAATTAAATTGTTAAAACTTCTGCAAAAAATAACCAAGTAAAAACTTAATTTAAAAGTAGATGATGACAAATAAGTAATACAGGATGATTGAAAAGTCTTGCACATCAAATTTTAAAATATATTATGTACTAAAAAATTGAATTAGTTAGGTGGCATTTTAATATACCTTCAAAAATATAACAGAAATATAGTCCGCTGCATTTAATATCAAATGATTGTTACAGACCTATTTTTTTTTTATATCAAAGAACATGGTGCTTTCCTAGAGAGAAATAAATTTATTTCAGAGTAATATTTCTCCATTACGTGCAGTCCAAACGGCTACTAAATTAATACACTGAAAGAAGTTTGTTAGAAGCAGCATGTAATGCTGCTTTGACAGTTATTTTAGTGTATTTATATTTCTCTCTCCAGTCTTATGAGTGTCATTGAAGAGTTTTAGAAAAAAATACCTATGCTCCAAACCCCTAACAATTAGGTTTGTAAAGCTTTTTCAGAAAAAAAAAACTGGATTTGTTAAAGGAAGACCTGCCTGTTCATGCTTTGTCTGCAATAAATCCAATTTCACAAATGCTCTACAAACCTTGCAATTGTTTAATCATTAGTTTAGAGAATGGATATTTTTTCTGGACCTGTTCAATGACATTTGTAAAAATGGCTAGAAAAATAGTGCTCTAAAATAAAATTTACTTTACTCTGGGAAAATACAATGGTCTTTGATTGATAAAAAATAGGTCGGTAATGATTATCTGATGTATTCAAAACAGCAGACAATATTTCTATATTTTTGGGGTATATTAATGCCACCTAACTTTAAAAATCTATTTTAATTTCCTGGTACATTGATTTTAAAATTGGATGTGCATTATTTTTTTTTATCTCCCTGTAGTATCGTATTTCAGGGGCAAAAGCTGCTGCTTTCTTTAGGAGTATAATGATATAGCAACTGTACCACCAAAAGCAAGAAGGCATCTGCTTTTCTGTAAGATGCTTTTATGTTAGTTATTGATTAATTTTAGTATTTTCAGTAGGGAATCCCACCTCTTTACTGGCTTCTTTATCAGAGCCTGGGCTTCATAATTCATTTATGGTCATTTGAGACCTGATACCAAAGTATGAGTTTAACCTTTACATTTCATCTCAGAGTGCATTTCAGCTCAGAGTAAACAATTGTAACTTCAGAATGGCAGAATAATTGAACATTTCGCCTCTCCCTGTAAATGCCTTGTATTTTTGTATGTAACCCTTTTCCCCTTCAAAACCTTATCTCAAGCAGGGATTAGAATCTTCCAATAGGAGTATCCAAAGCATTTCAATAGGGGACAATAAGTCAATGTATTGCAGTCCAGAAAATGGGGGGGGGGGGGTGAAAAGCACTGGTATAACTGTTGTACCAGAATCTTTCATTAAAAATAGCTTTCTAGTAGCATGAGTGTTGTTCCACCATAGTTAGAATGTGAAAAAATACTAAATTTCTATAAACTGGTTTTGCTTTTATTATGGCTTGTCTGTCAATGTGCACATTTTTAATTCTATTGAAAAAATGCCCAATTTTGGCTTCTGTAACTGAATTTAAAAAATTTTTTTTTCTTTGTAGCAGCCAATACATTCCCCTAATTTTCAATGCATGTGGAGTGGTATGGATCCAAACTTATCTCTGGCGGCCAGTCCTTTCAGTAAGTCTTACATCATTTCAACTATGTTGTTGAAATATATTTGTTAAAGCAGTGTACTATTCTTATTTGCAGAACCCACTTAGAGACATTCACAAAGTTAGAATTGTACTCCCATTGCAGATAACAGCCTACATGAACTAGTTTCGTCTTTTTTGACTCGTCAGCAAGAATGGCTGATATCTGTAATTTTGCTAAGCTCTCTGAAGATCTATTAAGAAATTTGAGGCTGTCTTCATAATAGGACTGAAGTTGTTATTCTTAATAGATGTTTGCAAAATTATGTGCAAGTGTTCTTTATGCATGAAGAGTATGCATAAAAATGGTTCATGGAAGCCATATCTGTAATGAAATCATACTCTTAATATACTGTTTAATAGAATCGTAACAATATCCTGAATTTAGCAAACTGATGCAATGCACATTGAAAATCAACTGTCATAAATATTGTAACTGGTGTTTTAATTTTGTTGAAATTTTTCATTGGGGCCTTTATTGGATATTTTACGAAGTAATTCTGGTTGACTGGACATTGTGAATGAACTATATTTTGAAAATTAATAGTTTTATTGAACAGTGATTGGTGATCTTTAGCATTGACACATGATTATCCTTGCATTTGATAAACTGAATGTTAAAAAATTATAATTTTTATTGCATGCTGATCATATCTAGTTTATCAGTCTTTGTTAACTAGGTATTTGAAAAATATTTTTAAAATTATTTTCATTGCACGGTCAGTTTTTTGTCTAGCTAATTAGGCTTTCTTTAAGAACTTTATAATTTTACACTGAAAGGTTAATTAGTAATTTAGTTCCTCAGTTCCCAACCTTTATTCAGAGTACCCCTTGACTGTCAATTTCTTTCAATTGTACTTTTCTTGCTGTATGTTCTTTTATAATGCCAAACTACATTTTTCAATTTAACAAATATTTCAATTATAAATTTAATTTCCTATAATTATGAATTCACTTTAAATGGGACAATCTCATCACAGTTCAGCCTAATCCTTTACAGCTGGGAAAAACTGTTGTGTATTGACATAATGCTGCAGCCTTGCTGAATGATTATTCCATATATGATCCAGCCAATGAAAAAGCTAGGAATCTCCTATTATGCTAATGTGGTGGCTTCATTCTGTTCGACATCCATCCGCAAAGCAACATTGTTGTTGAGACCCAGACCGTCCGACCTACCAGAAAGGTGTAAGGTAACGGCCGGGAAGTGCCACCCAATCTAGACCGGAACCCAGTGGGGGAGGCATCCACAGGGACTGTACCCTCCTTCCCCTACCACCAACCTCTTGGAAGGACTTACGGACCCACATGTTTAACGTGATCGTACTCCGCATGAACACTGCGGCAGTTGTGGCAGCGTGCAAATCTAGTGCGCAAACCACTGGGCTATCGCGCCCGAAATGTGCCAACAGCACACGGTGTTCCCAGGTGGTCACCCACCCAAGTACTGTGTCCGATGCTGCTTGACTTCGGTGATCTAACGAGAACCGGTGTTTTCAGCACGGTACGGCCGTTGGCCCCACAAAGCACTGTGTAAAAGCTGGAGACTGCATGCTGAGAGTGAGCAATAAGGCAATCGGATCAATAAAGTGTCATTTGTGGTTGTTGAATGTCTGCCGTTATCCCTGTTTATTGTAAAGAAGTGGCATAAAGCTTGCTGTTCATGGAATATTTTACATGACCGTTGAATGCCTGCCATTATTCCTGTTTTTCATAAAGAAGTGACCTATTACTTGCTGTTCGTGGAATGGTTTATGTGGCTTTTGAGTAGCCACCATTGTGTCTGTTCATGTGTTTTGAAGTGTATCTCTGATCTTGACTTTTCCGTGTAATCCTGAAATGGTAAAGGGTCAGTGAGTAAAGTTATGTTCTTTCCTATTTCTGCTCTGAATTGGTTGATATGTATCAACCTAATTGCATCCTAAATAACTTCAGTTTTTCTTTTATCCATGCCTACAGTATTTTGACCCATGTTCCTTCTTTAGGCTTCGTCCTGAAGGTAATTTAAATTCTCAGGACATTGCAAAGTTTAAAAAATAAATTTGGAGAACAGAAGATGTTCAGGTTGATTTTTGAAATATTTTAAGACATTTTATCAATATCTTACAAAACTTCCTTGGAAAAAGCAGGCATATGTCAGTAAGATGACTTAGATGCCTTCAAAACAATTATAGTGACCTTACTGACAGGCCTGCTTTCTTTACTGAAGTTCTGTTAATCTTATAAACAGAAATTTGATTTATTGTAACATTTTATACTGTTAGAATATTTTTAAAAATTATAAAATGTTTAAAAACATTAAAGTATATGTGTAGGTACAAATAAATGACAGATATCTAAGAAGGGAAATATATTGTTATATTGTTACTAACTGTTCCAGAAAATATTAAAAATAATACTCTGTTGGTATTTAGAACGCAATATAAATTGAAAATGGTAACTCTGTTAACTATTGCAGATGGATGCTGCTTTCTCCCAAGAATATATATTGGTCCAGATTTAAAATATTTCAGTAGGCTGTACTGGATTCAGAAGACAAACTACTCGATTAACATCACAATTATTTAATATTTGCTAATATTTACACGTTAAAAATATAGTTTCATTCATTTGAGCGGACATACATTCCATCATTACACCTCTTGCATCGTTTCCCAACACAGACTCTCGAATCTTCTCTGCACATCCATTTTGTGCACACCAAATTCTTGCACTTTGACAAAGTCCACTATGCCAGTCTCCTCCTTCCTTTGGAGGAATTTTTTCCAATGGAAAGAGTTCTTGGCAAAAGTTTTATTTTAAATACACATACTTAAAATCCCATAATTAAAGTCACTACACATATAATTAAAATAGTCAAACATGAGGCATGCTTTTTAAGGTTAAAAGTCTACAGCCACAACAAATCTAAGCGAATACATGCTTACAAGAAAAAGGAAATACACTTAAACTAAATGAAAAGTTAAATACAAATATCAACATAAACATTCTGCAAAATTATCTATATAAATAAAATTGAAAATCTGTCTGTCTGTTTGTCCCATCATCACGGGCGAACGGCTGAACCGAATTTGATGAAATTTTGTGGGTCGCCTAGAAATAGCCCCACTTAAAATTTAGTCCATGTTTGGAGTTTCCACAACCAGTGGTTCTTGAGATATTAGTGAAAAACGAATATTTTGTTTGTCTCATCATCACGAGAGAACGGCTGAATCGAATTTAATGAAATTTTGTGAGTAGCCTTAAAATATCCTCCCATAAATTTTACCCAAGTTTCGAGTTTCTAATACCAGGGGTTGTCGAGATATTAATGAAAAACGGAACTTTATTCTAGGAGATCTACTCTCTAACTCCGTGGTTTATCCAAACGGAAAGGATGAAAATCGTTTGTTTAAAACGTCAACGTGAATTAAAACTTTATTTCTGAGCTTAGTGCAGGATTTTTGCATTAATTAGTCACTATCTGAAAGCATGAATTGTTTGAAACATGAATTTAAATGGAAAATCTAACTCCATGGTCAAGCATTTACTAAACAATGGAAAGTATAAAGAAATCAAAATAGTTATTATTTTTGCATTTTATGGGGAAGAGATCAAATGGTTATTTAATTTCGCAGTTTATGAGGAAGATTCTTTATTATATTATGTTGCTCAGCAATGCAATTAAATTAAATGTGTTTCTTAATATTTGTTATTATTTTTTCTATTTGAATAATAAATAAATAGATGTAAAAATATATTTTGTAAATGAACGGTTTGATTTTTCTTTTAATTATATTAATTACAGACTGCGTACATCACTTTCATTTGACAAAGAGTGTTTAAGCTTTTATATTGTGTTTAGCTAATAAACTCATATTGTGTTTACCAATAAATTCATTTATCCGATTGTTGAAACAGAAAAAGAGTAGAAAGGGTATATCTTCTAATACAATTTTAGTGTTTGCATTTAGTATATACAAACGGGTTCAGGATGTTTTATTCTTCAGATCTGCAATTTCAGAGCTACGAATTTGGCGGAATATAGCTAACTTGGCAACTTTTCTTAAACTTTGCCAAATTGACGGAAATATCGCCAAATTGCTAAAAACGACGCATATCAATGAAATTAAATTCGTTTTTTTAGAAGACTATACTGAAATGATGTTTCGGTAGCATTTGTGGGTCAGTCTATCCATCCTACTTACTAACACATTTATCGAATTTTTAAAATATCACCAAATTGATAAAAATGTTTGTGAATCTATAAAAATGTCATGAAATTGATAAAATTGTGCTTAATAAATAAAATTGTGTTTTGTTAGGGGATAATATTATGATAATGTTTCATCAATTTGTCGCAAAATGGGACCATCAGTTTTACAGTCCCACTTGGCGATAAATTTGGCGATTTTTTAAGTTATCGCTAAATTGAAGAAAATATCATTAAACCTTTCATGGAGATAGCATTATTCAGACTATATGATTTCCACCAATTTATTTGAAGCAACTGATATCATGTCGTTTAGCAATGGATGTAAATCCAATATGTTATGTGGCATACGATTTTAATTAAATCTTTTCCGATTTGAATAATAAAGATATGTATATAAAATAAATTTAATTGGCATTGCATTTTTGACTGGATAATATGGATTACGGTCTTCAGGTTACACATTATTATTGATATTTTCGGGGATTATTGATATTTTCAAATTATTATACCATTGTTTTATTATGACAAAAATTGTTGAAACTCGCATATTGTACGTTGTGCGAGTAATCTTATATAAATGCAAGTGTTATCTTCTAATCTACGAGAATATAAGTAGTACAGGTATATAGGCATATATTTTGATATATATTGGAATCAATTACGACCTTCTGGTATAAAGATTACGGGGATAATTGAAATTTTCAATTTATAATGTCATCTGTTTTATTTCGGCAAAGATTTTTTAGACTCATATTGTAATAAGGGTAATCTTCTACTAACATACAGGCATTTTTTCTAATCTGCGACAATATATGTAGTATGGGTATATATATATATATATATATATATATATATATATTCCCATATAATTTTAGTGCTTTCATTCTGGCATATATTGGAATCAATTACGGGTTTATTGATATTTTCAATTTATACATGTAATCTACTAATACAGGTTATATCTTCTAATATTCGCGTATATAAGTAGTACGGGTCCTAAACTTAAAATTGTATTGTGTTAAACTTAAAATTGTAACATCTATACAATTTTAATGCTTTCATTTTGCATATATTGATTCAATTCCTTTTTTTTTTGTAAATTTGCTTTCGAAAGGGGCCAGGAAGTTTTATTCTTCAGATCTGCCCGTGACGATAATTTTGTATGATGAGAACAGATATTCATAAACTTCTCTTTAGGAGCAATAAATTTAATATTTTAACATAATTTGCATATGATTCTGAATTAAAAGTTTCTTTATATTTTATACTCCGTAGGAAGAACTGGTATGCTGCTAGTAATAAATATAAATTTATAATGTATATCAGTTTATAAACTAATTAGGTTCTGATTGAGAAAAAGTTCAGAGTTCACTTAGTCGGGTAAACTTCGACTCAGCCCGTTTGCATATCCATGTTTTTTCCCCTTTTAAATTGCTCTAATTCCTTTTCCTTATAAGTCATTCTAATTACCTTTTTCTCTCTCTCACAACTGTCTCCAACATCTGTCTGACGAATTCCTTGTCATAATTTTCGTTTTGTTGAATTAGCTTTTTCAAATCAATAATTTTATGTTCTTGAGTAATTTTCTCTTAGCTGTGCAACAACACCCTGCAGATCAATATTTTAAGCTTTACAAAAAAAAAAAAAAATTTCTTTAATTTTAACCTTAATGTTCTAAACTTCACTTTCTATATTTTTAACTAACAAGAGAATTGACTTCACAAATTCAATTACTGAACAATCAATTCAAAAACATTTTAAAAAAGTTAAATGATATCAATAATATTTAAACAATCATAAAATTCACATAAATGTTTAAAATGAAAAATATTAATTTCATTCACAGAATTCTATACTATGAGGCAGTACACAAATGAGATCAGTATTATACTTCATTTCAACAAGGCCCTCAAATAAATTAACTTCATTAAATATATTAAAGAATATTATGAAACACTAACTTTTAATCTTCGAAACTTTTAACATTCAGCCTGTTTAACCATTTGATAATTGTTATCAGGTGCAATTATTAAGGAAAGTCACGGGGACGTGGGGAACTATTGAGTAAACACCCAAAGTTATTTTTTTAGTTATACAAATTTATTGCAATTTCTATTGAAAACAAAATCTGAATTTTTGTTCAATTAAATAGAGAATTATTGAAAATAAGTATTGGAAAATGTCACTACATGGCAGCACTACAGCTTTCCTTGGAGAAAGGACTTTTAAGAAGGCTGTAGTGCATAGAATTTTCAAGGGGAAAATACCTGAAATACAGGGATATTTGTTAAAGCCGTGTCCCTTTTATTTTATCGGCTTGTCCTAAGCGAACAAATGGTATGCGAGCAATATTAGATATTTGGCATGAAATAAAAACAGACTTTGCCGTTTGACTTGATGTGTATCACGTTTTAAAAACACTTTTTGCCAAAGAGAAGTAGAATAGTTATAAAACATGAGAAGGGATTTCTCAAATTGGCTCCGATTGCTAATTTGGCTTCATTTTTCTACATTTAAGAATGTGTATGTTCTCTCTCTTTTTTTAATGAATAAATTTGGAAGTTTAAATAAGCATTTGAAAACAAATTACTCGTTTGTAATTTTGATTTCTTTTATTAAATCTATTAACCTAGTTCTTTCAGTTTTGGTTCATGGCGAAATCGTATTGGATTTAGAAAATTGAAATCTAAAAAATCTTTTTTTTTTTTTTTCTTTTAATGAGTGAGTTAAATAAGTGGGGGTTATTTATGATATTTTAGGGATTTCTGTCCATCGTGAGTAAAATGGGACACTCAGTTTTAGGAGCCACTTGACCTACCCTGCTTTCTTACTTTTCAGCTATTTAACATTAAAAAATACTTAAAAATTAAAGAACATCTTAAATATTTGTTAAAAAAGCTTTAAAATTAAATTTTCAATGATCCTTTTATCTGGCGTTATTTTTCTAGAAATTTTAGCCCCCCTGTTGGAGATTATATTGCTCACATACCCCATGGGCATATATTTTAATTGAGGTAACACCCCATATTTCTTACCTTTGCTTTTAATTCAGCAATTTTGATTCTGGTGATGGCTATAGTCTCTGCACCATCTATATGTGTCATCCAAGTATACAGATTTTGTGTCAACCCCTTGGGTGTAGCTTTTAGCTGTTGTGGGGGCTAGTTAGCCCCCACAATTTTACATCTTGTTTCCTAATTGAGCGATTTTGGTTCTACTAGTGGCTATAATCTCTGCACCATTTTTACATGTCACCTAGATCATCTTTAACATGACAAATTGCTGAGTGTAACTTTTACTCCAGTAAGCAGCCCCCCCTCCCCCCATTTTCTATCTTGCCTCCCAATTCACAGATTGTTCAGAGTAACTGCTAGTAAAATCAATCTGTACGTATCACCAGAATATGCATATTTTCTTAGACAACTTTCTGGATGTAACTTTTAGTTTAACTAGCCACCACAATTTTGCTTATGTAAATTAGGACTATGTAATGTTTTCACCAGGAGGGGACAGTGGCCAATGTATCTTATATCAATATCTTAACGTCTCTTGAGAATACCATACAATTTACAAATACCTAACCAAACATTAATGGACTAATTAGTACTGAATAAAGTGTGTGCATAGTGAATCAATCAAATCCTTTATCATTCCCCAGCAATTTCCTCTGATCATTTTGAAAGATTCATCCTTGTTATATTTTTTAAAGAATATTCATTCAAAGTATGAAAAATTGGTTATATTATAAGATTATAACTTTTAAATTTTTGAATTATCAGATTTTTTTTTTTACATATTTATAACTTATGTTGAATTTCAGTTTGTGAAATTAAAATTTCTGAGGGATCCACTGAGGAAATTTTGGCGGGTCCATGGGCCCCCCAGAACCCCCTTGGTTATGTCCCTACTTATGTACTTGGCTTTCATTTTATGTACAGAAAAAAATGGCACGTCCAAAGTTTTTTTTCCCTAAAAGTAAATGCTTAAGTGGTTAGATATGATTTATTATAAGTAGTAATATTTTATATAACTTGCATTACAAATTAAAGTTTAATTTAGCTTGTTTTACAAAAATATTTATCTTATTTAAACTAATTCTTAAATCTTAATCAGCAGTGTTTGATTCAACTGTTTAAATGTGATTTTAATTTTTATTTTTAACATGAATGGTTTCATTTCAGGAAAAGGTGCTATTGATCCATATCAAACTCTCCCGGAGAGTCCCGAAACCCTTAATGAGCTTAATGTAAGTAAACTTTAATTTGTCTTGTCATTTTATATTTATATTTGTTTTAAACAAAGAATTTTGGTACAAATTTGATCTTATTGACACCAATAAACTGTATTCTCTTCATCAGTATCCCTTTATGCAAAATCACTTGAACATAATTTGTCTTATTTAGTAAATGATGGTGTAATGATTCTATATTCGAGTTCACTCCAATAGGGATACTCGATTAAATGCAAGTTCATTATTAAATGACAACTTCAGTTCAAAATACAGTGAAATCACAACTCTTTATTTTCGATCCGAAACATATTTGGGCACTTATCGGTTATAGGGACCATGGGTTCACATTTAAAAGGAAGTGTGCCTCATTTATTCGGAAAATTGAACATATTAGTGTGGGGCACCCCTTAAAGTAGCAACTGTTGGAAAACTGAAATTATACATGTTCTACCTTTACAACTATTTACCTGTACACCAAATTTGAAGTATCTATTTCATTGTGAAGCATGGTTTTTCTATCATTTCACCTTTTGAATGTTTTTATGTGCTGTACCACCCCCTTAAATATACAATTTAGAAAAACTCCATTCTGATTGGGTTTACTATCAGATGATTCGCTCATATACCAAATATAAAGTCCCTATCACATTTGAAAAGGGGCCTTTCTTTTTTATTCCCCCAAATCGAACATTTTCGTTTGTGGCACCCCCTAAAGTAGTAAATTTTGAAAAACTGAAATTGTACATGTCCTTCCACACTATCTACCCGTACACCAGGCTTCTGGAAATCTCCCGTCATCGCCGGGTTAAAATTCGGTGAGGATGGACAATTTTTGGAAGTTGCCGTCCTCTCGGACGACCTTGAGATTAGAGATTCCGTAAAAAATAAATTCTCGTAAGGTATGGCCAAAGCCACCCTTTCCCGTGCCATGAATGAAAATTGAAATGTTGTCAGCTACAAATCCCCCCCCCCCCCTCATAAACTTAGCTAGTGTGCATTATCAATGCCTTCTTTTTAGGCGAGCTGTCAGATCTGCATTGTAACCACAGGCGCTAGTTATTTTCTCTCCCCTCATCCTCCACTCGGTGAATCCGGTGACTGAAAGAAAATGCGATAGCAAGTTCATGATCGAAGTGACATACATGTTCTGTTCTCCTTTTCGAGGTCTACATGTGCTGAAATTTCGGATTTTCACAAGACCGATAATACCAATGCTTAAACCCGGACCAAGCCCGAAGAAATTTATAAATGTAAAATGAATTCGGCCTGAAGATAACTTCGTTTCATCTCAGCAGGCTCAAAATGATTTGTATTCAAATATGTTAAAAACAAATTTGTCAAAATTTTATATGGAGAATTTAGTTTTACTTAAACATTTATTTTTACATAACTGAAATAAAAGCAATAAGTTCATGTATTCAATTTAATTCCAGTTTAAAAATTTTCAAAATGTTTGGCCCGGTCGTAAGATGTTTAAAAAAAAAAAAAGAAAAAACTCAACCCGGCCCGAAACAATAGAAAACTCAAGCCCAACCTGAGCGTAAGCCCAAATCCCCTTTTAACTTTTTAAAACCCAAACTGTAAAATTTTCATTTGCTGTAATAGACTGGATTAAGTAACAAGTTTGAATTTTTGGAATTCTGGTAGTTTCAAACAGAAGTGTTTTATTTTCTTTTTCTTCCCCACTTTGGTTTCAACTTTAAAACTAAAACGTTTAAAATTCATTCATGTCATTTGTTCCATTTGTTTAACAATTGAAGTTAAGGTATGAAACATCTATTCAGTCCAAGATTTTAATCTTGATTGACTACATTTCCTAGAAATTAAGAGTGCCAATGAGGTTTAAACTACTTAGAGATAAGAGGATTTATGATTATTTATTTACCTTTCCTTCAAGTTACCAAACATTGGGAAAAAGAGAGATTCGTTACATATCTTACCCCTCTGCCCCCACCCATAGATCGGAATTCCACCGGTCGGTCCTTTATCAGAGACTCCGCGTCGGCGGTGGGGAATGAATATTCAGTTATCACACTTCATCGTGAGGCAGTTGGTTCGAATTTATTATTGTTGTGTGATGTATTTAAGCACATATATTAATGTATATAAAGGGAATAGAAAATTCTTATGACGATGGGTAAAAATTTTCGAATATGGGTAAAATATTTCAATAGCCATCCTCATGGATGGGCTAGATATTGCAGATTTCCAGAAGCCTGCTGTACACTACATTTGAAATCTCTATCACATCCCGAAGCATGTTCAATTTACCTTTCGAACGTTTGTCTCTGGAGCACCCTCCTTAAATTAACATTTTTGAAAACTATATTAATCTTTGATGTTTTCATAGGATAAGAATTCATAGCAAATAATAGAAAACTGATGCATACTTTCTTCCTTTCCAGCTATCTACACATATACCAAATATGAAATCTATCTCATTGCGAAGCATGCTTTTTCTACCATTTCACCTTTCGAATGTTTTTCTGTGGAGTACCCACCCCTCTTAAATATACATTTTTGAAAAACTCCATTCTTGGGTTTTCTATTGAATGATTTGCCCATATACTAAATATCAAGCCTCTATCACGTTCTAAAAGGGGTGTTTTTACTTCATTCTGAAAATCTAACAATTTTGTATGCCACTCCCCTTAAAGTAGAAAATATTGGAAAACTGAAATAGTACACTTTCTTACTTCCAAACTATCTACCCGTACACCAAATTTCAAATCTCTATCTCATCTCGAAGTATGTTTTCTTATCAATTCATCTTTCGAATGTTTTCCTCTGGAGTACCCCCTTAAAGGAACGTTTTTGAGAAACTATATTAGTCTTGGGTGTTTTCATCAAATGGTTAGTCCGTATACCTAATTTCAAGCCTCTATCAAATTTTAAAGGAGCCTTTTCTCATTTATTCGGCAAATCGAACATTTTGGTGTGTGCCACCCCCTTAAGTAGAAAATATTGGAAATCTGAAATTGCACACTTTCTTTCTTTTGAATGATTTACCCATACACCAAATTTGAAGTCTTTATCTTATGTCAAAGTATGCTTTCCTATCATTTCACTTTTCGAACGTTTTGGTGTGGAGTACCCCCTCTAGAGAACATTTTCGAAAAATTTGATTTTTCCAGGGGGTTTTATCAAACAATCGAGCCGTGTACCAAATTGTAAGTCTATCCGGAAAGTGCCTAATAAAACGTGACAGACAGATGGACACTTGGTAATTAGTATATATAGATAGATTGGTTCTGGCCTAAGTCACATTCTATGCATGTTCACTAGTTTTAGTGAAGTGAATTGGATATGTTGTCTAATATTAACTTTGTTTTATTTTTCAGCAGGAATCGGGATGGAGTGACGAGTCCTTGAAACAACAAAACTTATCTAACCTGGCTCCTCACTATACCATGGCAACAACTTATTCGGATGATGCTGGTTACTCATCCATGTCTGTCTCCTTTAACAGCAGTGGGGTTGTATCCAGCGCAACCTCCCTGCCTCTTCAGATTCCTGGCACCCGCACAGCTGTTCCCATACCTGAAGATGTTGTCCATTCTCCTGTTCAAGCTTCTCAATGTACCCCCCAAATGGCTGTGTATCCTTATCCGGTGTATGCTGTGCCAAGTATGTACTTGGTGTGTCGCGATGGCTCATCTTTACCTGTTAATATTAGTACTTGGGGAACTCAAGAGAATGGAGGTGAAATATCTGCCGGTAAGACTTATTCTTCGCATTTCATACATTTTATTTTTGTTTTCTTGAAAATTTCAGAATGTTAATGCCAAACTGGGAATGTTAAATGTAGTGTGGTAATTTTAAATGTTCACTCAGGCCTTGTTTTTTATACTATATATCATTGTGTTAAGGCAAAAATAAAGAAGAAAATTAACTTGAAACTAGTCGTTTGTTAACAGTCCAGGAATTGCATGATATAATTCTATGATTAATCCTCCTTTGTTAGTGATTTTAAACAAAAGCTCTACCTGGTAATGGTAAAACTAGTCTAAACAAATTCTGGGTCTAGATTGCCATGGCATCTAGAAATCTGGTTTTGATTGTGGCACCAATAATTTTTGACATGGTTATTACCAATTGCAAAATATCAGTTCGCTAAACATTTTACATTTTCAAAGCTTTGCATTCTAGTACTCGCTTCTAATGTAATTTCTGGTAGAGATGTGGCTCTTAAAAGTTTCAAGTTTAATTGTTTATCAGATGCAGAGTAAGTCCTGAAATCCTTCCTTTTTGGATGGTGTATTTACTGTTGGACACTAATTTTAATGTTTCAATTCAAAATACTGATTTTGTTTAACGATCATATTAAGACTTCAGGAACATAAAATGTTATAACTAACAAAAGTATGTAATAAAAATAATGAATTTTTCCTTAACTTAAAAGTCAAAAATTTATCAATTTTACTTTCTACAA
The DNA here is from genome assembly GCA_951213105.1 of Amaurobius ferox. Classification (NCBI taxonomy): domain Eukaryota; kingdom Metazoa; phylum Arthropoda; class Arachnida; order Araneae; family Amaurobiidae; genus Amaurobius; species Amaurobius ferox. The sequence continues at coordinate 27,272,257 of OX578150.1, read as the reverse complement.
TAATTTTTTTTATAACTTATACAAATATGAAGAAATCTTTTTTTCCTGTTAGTACATGAAAAAGAAACATCTAAATTTAAAGGCAATGACTTAAAGTAGCGTCAAATGGTCAATATGTAACACTAAAATGTATCTGGCATAATAAAAAAAACGTATCTGGCATATTAAATCATAGTTCTTCTGAATGAATTAGATATTCTGAGCATTGAACTTGGATTTTTAGTCTGTTATGTCAGTGACTTGACATTTCTATTTGAAAACCCACGCAGACTTTTGCTATCGATTATTCTATACTAGAAAATGTACCTGACATTGTGCGAGATTTAAAGCAAGTATTAATTGAATTCATTTACTTAATTTTTCAGAAGACTTAGTCGTGCCATACCTTCTCTTTAAAACAAGAGATTAAAATTAACTGCTATTCCCACACAGAATGCCAAAAACCCAATAATTTTATAATAACAGGGTGTCTACTAAAAAGTCACGAATCATCTAAAAGATCATGAAAGTTCCCAAAAAAGTTACGAATTTGTTAAGGTCGCGAATTTTGCAGATTTTGGAAAATTGAGTAGAATTTGAAATGTTTAAATACTCATAATCTCTGCAAATTAGTTTATACACAATCAACATTTTTTATATCTGTTTTCATTGGAAATAAATTTTCAGAACATGTTTAGTCAATGTTCTTTGCTTTTCAGCAAAGTTTTTATATTACCTGAATGCAATATTGAATTTTATTGTACTTATCAGTGGCACTATTAGTTTTATATGATGGTTGGTTGCATTATTGTTTTAGTAACAAGTATTTAATATTCATGTTTGTAAAAATATAATCTTAACTGTAGGGGTGCAGAAAGTGTCGGTTAACAAATTTTCTCTAGAAAGAAAAGAAATTCAGGGAAATCTCCCCAACAAATTGTGTAAAGTTTTGACAATATTTTTTATTTTTGTGATTGTTGTCCTCAGGAGAAAAGTTATCTTTAACAGATTATAATGTACATAATTTACTGGATTTTATTTTATTTTATTTAAAATAATTTTTCAAAAACCTGTAAAATTTCCCTCTAACTTCATTTGTGCGTTTGAACATATTTTGTTCCTGTGAACAACTGTATATGTATTAATAATTATAGTAGCCATAGAGATAAAGTCAGTGATAGTATGTAATGTGTTAGAATGAATTTAAGAAACATTACGGATTATTTTATTCAAGTCATAAAAAATGGCCCAAAGGCATTGAAAAAGTTATGAAATTATATCTTAAAAATCTAGTAGACACCCTGAATAAGCATGTCTTTGCTTTTCATAGCGACAGACAGGTTGTGATGTCAGTTACAACACAAAGTACACAGTTCTCGTTAGATCACCGAAGTCAAGCAGCATCGGGCGCGGTTAGTACTTGGTGGGTGACCACCTCAGAACACCGCGTGCTGTTGGCCATCTCGGGTGCGGTATCCCCGTGGTTTGCGCGCTAGATTTGCACGCTAGATTTGCACGCTACCACAAATGCCGCAGTGTTCATGCGGAGTACGATCACGTTAAACATGTGGGTCCGTAAGTCCTTCCGAGAGGTTGGTGGTAGGGGAAGGAGGGTACGGTCCCTGTGGATGCCTCCCCCACTGGGTTCCGGTCTAAATTGGGTGGCACTTCCCGGCCGTCCATACAGTTACCTTACACCTTTCTGGTAGGTCGGACGGTCTGGGTCTCAACAACAACAACAAAGTACACAGTAGCCGACGAACTGGAGAATGAAGTTCCTTGACAGTAGAATCAAAAATCCCAATTTTTATGTTTTTGTTAAAAATGTTTACAGAAAATTGAGTAATTCAAAAATTTATTTTATTAGAATGCGAAGATATACACACATTTTTTTTTCGTCAAGCTATAGAATTGTGTTAATCTTCCTTTTTTTTAATGCCAGAAAATAAGAATCGGATAATTTAAAGCATGTATTTAAAAATAAATATGAAAAAAATTCTGCATTGGATTCGATTTAAAGATTATTAGAAAGCACAGCCTTCAATTTTTTTTCCAATTAATGCCAAGATAAAAACTGATAATATTTTTGATTGCTAATGAACATATTTGTGAAAATCACAAAAATTGTGCTTCAAGATAAAATGAAACTAATTTGAATTTTAAAAAAAATTAAGGTCTATTGTACCAAGAGTTCAGCTTACCTAGTATCAAATTTTGTGGCTGTCCAAAGCTTAGATTTTCCACTACAGACAACATATACATACAGAATTACAAACATCTTGTATTATGTAAGGCAAATGGTTTCATTCTCCTTATTCATCATTTTGATATTGAATTAATAAGTATGCTTAAGTTAGGATGTATTTTTAGAAAACTGAGGTAAAGGGCAGTATAAAGGATTTTTTCAACTTGAATAATACAAGGGTATGCAAAAAACCTGTTATTTTAGGATAGAAAAACTCAGTCTGAGTGATTTTATACTAATTGACTGAATTTTTACAAAAGGTGACCAGGTGCATATCTCAGTTTTCTAACTTTTTACTTTCACCAACAGTTTATTGGGGCTTGAATAAAATAGTTTTTATTTATTTTTTTAACTTGCTTAAAGTGCATTGGCATGTAAGAATTTTAGAATAGTTTAATTACTGTAGAGAAATTAAGAAAACTGTTCCTAATGTTTAAAACCTAACTTTACTCAGAAAATATGTATTTTTAGTTCAATAAAAACTCAACAAAATAGTCAATTCAGGGGTGGGCATACAACATCTCGTAAGCGAAATACAGCTCACCGATGTGTTCAGTGCAACCATTAGGGCAAAACTGCATCCCCCCCCCCTACAGACATCCCAAAATCAACATTTCAGAACATTGTAAATCATACCCAAAAATATGACTGTTTTCAACCAGGAAACATGAGAAAAGTTATCTTAGAAATGGACTTACTGGTGAGCGAGCATGTGTCTCCTCTCTTGAGAATCACCATCTCATAGTTTAATCCAGATTATGAAAAAATGCTAAAAGCTCAATCCGTTTCACTTCTCGCATCTCATCTTAAACCCTCTGAGTGAGCTTAAACAATTTAGTAAACATTTATAATTGTTTGGATTCCAAATATTAAAAAAAAAAAAAAAAAAAAATTAAATGCATTTTGAAGAAAAAATAATGAATAAGTTTTTGGCCTGCCCTAAAATGTTTTTTTTTTCGTATGGCCCTCATGTACGTAGGTTTGTCTATCCCTGGTTTAGTTTAAGAAAACTTGTGGCCAACAGCAGAGTTTATTACACATTAACTGTGCTTTACACACTTATAATTTTGAAATTTTGCTGAAGTTTAATGGGAAAAATTCTGAAAAGGCTCAAATTTAAATTTTTACTTACATTTGTTGATTTTGCAACTATTTTGTGTGGAATGTTGGTTTTTAAATATTTGTTTTAACATAGTTATAAGCCCACTAAACTAGTTTATATAAACCAGTGTAAACTGGTTTGCTTGATTATACAAGACATGGTAATTTTTTATACAAAATGATTCAGGTGTTCCAAGTGTTTTCTTCAACACTCCGCCAACTGGAATGTCTCCACCTGTTGCTTCATGGATTCCAGGTACTGTTGCAAACTATAATACTTCATGGACACCTGCCATATCCACTGTTGCTTTCACTCCACCCTTGGAGATGAATACTTATCAATCAATTCTGTCCCCACCGTGGAGTCCCCAATCTGGCATTTATATGCCACCACCTGCAGCTGTGACATACCAACTGCCACCGGTACAACCTCGGTTGATACCGCAAGAGCCTGCCCAGAACTAAATGCTTTTTGCTGCAGTATTTGTGTATTATGGCTGCTCTAATTTGATCTGACTTTCTCTAATATCGCTATGCATGTCATGTTTTATGGTATTGTATATTGAGATCATGTAATGTCATTTGGCTGGATTTACTATAAAGTTGGAGAATTTTCTTTTTGAGTTGACACCCGGTGCTTGATTTTCTGTATATTCCGATTGGATTTTATAAATTGTCCAGGCATAAAATGTATTATTGTAAAGAAATTGATTATTTACTAAAAGTATAGGAGAGGTAATAAAGTATTTGGGATTGCTTGTTACCATCAGTATAAGCCTCACCCAGTCGGTAAGAGTAGTAATTTAATTATGCCTTACAATTTGCTCCTTAAGTACGTGACCCACCTAATTTTAAAAATTAGTTTCAATTATTGCACAAAAATTGGTCCCAATTTGAAATGAATATTGAAATATTTTATCAGAGTCTTGTGAAAATGTAAATAGCATTTAACTATCATTGTCTAATTTAAAACACATTTTATTTTTTATGATGTTGACAATTCATTAGGACTTTTCAAAGTAATTATTGTGAAATCCTCTTCATATTTAAAATTATGGGTTTGACTCAATGTTCTAAGTATTTGCATTCAGTGGTGTCATTCCAATCTTTAGCAGTGGGTTGCCAATTTTTCAATTACCAACACTGATGATGAAATTAGAAAAGTATTGTTGTGTAAAAAAAATATATATGTAGTTAGCATTTTTATTACACATAGTGCTAATTGCTCATTAGTTTTGAATTAAAGAAATGAAAATAAAGTGTTTTATTAGATGTTTTAACCAATATCTAACTAAGTTTACGGAGATTGTGCGTGCCATTGTAAAAAGCTTAAATATACAAACAGATATCACTTTGGTCTAGACAGTCAGCAGAAAGACTGCTAAGAAATGGTCAAATCAGTATAGCAATGAAACCATGACTGCCACTGGATCATTTAGGTGAACCCAAAGTTTTTTTTATTACGACCCTAATATAAATTCCTACTAATTAATAAATGGTTTCTAATTCATGCATATTTTGAGAAGATTTCTGGAAATCTGTTGAATGATGCCATTGTATGCATTTGAATACATTTTGGAAATTTCTGTTCTATATATTTGCATTCAAGCTTTGTTATGACCAATACTTTTATAGCTAAGCCATGATGTTATTTCTTTGACTGATTCAATATGTAGAGAGATATTTGCTTTCATTTACTGATAGCTTGATGGATAAAATAGCTTTCATTAAATTATCAGTTTACCTTATAACTCTGGCTTTGTTAATTCTTCTTGCAAAGTTTAAAATCTCTAAATATACTATCCTTTTCGTTACAAAAACTTTGAAAATTAAATATGAATAGTTAATGAGTGTTTAAATTAGTATTGCTATATTTGTTGGTTAAATGACTTCAAAAATGGTTAGACTAATTGCTTTATTTACTTTTCATCATGTATGAAAATTTGTTAAATTTTTTTTTATATAAGTAATAGTATAAGAAAGCTTAACAAAAATTAGTTTACATACAGTAGAAAGGCTTAAAATCCAGACTGCTCAGGGATCAAAAGGGTCCAGATTACAATATTTTCTGGATTCTTGGATAGTAATTTTAAAATTTATGTTAAGGATGAATTAAAAAAGAAGCATGTTAATTGCTTATTATATGAAGTATGCTGGTTTGCTATTAATTATCCATACAAACAGAATAAGAAATACACTAAATAATTGACATGTAAAATGTTTTCCACAGCATATTACACCAATTCTTAAAATCATTCATAAAAACGGAAACTTTATTAGAAAATTGACAAAAAGAAAAACAGTATATTCTTTTCTACTGCAAAATTTTTTTTATTTTAAAACTAACATTTTTAAACAATTTACAAAAAATGAATAAAATGAAATTATTTTTTACAAATTAAGTTATTAAATTTGTTTAGAATTCTTTTTGATGCAAATGAAATTCAGATTTTATTTTTTCAAATTAATTTTATTTAAGCATTTTTATAGAAAATATTTTCATTAAGATATCATAGCCATTTTTTTTTAAAAGAATATGAAATTCAAATTATTTTAAATAAGTCTGAAATTTTCAGATTTTACTGCATATTGGTTCTCATGCCAGAATCATTTTTGTGTTAAAGTAACTGAAATGAACTATCTCAAATGAAGAGCTTATTAAAAGTTGACAACATGGTTTTCTGTATGAAGCAGGTCACTTATACTGTACTCATAAACTTAATTTTCCATGTTAAATTATTTTTTGTAGATCAAATAAGGCATAAAAATATTTTATAAAAATATCTATTTTATTGGCATATATTTTAAAGGAGGCAAAATTACTTGCGGTTAAAGCAATGAAATATTTATTTTTAAAAGATAATTATTTTTAAATATTTTCACATTGAAAAAATGACAAAGTAAATTTCAATCAGCTGTTGTAGATGCATGAAGTCATTAAATGCAAAAAAATCTGTTTCTGAATAGAAAGTACGAAAGTGTAGTTTAACATTTGTTTAAAACTGTGAAAGATACAAGAGCGTACAATTTATGCATAAAAAACTCCTACGGGTAGATTATTTTATGCCATCAAACTACTTGTTTTGAGGGCATAAAGCAAAATACATCTGTAGGTAAATAGTTTAAATATATAGATGTTGCGTGTTTTTTTAAATACTGGTCATTCAAAATTTTAATTTAAAAAATTGTTTTGTCTTCTGCTTGTTTCATGGCAGGATTAATTTATATTAATTACTACAAATATAGAACATAAAAATTGGCATTTGATTTGGGACCCTATTTTCCAAATATAGAAATTTTTTGTATAAAATTTTAATTGCATGTTTCAAAACATTTAATCAAAAATATCAAAACTTTGATAGGTTTTTCAGTGCAGCCTCTCTGAAATATAGAATAATAAAATATGCTATTATGCATTTGAGAATATTCTCAAAATGTACTTTTTGATGATTTTTTTACAAGACTAATAGACCATTATTTATTAATGCATATAATTATTTTTACTTATTTAAAAAAAAAATTGCAGTGTTAATTCAATAAACTGAAAAAGAAAATGAAAAATTCGACCAATTTAAAAAAAGTTATCAAAAAATTTAGGTTCAATATAAAATTATTATGGATGTAATTGCTGATTTTATGAAAAGTTTGAATGTTAAAAGTAAATAAATAAAATACATTTGTTGATTACGTACTGTCCTATTTTTAGGACGTAAAATATGGGTCAAGTGGTGCCATAGAAAGGAAAGTTGAATAATTACTTTAAATCAAGCATTGGGTGTATATTCAGTAAAAAAAGTTTGGCAGTGGATTTTTGAAACCAATTTTATTCTCTTTGCACAAGGTCTTTTAAAATATTGAGTGGCATTGATTTTACTGCCTTAATAAGCATTCTCGCTGAAATATCTTTGTAAGTTTCAACCGATGAGTGCGTCCAGATCTACCGCAGTGGAAGTGCCTAGAACTTTGCAATTCTGCATTTAGGCTGCAATAGGTATTTTGCAATATCCTATCAGTTACTGCAAGTCATTTATTTCTTATGTTGTATGGTTATTCTTTTATTTTTTTTGTTTAATTTTTGTTAATTTTTTTAAATTTTATTAACATATAATACAAAATAATTAAAATTATGCAATAAACTCAAAACTTAAATTCTGTTGGTGTGTAAAAATGTTTAGCTTTTGAAAATGATCTCTAAAACTAGTTAGTTATTTTTTACTGTTTGCAAATTAATTTTTAAATTTCTATTGACTTTGTACTTCTGCAATTTTGGTATACTTCCATATTGATGTCATACTTGATGTTCTAAAAATTCACCTATATTTTGGAACAACCAAATCAGGTGATGCTATTATACAGCACTTTACTGTTCTTAAATGTATTAAACTTAGTAAATCATAGTACTTTTAGAATTCTGTACTAGATTAAAATTGCTGATATGCAGTACATCGAACTTACCAGACGAGCTTGCTTATGGGGTGCTTTTATGATTTTAGATGGTCTTATAAAGGAAATTAATGTTATTGATCAAATGTGAAAATTTTATGGCTCTTCCCAATAATTAATAACCTCTTTATTCCACTTATGTTGGGAGAGTGTTTTATATTTTCCCAAAGTTGTTGATTAAGAAGTGGAAAGGCCAGGTTAATGTGGAAGTTGCCATGCTGAATCGTCTAGTCTTGCCTTTTAAACTTTGACTAGTGCTCAATTTTTCAAACAATTTATAGAGTTTAAAGTATTTCTTAAAAATAACTGTTGCCAATGACGTTTATCTTAAAAATAAATTGTGTGCCAAAAACCATAACATTTTCCTATCATTTGATATAACAAGTCACTTTTATACTTTGTTACATTAAACTAGTCTTAAATGCATATCAAGCATCACAATTACGTTGAACGTGCAAGACATTTTTTTGTTCAGCAAATTTGTCATAGCGTTATTTTCCTTATGTGTTCAGAATTAAAGATTATGTGGAACCTCCAATGAAGTGATCTGTGTTATTCCTCATGTTTTGTATACCTGTTCCGCTTATATAACGGAAAACATAAAAGCTTAAAGATTTGTCTAATCTTTAAGCAATAATAAATTCCTTGTTTTGTGTGCACAAAGTCCTTTGCAATTTATTGCAGATTTGTAAATCAACTAGTTTTCATGGGTAATTAAAATATATCTCAATTTAATTTTTTGACTACTTTTGTGAGACTTACTTTAAATAAAATCTTTGTTAGTAAGGGAACATTAAAGGAACATTAAATGAAAATGCCAGCTGGTTTTAGAAGCAAAATAAGCTTATCTCCAGAATTATAACAGCAGTTATACCTGCTAGTGAAACTCGTGTTTTTCTTAACAAAAGAAACTTCCTTTGTTTCAAAACCCCTTTGACAGTTTTATATTTTACTTTGATGCTGCTTACTAACAAAGATGCTTTACTTACAGGTATTTTGAGCGAATATTTTTTATTTTGATTTAAGATCTTCTTACTCCTAAAGATGTTTTACTTTTCAGATAGTTTATTTAAATTTGGAAAACGAATGTCATATTTTTTACTTCAACTGATTGTTATATTTTATAGTTCTAAATATTTGCACTGTTAATGTTAGTCAAGGATTCATATAATCCTTGAAAACCTTAAGTTCTTGAAAACCAATATCTCTTTTTACAAATAACTGCTATGGATTTATGAAACACCCTTCTTGAAAACTCCATGCATACTTTTGTCAATTTATAGATATGAAAAGTGATGGGTGTAATTTTGACACATGCTAAAAGCATATTTTAATAAATTTAAGTTACTTCTTTATATTAAAAGCTACAATTAGATGAGTAATTAAAATAAATTTGGAATTTTTAATTAATATATCAAACCAATTTCAAAATTTTATTAGAGGAGTATGATTTTTTTTTTTTTAGTTCTCTTGAAATATATGTATGGGTATCTTCTTGCTAAAGAAAATTAAGGGATTGATAATAATCCTAATTAATATTGTACACATGTAGGAATATGCATTAAATTTTATTTAAATAGAAACTTCTTGATTTCATCTTTTAAAAGCAATATTTTTAAATTGCCATTGAAGATCTAAGTTATGTATGTTTGCTGTAAACTGTTGAAAACATATTCTGTAAATATTAATTTCAATGGATTTATCCACTTGTCTAAAAATTTGTTTCTATGTATGCATATTTACAAGGAGTTTATTGTGTTTTAAAGCTTTTATGTTTTACCTCCCACTGTTTTGTTGTGAATATAAATGTCGTATTGTCTTGATTTCACAGTATTCGCTTTTGCTTGTGTATTAAGCCAGCACTGAATATAATGTAGTCAGCCTGCATCCTTGTTCTTTGATTGTGTATGCAAGAACTGTGATATATTCATTGCTAATGGTTGGATTTGCCATTTTTATTTATGGTGTGAAGGTTCCTGTATTACATTTTAAGTTGTCATATCCGAATTCTTAAAATATTATTTTTCTGCCAAACACCCAAACACAGTTTTCTGTGGATTTTACTGGCCATACCAAAATTTCTAAATTGTCAATAAAAACATACCATTTTCATTTCCTGTGTTTTTATTTTTGACACTTGTTGATTTTTGTTTGCATGTTGAACTGGAAATGGGGCTTTAGATACAATTTCAGTCATGGAGTTAGAGACATATTCCTATGGATGAAAAGCCAAGTACCATAATGTTTTGAGAATTCTATCTAGGTGTTGCTGAAGTTAATTTGTTCTCATTTGACACAACAGGAAAGGATAGTGTTCAGTATGAGTCTTTTGATTATTTTTAAAGTTCCCTAATAAGTAGAAGTTGTAAATGTTTTGTTCTTAGTTGTAGAGTAAGATACAGAATAAATAATAAATTAAAAGGTAAACTAAATTTGAATACATAGGTATACTCTTTATTGGAGTTCTAATTTGAATTTCACCGAGAATTTATTTATACGAAATTGACAGTTTAAATAAATATGCAATCCAATATGAGCCTTTCATCATAGAAATATACTCCTGTTTGTAAAAATTGCAACACCATGAAGGAATCATGAGAATTGAATGAAATGTATTCCACAAACGACCTGTATTGATACAAATAAAAAATTAAATTTACAAAACATTATTACATGGCAAAAATCAGCATTAAGTAAAGCCGCCATGCACTGCAGTAGGTGCTTCTATGCGATGTGACATCGAAGCAAACAGATTTTGTACCTGAGGACGAGCATTCGAGATTGCTTCTATTCAAACCCAAAGTTCAGCTGTATTAGCTACGGGACGAGCGTCAGGAGTGAGACACCGACCGACAAAATCCCAGACATGTTCAATAGGTGACATATTCTGTGAATAGCAGGCCAAGAAAGAAGTATCTGTTGTGCTGAAAAGAAGTCTTGAACATTTCTAGCAACATTTGGATGGGCATTGTCCTGTTGAAATATAGCTTCAGGAATGACTTAAAGGACAGCTATGACTTCAGGCTCCAGTACTTCTCTAATGTACCAGTTGCTGTTGAGATTACCCACAATTCTTAGCAGCTGAGATTGTCCAAGATACCCAATTGTACCCCAGACCATCACGTTTGGCTTTCGTTCAGTTTGCCGTTGGTTAGATAATGCACTCTGGAAGATAGCGTTCACAGATATAGCATCTAAATTGGATGCGGCCATCACTGTACCCCAAATTAAGCAGGATTCATCAGGAAGTACGACTTGTTGCCAATCAGCACGCCAGTGTCTGTGTTGATGAGTGGCACTGCTCAGTCCATGGATGCACGGTGTCTCTGAAATTCTATTTATTTGCATAGCACACCCTAATTTGCATTTGCTGTAAGTTTCAGCTCAATCGCGAGATTCCTTCATGCTGTTGAAATTTTTACAAACGAGTTTATATACAATGTGGTGGGAATTGACTTTTCTTACCACAATGCCACTTAAATATGTCTTAAATGATTTTGGCATTTAACCAACAGGAAGTTATAACCCCTTCCCTTTACCTCCATTGTTTTAATACTAATTTTAAGACTATTTACTGTAGAATTTTTTTCATACAGTAGTCAAATTCAACAAAATATTTATTACGAATTAAACAATTAAAAATAACACACATATATATATAATATATATAACTTGTCATTCTGTGAAATTTACTACAGGCTTCCAAATTGCAATAATGATTGCTTTTTTCAATAGCACTTTAATGTTAGTAATCTTAATTGCAAGTTAATCATGTAGGATTTAACATGGACTTCAATTTTTTTTTCACTTTTGCTTTTATTGCATTACATTTAGATTATAACTGCAAAGTTCCCTTTACATGTGAAAAAAAAAATCTGATGTGGGTAACACACTACTTTCCCTATTATGCAATGAATTTTCTACTTTCACAATGAAAAAATGTTTAAGATCTACAGCACGATTAATTTTAATGTTGAATATACATTTGGTGCTGTTTCAGATGACGACATGCAAAACTATTTCGAAGTATGCAGCTAACTTATATTTTATGCTGCTTTATGCTATCCATATTGACAGTTGTCAATTTAATCAGTAAGCAATACAGTCCATATATTAAAATATTTTAATTCATTGATTTGGCGTCATTTTTAACACTTTACAACAAAGTTGAAAAGTGTTTATGACTTTGTTCATTCGGTCTGTCTGTCTGTCCGTTAGAACGATAACTGCCGTAAAAATGACTTTATCAAAATTAAATTTTGGTATGTTTTTCAGACGGTCTGTGGGACCTATGGGAATATAAATAAATAATATCACCCTATTGGTTTTTTATTGAACCCGGGTTGAAAAAATGAAATACATTGAACCCTATGGGACCTAATTTTTCAAACATTTTTTAAGTAAATTTAAAATTCACGAATTGCTTAGAAATTTTTAGGAAATATTTACATTAATATGTTGAGTAGTTTTTTAATTAAAAATTATTTAATATTGGGAAAAAAACAAATTCAATTAAATTCCGACTTTGGGATATCCTCCAGAAAGAAAAGATATATTTTTTATCTATATAAATAAAATTGAAAATCTGTCTGTTTGTCCCATCATCACGGGAGAACGGCTGAACCGAATTTGATGAAATTTTGTGGGTAGCCTAGAAATGGCCCCACTTAAAATTTAGTCTATGGTTGAAATTCCTACGACCAGTGGTTCTCGAGATATTAGTAAAAAACGAAACTTTCGTTTGTCTCATCATCACGAGAGAACGGCTGAACCGAATTTAATGAAATTTTGTGGGTGGCCTTCAAATAGCCCTCCATAAATTTTGCCCAAGTTTCGAGTTTCTAAGACCAGGGGTTGTCCAGATATTAATGAAAAACGGAACTTTTTTTATAGGAGTTCTACTCTCCAACTCCGTGGTTTATCCAAACGGAAAGGATAAAAATCGTTTGTTTAAAACGTCAAAGGGAATTAAAACTTTATTTTTGAGTTTGATGCAGGATTTTTGCATTAAATAGTCACTATCTGAAAGCATGAATTGTTTGAAACATGAATTTAAATGGAAAAATCTACCTCCATGTTTTATATTTCACAAGCTTTTACTCAACGATTAGAAGTATAAAGAATTTAAAATGGTTATTTAAATTCGCATTTTATGAGGAAGATTCTATCTTATATCATGTTGCTCGACAAAGGAATGGAATTAAATGTGTTTGTTAATGATTATTATTTTTTCGATTTGAATAATAAATATATCTTATAAATGAACGGTTTAATTTTTTTTTAATTATATTAATTGCGAACTGCATACATCACTTTCATGTATTTTAGCAAAAAGGTTTTAAGCTTATATATTGTGTTTAGCTAATAAACTTATATTCTGTTTACCCAATAAATTCATTTATCCAATTGTTTAAACAGAAAAAGAGTAGAATGGGTATATCTTCTAATAATATTTCAGTGTTTTCATTTAGTATATACAAACTGGATCACGATATTTTATTCAGATCTACGAATTTAGAGCTACGAATTTGGCTGGATATCGCTAACTTGGCAAATTTCTTAAAAGTTGCCAAATTGATTGAAATGTCCCCAAATTGATAAAAATGACATAAATCAATGAATTTTATTTTGTTTTGTTAAAAGAAAATACTGAAATGGTGTTTCGTTGGCATTTGTCTGTCAGTCCAACCGCCCTACTTAGTAACCCATTTAGCGAATTTTTAAAATGTCACCAAATTGATAAAAATATTTATAAATCCATAAAAATATTTTGAAATTGATAAATTGCCCTAAATAAACGAAATTGTGTTTTTTTAGGAGATAATATTTTGATGATGGTTCGTCAATTTATCGTCAAGTGGGACTATCAGTTCTACAGTCCCACTTGGCGATAAATTTGGCAATTTTTTAAAATGTCGCTAAACCTTCATTAGAGATATTCAGACGATATTTTGACCACCAATTTATTTGAAGCAAATCATAACATGTCGCTTAACAACGGATTTAAATTTAATGTGTTTATGAGGAAGAAGATTTTTATTAAATCTTTTCAGATTTTAATGATGAAGATATGTATATAAAATAAATAACATTGCCATCGTATTTTTGACTGGATAATATCAATTACGATCTTCATGTTTAAACATTATTATTATTGATGTTTTCGGGGATTATTGATTCAGAGATTATTGATATTTTCAATTTCTTATGGCATTGTTTTATTGCGGCAAAAATTGTTGAAACTCATATATTGTACGTTGTGCGAGTAATCTTCTACAAATGCACGGGTATATCTTCTAATGTAAGATAATATAAGTAGTACATGTATATTGGCATATATTGGAATCAAGCCTTCCGGTATGAAGATCACGGGGATTATTGATATTTTTAATTTATTAAGTAATCTGTTATATATTGGCAAAAATTTTTAAAACTAAATATTATAATACGGGTAATCTTTTACTAACACTAGGACATATCTTCTAATCTATGACATTATAAGTAGTACGGGTTTATCTTCCCATATAATTTTAGCACTTTCATTTGGGCACATATTGGAATTAATTACTGCCTACTGGTTTAAAGTTTACAGATTTAATGATATTTTCAATTTATATATGTAATCTACTAATACAGGTTATATCTTCTAATATTCGCGTATATAAGTAGTACTGGTCCCATACAATACCCTATTATTTTGCATATATTGATTCAATTCCATACTTTTTATAAATTTGCTTACAAAAAAGGCCAGGATATTTTATTCTTCAGATCTACCCGTGAAGATAATTTTGTATAGCGAGAACAGAGATCCTTGGGTTTCTTTTTAGGAGCATTGTATTAAATATTTTAACAGAATATTTTGATTAAACATGTCATTTAGTATACTATAGGAATTTGCACATGATTCTGAATTTTAAGTTTATTTATATTATATACTCCGTACGAAGAACGGGTATGCTGCTAGTAATAAATATATTTCCAAATGTTTAATCAATTTGCATATGAGAGAAACTTCACATTTTAAAATAAATTTGGTAGATAACAATTTTTCATTTTTTTAAAATTTTATATAACTCATGATATACTTATTTGGATGGGATTTTATAAGCACTTTCCTACATCCTAGAGAGTTAAAATTTGGTACACAGCTTAAATTTGTTGGAACATTTTATTCGACAAAAATTTGATGGATCTTTAAATATAGATCATACATTTTTTTCGAAATGGCCTGAAAATAATCCCCGTTCACTTGTATAAATTATTGTTGTAATATTGTTAAAAATTCTGATGTGGACAGCACATGTCTTTCCATGCAGACTCATATTCGTTCTCTTTATTTCTTCAATAATAATTTGAGTTTATCTGCACAAAATAACAACCATAAGTATTTTAAATGACACTGAATTTGCACGTTAAACTTAAATTTGGTTCTCATTTGATAGCTGGACTTATTGTTAAAGGTGGCGTAGCGAAAGCGCGAAAAAACTAATGTCTCAAGAATGGCTAGTCCTAGAGTAATGGGGTTAGTCTTATTCTTTTTGTTGTCAAAAATCACGTATAAAATAGGAATTTAATTGATATAATTGAGCACACGTAGTCTTTTATTTTTATATATATAACGATTTTTGCGGGCCATTTCGCAAAAATAGCCCGTTCCTTTCTCCCGAATCGTACTAGAATAATCTACAAATGATTTATATACAAAATTTTGTTAAATTTGGTATATAAATCACTTGTAGGTTATGGAAATATTATACACCAATTTTTGTTAAATTTGTTCCATTAGTTTTTAGCTAGAGTGGATAAAGGCAATTTCTGCCGGCCATTTCGCAAAGAAGGCAGATTCTTTTATTACGAATCGTACTATAATCTAATGAACATCAGGATTTCCCACAAAAAAACATACCCACCAAATTGTATGATATTCGGTCTATTAGTTTTTCAATTAGAGTGGATGTAATATCCTCACAGACACTCAGAAATATACACAGATACACCCTTACACACACAGATGTTTTCCTAAAAATAGTATTTTCGTGTTCTAGAAGTCCCAAAACGTGTAGATCCTTTGAAAATTCGAATTCCGATCTTCGGCACGATTCCAATACTTTGAGTACATACACACATATATTATCTGTGTATCTAAATTCCGTGCCTATGCAATTACAATAGTTGTGATTTTAAATGATCCCCAAACTTTTTATTATTTCTTCAACGAAGCCTAATTTTAACATATGCAGAATGCAAATATCTCAAGCAATTTTAAGATGAATTACATAAGAATTGTTGAATTTTTTTCACACAAAATTTAGCTCTGGAGTCTGGAATACAAGTTATATGAATGAAATATTCATTGATTTTGCATAAAGAATCAGATGATATATATTTCGATACAGTTTTAAATATTTAAGTATAATAAATTACTGTAGTACTGTGATAATGTAAAAGATATCACCACTGAATGTATCACATTTTAGTAATTTTTAAATGAAATTGCATTTCAGTTGGAAAGTGTTTCAGAATCAATGCTTATGCATGATTGATCTTTCTTGTTTCAATTTTGACGACATTTATACCAATTTGGGGCGAAATATTAGAAAGTTGTTGATATTTTGCCAAATTTATCGCCAAACGTTAGAGAGATAAGAGCCTTCCTTATATATATATATATATATATATATATAGTGTGTGTGTATACACACATACATAAACTGTTGCTGAATTGTTAGGTGTCAAAATACAAGACCATTACACAAAGTATCTTCTCTAGTGAGTGGAACAAGCTAGATCCACGAGAAAGTTAAATTTATTGCATGCTACATATGAAAAGTGAACATATTTCATAATAGATATTACAATTTTTTTTTCCCCATTTGAGGAAGTGAAGTATCTCGAATGGTTCACGCTAGCTTTCTAAAATTTGTGTCAATCGTTTTCTAATGAAAGCTTGCAGAAAAAATGATTATGTAACATTGAAGGTTCTGATTTTTCGATGATTTTTCAAAACTTCATTTGAAAATTTGGCGGTCTTCCAGACATTCGATTGTGTTTCAAAATCGATAGGCTTTCAGTATTGAGGGATTGTAATTTTTGTACACAATTTCGTTCGAAACTCTTTTATTCGTTCGTAAAACATCTCTGCACGCAGCGATATTACCTCAAAAACAAGATTTGTTTTCGGGATGATGCTCTACCTGTTCTTTTGGTGAATTCGAATTTCTGACTCAGTCACAATATTTTCCCCTATTATACTACGTATATAGAGAAAATAAAAATGAGTCTTCCGTATACTAATCAGTTTTTGAGGAACATGTTACGAATATTCTTTAGTGTAGTAAAATTTAAGTCGTAAGGAAATCATCGGTTCTGGATACCCCGTTTCAAAAGTGATCTCAAAAAACCCAACTGGGGTAAAAAGAGCTGGCTGAATCTTTTATTTCATATAATGCGCTGAATATGAATTTCAATTGGAGTAAAAAAAAATGCAGTATAGAATTCCATTCATAATGACCCTTGTTCAGAAAATATTGAGAAAATTAAGAAATTTCAAGTATTTGAGAAATATTTGTGAAAATTTAGAAACTTCTTTTTTGACAACAAAAATATTGAGTGTTTGTGAAGGGAAGGGGATTCACATCCCCGTTGGTGCGGTTGAGGTTCGAATTAGAGACCAAGGGTATGGTAAAACCATGCTATACCGCTTAGACCAAAAAGTATCTTCAGGTCCGAGCGTATAACCAGGAATGTCATTCGTAGCAGATAGTGACGCGTGAACCGGTCACGCCCCCCCCCCCCCTCCCATAAGTGTTTTATTAACAGGAAAATTAAGCCTATAAAGGCTGAATACAATGTTTTATTGGGAGGAGCAATATTACAGATTTTGCTTTAATTCTGTGAGTAGGAAGGACCTTGAATAAATTTAAATAGGAAATGGGTTTCACGTTCCACCCCACACTGTTTACACCAGGGGCGTTGTTTCAACTTTGTAAAACCTGAACACATTATCCGACTGCCTTTTAGGAGAACCCAAATAAACTGTGGCACAGTTTATTTGGATTCTCCTAAAAGGCTGCCTGCTAATGTGTTCAGGTTTACAAAGTTTGAACAACGCCCCTGGTGTAAATAGTGTGGGGTGGAACGTGAAACCCTTTTCCTATTTAAATTTATTCAAAGAGATGACAATATTTTACTTCTAAACTAAACCGAACCGCAGTTGATTTTAGGGATAGTAATTTATTATTTAGCTAGAAAATGTACCCGGCTTTGCCCGACATTTAAAGCGAGGATTAAATTCATTCAATTTTCGAAAAAACGTAGTCGCGTCCCACCCGCTTTTTATAATTGGAAAAAATATTAACAACGTACTGTGCAAACCGCATACGAAAAAACGGTAGTAAAAAAAAAATGCAATCTTCAATCAGAAATTTTCTATTTTTTAGAATTAATATTAAATACTCGTAATATAATAATTTGCAAAGCTAGAAGACCGATAAATGAAATCCACTTTGATAAACAACTGGTTTTCTCATCTAGACAGATATCTGCCATTTTATCTTTATACAATAAATACGCCTCTGCTTCTCATACCGACGGGCAGGTAATGATGTCAGTTGCGCCGCTCAGTGTATAGTCTGAGAATAAAGCCTTTTGACAGCGGAATCGAAAATCTCAATTTTTATGCTCTTGTTTGAAAGTTCACAGAAAATATAGTAATTGAAAAAAAAATTATTAGTGCCAAGATATAGAATTATACCAATCTTCCATTTTTGAATATGGCAAAATAACAATTAGATAACCTAAAACATGATATTTCAATGCATTAAAAATAAATATAAATGAATTGCCCAACGGATTGTTAGAAAGAACGTTTCAAAAATCGTTAGAAAGAACTTTTCAAAAATCGTTAGAAAGAACTTTTTTCGATCTTTTCGATGATGTCAAGATGAAAACTATGATATTTTCTATCGCTAAGGAACAGATTTGTATGAATACCGTTCAAAATCATGTTTCAACATAAAATAAGTAGAAAAATATTTCGAATTCTGTCATACTAGGAATTCAGCTAAGCCCAGTGTTTCTTTCAGGCATACCTCCGAGGGGGGGGGGGGGTGAAACCCTCCCGGAGATGAGTATTCGCCCCGCCCCGGAGACATTTATATTAACCTAGTTTCTATTTATGTAACAAAGCATTTGATATATTTATATAGGGTAAATAGGGAAACTTCCCCCCTCCCCTTAAAATTTCATTCACCTCCCGGCCAAAAAGTCCTGAAAGAAACACTGGCTAAGCCAGTACCGAATTCCATAGCTGTCCGAAGCTTGGAGTTTCCGCTACAGACGATGCACATAGACAAACATAATTTATTATGTAAGACAAAGCCTCTCAAAGGCAGGGAAGTTAACTCTTAAAAAATTAGCTGGAGTGTGCTCTCAATTATAGCATGTTACGACCCTTCATGTTTAAGGGCCTGACAAAATGTTTCTATTGATACAAAGTCTGACAATGTACTCCGAGGGGGGGAGGGGTAATGACGTCACCAACACAAAAATTGTATGGCAGCTATTTTTCATTGCACCGATTGAAACTGTTAAATTTCGTAATCATTGAGCAACAAATAACTCATTTTGTGCATAATTATGTTAAATTTTGTCATATGCTTCTATGTTAAGTTAAAGAAATATAAAATTTCGAAGTTTTCACTCGAATTTCAAATAATTCTGTCTAATTCCAGGTTTTTTAATAACAAAGCCGAATATAAAGTTTCGTGAAAACCCATTAATATTTGGGGCAGCAGTGTACATAAAAAAATCAACGATAGACAGACGAACATCACTCTAAAAATAATCAAAACATACAGGGTCGAGTCGCATTATGGTGGCCACCTCCTACTTTTGACGTCAACAGCACGTAGCCAATGAAAGAAGGCACATGTTGTGAGCTAGCTGGTTTAGGCATTCTGAAAACATTACTCGTTGCTGTCATGGTTAAAAGGAGAGGTTTATCAGATTTGGAAAAAGGGATGTATACCGGGTTTTGAGCCAAGAGTAGCAGTATTTCCGAAACAGTGCAGTTTGTGAACTGTTCGCGTGCTGCTGCGGTTAAAGTGTATCATCAATGGAGAAATGGCACCGTTGCGAATAAGCGACGTTGAAACTGTGGAGCACCATCGCCATTGATATGATAGGTGAATGCTAACTCCGAAGGTTCGTGCGGTCCAATTGTCGCGCTATAGTTTAGCAACTCACTGGCCGAATGAACCACGGGGCTACCGGAAGTGTTGTTGTTGTTATTTTCCCAAAACTCCGATGTCATATTTATAAACCCTGTAACCTCTTTCGCGGACCCATCCTTGTTTTCCCCAAACTCCGGTTTCATATTTACAAACCCGGTATTACTAACAACAAACAACACCCCACAGCGCAAATTCCCCTTCATTGCTGTTTATATAAGTTGTCAAAATACAGTATGATTTGTATATGAGTAATGACTTACTTTATGTTGTGTCTGTCAAATTACAGAATGATTGAAAAGGGAAGGAAAAGTTGTGCCTTGATTAGCGCGTTGCAGAGAAATATGAGTTATTTAATAACCGTCTTAGGCTACTAGCTCGTCACTTTTTAAAACAGTTCTTAACTTCCAATACCTTTCTTGCAATAGCTGTCAATCGTGAACCTGCGCTATGCACTCAAATCACGGCTAATTTTGTAGTTTGAGAAGTAGCAGTCAAACTCGCACTTCCGATACAGTTCATAAAGTAGCTGTCGGTCACACACCTCCGTTACGCATGCAAGTCACGACTAACGGTGCAGTTTATAAGGTAGCTGTCGTCTTCGCACCCTCGCTACGCGCGCATGTAACAGCTACCGGTATAGTTCTTAAAGTAGCTGTCAATCGCGCATCTCCTCTACGCGCGCAAGTTATAGCTAGCTCTGTAGTTCATGAAGTAGCTGTGGCTCAAATTGTGCAAATCTTAGTCTTTCGGATTATCACATAACCTAGAAATGCAAATTTCGATATGCACTTTGTTGCAAAAAAATATATGCACGCATAAAAAAAATGAACTACAGCCGCGAAACTCGGCATGTAAATGTTTTAAAAGTCATGCCAATGATCTATTTGTTAGCGCCAATGATGTTAGGCTCAAGCAAGGCGCACGGGAACGACTCATCGTGCAGCACTTAAAACGACCGATGTTCTCACTCACGGGTAATTGGAACTGAATCTTCTGTTTAGATATTAAAAGTTGTGTACAAAGATGTCTGAGACGTATTTGACGACGCTACGAATAATTGCCGGATTTAGAGAGAGGATGCGCCATAGATCTAAGGGAAGCCGGTTGGTCTAACACACGTATCAGCTGCCATCTTGGTCGGAGAGATATGATAATTGCTTAGTGTTAGCAAAAGTGGATCATAGAAAGCACATGTAACCGTCGCAGAAGCTCTGGACGTCCTAGACAGACAATTAATTTGAGAGGATCGTGCGGTCAGGAGAGGAGACACGTCCATACCAACGACATTTCTAGCAGCCATTCGAAGGTATTTGCCACCATCCTCCATGCATTGTGTACCAAGGGATAATATTCGGAGACGACTATCAGAGGGTGAAATTTGGTGTCGATTTGGAATAAAACGCCTGCCATTGACTCCTCAACATAGGCAGAGCCGTCTGGATTGGTGCCGAGCACAGCAGTCTGGATAGTATTCGATTGGAGGCATGTTATCTTTGTCGACTAGTCCAGCTTCTCTCTCAGTGCTGATGACCGCTGCATAAATGGAGAATTGGCCAGCATTCCGATCCCGCATTTGTTGTCGAGCTGTATACGGCCATCACACATGGTGTTGTTGTTGAGACCCAGACCGTCCGACCTACCAGAAAGGTGTGAGATAACAGTTTGGACGGCCGAAAAGTGCCACCCAATTTAGACCAGAACCCAGTGGGGGAGGCATCCACAGGGACCGTACCCTCCTTCCCCTACCACCAACCTCTCGGAAGGACTTACGGACCCACATGTTTAACGTGATCGTACTCCGCGTGAACACGGCGGCAGTTTTGGCAGTGGCTGGAATCGAACCCGGGCCTACCGAGTGCACCTCCAGCGCGCTAACCAATGGGCTACCGCGCCCATCACACATGGTGTGACAGTCTTGGGAGCCCTCTCCTCTAGTTGTTCTGGAAGCCAATTTGACGGCTGACTTGTACGGCGACGATATTCTGCAGCACATTACTCTGCCTATGCTGTTAAGCCGCCCAGGTTTCATTTACAAATGAAACAATGCTCGACCACATACTTCCAGGGGCGTAATTAAGGGGAGTTGGGGGTCTCACATCCCACGAAATTAAAAAAATTCAAAATGCTTCCTAAACCCATCTCAACTCGCCAAAACAGACGCCCACCAGAAAGATTCTGAAACCAGCGAAAAGGGATCTTCATCAGTAAGCACATTTCGTAATTCGAACTTTAAGAAAACAATTATTGAACTTTACAAGTGTAAAATTCTGAAATTGTTTGGGCCGTGTAAGCCGTCATTACGATTTTATAATATATTTTGTATATAACTGCGCCCTCTGTCAGGCTTTATGCGTCTACATATTATTGTAAATAAATTAGTTTAGATTCTAATCTTACAGTAGGATTAAAAAGTTCGGAGACTGTGCTGGTATCAACCCTGATAGGAGGAGAGGGGAGCTATTTTACCGTGACGTAGAGGTATATGTAACGCGAGATATGAAAAGGAAGAAGCAGGTGTTTTTCCAGACAATGCATGTCAGTGAACTGTAGTCGTTCGCTTTCGTCGAAAATGGAAATGGGGACTGTCTGCTATTTCCCCAAACGCTGGCAAAATTTGATATGCACGTTGTTCTTCAAACACACACCATTTCTATTTTCGACGAACGCGAACGACTACAGTTCACTGACACGCATTGTCTGGGAAAACCCTGCATTGTGGACCTGCTTCTACCTTTTCACATCTCGCGTCACATGTGCCTCTACGCCACGGTAAAATAGTTCCCCTCTCCTCCAATCAGGGTTGGAGATATCAGCACAGTCTCCGAACTTTTTGATCCTACCTTGTATTACATATAGTAATAAATAAAACAAGAAAGCCCAAATTATGAAAAAACTGTACAAATCAAAAATAAGCATTACTATAAAGTGAGATTTTATTTATAATTTTGATTGAATAATCGGAGATGAAATAAGAAAAAGGCTCTTCACTGAGATTATGTTTAAGAAATGCTTTCTTGTGTTTAAAAAAAAAATGCTATGACCCTTTTGCAACAGTTCATCATCACCAAATATTCTTGACTTCGGTGGTAGGGAAACAAACATGGCACATGCCACAATTGTTAAGTGTTTTTAAAAAATCATTTCAATGCGATTAAACTTTCTATGTGCGTATACATAGATATTATTTTCTTTGGTTATAACATTAGTTGTGAATATTTTTAAAATTTAATAATTTTAAAGTGAAAGTGTAAGATGATTAGAATACAAATATACAAAATAAATTCAAAGACAATAATTTGTTTTATACATATATTAATTTTAAATTATAACATTTTGCCCAAATAAAATTTCATTCAATATATGTTATTGGAAAGAAATTCAAGGAACTGTGTCTTAATTTAAGAATATAATTTATTTACTTTTAATACTTTAGAAATATTCGAAATCTAATAATTGAAATTAAAATCACGGAAGAAATTGGAAATAAATTATCAGTGTTACATTGCAAGGTACCTATTGGATTTCATATTTTTACCACCAGTCAGACAATCACAGTACAGAAGTGATTAAACATTTTTGCGATGAATTTAAAAATATAACAAATTGCAACTCGCACTTGATTAATGATAATAACAGAACGATCATTTCCTTAAAAAGTAAAATTGGAATGTATTTATTCCCTATTAAATTCATAGATCACATAATGGTACATCGTCGTCTTATATTTATTTTGCTGCATCCGGGCCAGAACATATTTTTTGTTGTGTTACTGTAGTTTTAAATGACTTGAAAGTTGCGATGTTTTATTTTGATTTCGGAATGTCGTCCAATAAATAATAAGTCTTCAATTTCTTATCCGAAATTTTAATTTTTCTGTATCCTATTCTCATTTACCCATCTGCGTTTTCAGTGCAGAACAAACTTTTATTACTTAATATGAGATAGGGAGACTTTCATCCGCTAATTGAGATTTTTGTTTCATAATGTAATTACAAATTTTTCCAATTCAATTTTGATCTATTTTTGGCTTTTTTATTTATTTTGACTCGACTCGAATTTAATAAATCGTGGCCCGGCTCGGTGACCAGATCAAGAATAAGCCCATGGGCCAGTCTCGAGTCCGCACATACCTCTAACTTAGACCGTTTGAGATTGATATAAATTTTATTTAAAATTCACCCCCCTCCCCTCAAATTGAATTTCAAAATACGCCACTGTATACTGCACGACTTTCTTAACAATGTCTTCGAAGATTTAATACAGCTGATCTCCTTTAGTTGTGTTGCAAGCCAATCTAATGGCTCGCTTATATGTTGACGATATTCTGCAGTCGACTGTTCTGTTTATACTGTCAAGCTGCTCAGGTTCCATTTACCAACACGAAAACGCTCCACCACCTACTGCACGATTTTTTCAACAATGTCTTCGAGGATTTAATACCCTCCCATGGTCATCCAGATTTTTAGACCTATCACCAATAGAACACGTCTGGAACATGCTGGAACGGCAATTGCAACCTCCTCAGAATATAACTGAATTAGCTGACCAGTTGCAGTATTTGTGGCAGAATCTTCCGTAGAGGGGCATAAGCAACTTAATGGTCTCTATGCCGCACCGAATATCGGTTTGTATAGTTGCCAGGGGAGGATTTACCCTTACTTAAATGTTATCCTTGTTGCCACTATTTCTTAATAAAACGTTTTTTTTTTAATCTAGAGTAAAAAACTACTTATTCTCAAATATATCAATTAAATGCTTGTTTTATTCGCAAATTTTAACAATGAATAGAATAAGATCAACCCCATTACTCTAGGGCTATCTGTACTCAAGATTTTTTTGCAACGTTGCCTTTGAAAATAATATCATTTCAAATATAATCCGTGTATCTTTGATAATTTCAAATAATTATCCGTGCTATTTTGTGCAATGAAAATGATACAATATCCACATAATATTTTTTATATTGCAATTTTAAAATAAGGTACGTCTTCAAAACACGAAAAGTATATATATTTTTTAAATTCAAGAAAAACCGTCTATTGATAGAATGGATTCCACTCGCTTGTACGTTGGCGAGTTTGTTTGAAAGGGAAATCTTCGATTTTTCCGAAGGTGTTAAGATGGTAACTCCGTGATAATATTTTCGATCGCTAAAGAACCGATTTGTGCGAAACTCGTGCGATTATTAACCAATCAACAAAATTCGAGAAGTTACCATAACTCGCCAAAAGCCGCCAAGTTAGCGATATTTCGCTGAATTCGTCGACAGGGTCAAGTGATCCAGACGTTCAAGTTTTAATGGTATTTTGTCACATATTTGTAACAATATGACGTTACTTCCGGTACATACTTCTACTTCCGTGCTTTCCCAGTCGCGTTTCTTTCAAAATAAGATGTGTCACAATCATAAAAAAATAATATCATAACCAAAACATTTTATATGTAAAAAATGCCAAGTACAGCTTAAATTATTGCTAGTTGTATTTATCAAAACATATGAATCATACAAAGGAAATAAATCAGCGGTAGCTCTAGTCCGATGGAGCCGAAATAGTTTTGATACACTTAAATCGCCTATACACATTTTGTAAAATAAAACTTCAGTAAAATTCAATAAGTTTATTCGATATTTTTCAAGCTCATTTATTTCGTTTACAGGCTTTTAAAGCGCTACAAATTAGTCGCTAACTGTTTATATCTAGCTAGCACTTTTAGGTTTTCGCCCCGATTTTATTTGACTATAAACTCCACGTCAAAATATCAGATTACTTTACTAATTTGATTTACCGTACATAAATTAAACTTATACAATATAATTTACGAAATTTTACATTCAAGTTAATCTATAAACTTTCCTGGTGAAACATAAATACGTACTTGAAAATAAAACTTCAGTAAAATTCAATAAGTTTATTCGATATTTTTCAAGCTCATTTATTTCGTTTACAGGCTTTTAAAGCGCTACAAATTAGTCGCTAACTGTTTATATCTAGCTAGCACTTTTAGGTTTTCGCCCCGATTTTATTTGACTATAAACTCCACGTCAAAATATCAGATTACTTTACTAATTTGATTTACCGTACATAAATTAAACTTATACAATATAATTTACGAAATTTTACATTCAAGTTAATCTATAAACTTTCCTGGTGAAACATAAATACGTACTTGAATACATATATTTTCATCTATTCTGTTCAATCCTCACCAATCATTAAACATCTTTGGAATCCCTAAGTTCATTTAATCTCCTAATTTTTTTAAACAAAATAAAATATATTGCGCTTATGCACTAATACTTCACCAAGGAGTAAGTAAACAGATTGCGCTGCAACAATCGTGACATTTTAAGTATTGCAGCTTTCACCCACATTGAAAAACCCATATCAAAACTCTTAAATATCGAAATTATATTCATTATACTTCAAAAACTAAGAGTTCGATTCAAAATCCATTTATATACAATCGGTGGGCTTTCAAAGGGTTACAAATTCTTGCTTAATGCTCATAGCTAGCACTTTGAGTTTTGCAAATTTTGCATGAAAAAATTTAAAAAATCTGTATCATTGGTTCAAATGCAATTTGGTTCAATTATAGCATGTTACCCCCTCACTTTAAAGGGCGTGAAAAAAACCGTTCGATACTTGACCATGTACTCCGAGGTGAGCTAATGACGCCACAAACACAAAATTGTATCGCGGCTTTTTTTCACTACAATGATTAAAACTTTTAAGTTTCGTGATCACTGACCCATAAATAACGCCTTTTATGCATGATTAAACCACATTTTGTGTTACGTTGCCATGTTACGAAATATATAAAATTTCAATATAGAATTTTCAATATAGAGACACAAACCGATAGACAGACATCACTTTAAAAATAGTCAAAACGTGTTCAGGAGATCCAAAAAACCTATATTGGCATCAAAATCTCGAAATCTAATATTCGTGAAAACAGTGCTTTATACTACACTCGTCAAAAGTGAAATTGCAACACCATGAGGGAATGAACGTAGCCATGTTCAAATCACAGTACTGATAGAAGAGAGAGTCATATGCAAATGATTAAGTTTTCGTATGTATCGGGTCACGTGACACCCAGTTTCGGGTGATATTCCAGCAGACGGCTCGTCCCGTAAATGCTATCAGCGACGACTTGCAGCAGTCGAATTTTCGAAAAAGCGAAGAAGCGATGCCTGGAAGACATCAGCGAGCCGTATACCAGCAGTTAACGGCTAGGGAACGAGATCGTATCCTAGAGCTGCGTGACGTGAGTTTGTTGATGCGTGCAATTGCCACCCATGTTGAGTACCATCCAGCGATGTGTGACGCAGGAAGATCAGAGAACGCTCCGAAGAGGGAGTAGTTCGAACAGGCCCGCGACAGAGGCATAGACTGGCAGATTCGCCGAACAGCTCATCGAGACCCGTTCGCAACAGCAAGTGGCATCCGATACAGCCTGCCACCATCAACGGTTGCACCTGCGTGCATCCAAACCATTCGCGACAGGTAGCATGAAGTACAGCTGCGCGGACGGCGGCCAGACACTGGGGTGCCATTAAGCGCTCGACACAGGGATGCACGTCTGGCGTGGTGTCGTCGTAATCGCAACTGGACGAATGAATGGCTTTTTTTAATGGCTTTACGGATGAATCTCCCTTCTGCATGTGGAGGAATGACTGCCCTGGCCGGGTGTGGCGTCTTCCCGGGGAACGCCACTTGCCAGACCATAACACAGCGCGTCACACCGGCTCCCACCGGTCATCATGGTTTGGGCGGTATCATATTCGATCATCGGACAGCTCTAATGTACATTGCAGGTAATCTAACAGTGAACCGGTACGTCACGCAAGTTGTGATGCCTGTGGTTCGGCCACTGGTGCTGGCCACCCCCGGTACGATGTTTCAGCAAGACAATGCCATACCGCACGACGAAATCTCAACAGCTTGAACGGAATTCACATCCTTTTCTGGCCTGCAACCTCGCCTGATCTCTTCCCCACTGAACACGTCTGGGCCTTTATTGGAAGTCAGATGCACCGGGGCCACCAGTACATATCGTAGACCAACTGTGTCTACGGTAACTACGAACTGCTTCTACAATGGACGCTGCTTGGTCAGGATTAACCCAGGCAAACATTAATAGCCTCATCGATAGTATGCCTCGCCTTTTAGAGGCTTGTATAGCTAGTAGCCCGTGGAGGTTACATTCTTTACTGAATAAACAGGTTTCTTTGGCATATCTTTGTTTGCTCATTTAAGCATTTGTATATGACTTTTTCCTACCAGTACTGTGGTTTGCATATGGTTACGTGCATTCCTTCATGGTGTTGCAATTTCACTCTTGAGTACTATGTTCAATAGTATGAAAAGTAAATATATAATTAGATTTTGAGACTGAACTTTTGATTTTTTCTTTTTCATACCATAGAATATACAGATATGTAGTATAGAGAAAGTATTGTTTTATAGAGATGTTGAATACAGGGTGTCCCAAAAAGATTGAAACGCGCTTTAATTTTTTACTTGTTGGAGATAAGTGGGCAATGTAAATAGTAAAAATGTTGAAAGTAAGGTAGGAAATAAGACTACGTTAATGACATAGTCCTCCCATTCATTTTCAAAAAGTTACACTTTTTTAATTTTTATACGACCCCATTAGACAAATTGTGTTAATCAGAAAATTTTTAATTTTAATGCAACAAGATCATTTAAACAAGAAAGATCAATCATGCCTAAAGCATTGATTATGAAACACTTTCAAACTTCAATGCAATTTTATTTAAACATCTCTAAAATGCGATACATTTCTCGGTAATATTTTTAAAATTATCACACTACCACATTAATTTATTATATTTGAAAACTTAAAACTTCATCGAAAAAATGAACTTCATTTAAATAACGGCATTGAAATATAAATTGCCTGATTTAAGCATCTCTAAAATGAGATACATTCCTCTGTAATATTTTTAAAATTATCATATGGATGCCATAATTTATTTTATTTAAAAACTTAAGACTACGGTAGTACAAGTAATTAAACTCTATTCTTAAAACTCCATCGAAAAAATTGTCCTTCTCTATGTAAAATCAATGAATATTTCATTCATATCAGCTATATTGCAGACTCCATGAGCTAAATAATTTTGCGTTAAAGAAATGCAGCAATTCTTATACAACTCATTCTACATCTTTTGGTATTTACATTCTCCATAAGTGAAAATTAGGCTTCGTTGTAGAAATAATCAAAGTTGGATGATCATTTAAACTCAAATATATTGCAATTGCGTTGTTTCAGTATGTAGATGCACAGAATTTAAGCAAAAATAAAGCGGTTTTAGGAATGATTCAACAATAATACGAATTGAAAAGAACTTTAAAAATCACGATTTTGACACAAGATGGATGCCATATTTTATTTTGAAGTAGGTCACGCGATCGCTTCATATAATGGTCATGTGATCGCTTCATATAAAAGTGTAATTATTATATTAATTTTTATTTTAAAAGCTACTGAATATATTTTGCTGAAATTTTTTTTATATATTTTATGGGATAATTTGAATATTTCCTAAAACTTTAGAAACAATTTTTGAATTTTAAATCCGCTTAAAAAATGTTTGAAATATTAGATTCCATAGGGTTCAATGTATTTCATTTTTCAACCCGGGTTCAATCCAAAACTAATTGGGTGATATTATTCATTTATGTTCCACAGCCCGTCTGAACAACATACTAAAATTTTATTTTGATAAAGTCATTTTTACGGCAGTTATCGTGCTAACGGACAGACAGACAGACCGAGAGACAGAAAGAATGAACAAAGTCATAAACACTTTTCAACTTTGTTGTAAAGTGTTAAAAACCGCATATCTGTATCTTTCACATCAACTGAATGATGATAAAGGAAAAAATCTGACTCATGCCACTTTTCCGTACCATGTGAAAAGCTGTTTCATCAGTGAAAATAGGGATCATAAACAAATTGACGATGGAAATTGTTCAGATCAAAAATACGTTAATATGTGTCAAAAATGTTATCCCAAATGCATCTAAATGAAGCATTATACAGACATAGATCGTATAAAGCAGTGTTACTCACTACGCGTTTGGGGGTTCTCCTTTGTATTATAATACAATTTTATCTTTTATGTGATATGTCACAAATTTTCATTTCTAATTTTATATAGGGTCCCCATTCACAATGTTCAATTTTCAATTAAATATAACTCGCTCAATTTTAAAGATACAGATATGCGGGTTTTTTTTAATGATCTTGTTGCATTAAAAATAAAATATTTCTGGTTGACCAAATTTGTTTAAGGGGGTCGTATAAAAATTTAAAAAGTGTACCTTTTTGAAAGTGAATGGGAGGACTATTTCATTAACGTAGTCTTATTTCCTACCTTACTTTTAACATTTTTGCAATTTACATTGCCCACTTATCTCCAACAGGTAGAGAATTAAACCGCGTTTCAATCTTTTTGGGACACCCTGTATAGAGAAAGTATTGTTTTCACGAAAATTTTCGATTTCGAGATTTTGATGCCAATATACATTTTAAGACCTCCTGAACACGTTTTGAATATTTTTAGAGTACTGTCATCGGTCTGTGGTCGATTTTTTGTGTATACGATAGCTGCTACAAATATTAATGGTTTTCAAATTTTTTATCCGGCTTTGTTGATGAAAAATCTAGAACTACATACAATTGTTTTTGAAATAAGCCAAAAATTTGAAATTTATTCAATATTTTAACAATTGCTTCACATGACAGCATTAAAAAAATCTGATGTGGACAGCACATGACTTTCCTTATATAATACAATGAATTTACTACTTTTACAATAAAAAAAAATCTGATGTGGGCAACACATGACTTTCCTTATATAATGTAATGAATTTACCACTTTTACAGTAAAATAAATAGGTTTTTCTTATAGTAGATACTAATATTCTTTCCAAGATATTGAATTTCCGACAATTAGTCGTCATTTCATTGATTTAGCGTCATTTTTATCCATTCGGCGAGATTTTCGTTAATTTGGCAACACTTCAAAAAGTCGCCAAGTTGGCGACATTCCGCCAAATTCGTCGCCAAAATCTCGCCAAGTATAATGGACAAAGAAATAAGTTATTCGTACAGCAGATAAATGACTACTGGCGTTCAAATACAAAAGTATTACAAAAAGTATCTTTTTTCATGAATGGAACGAGCTAGATCCACGAGAATGATGTCATCCAATTTATTGCATGGTATTACTGAAAAGTGAACATGTTTCTCAAGAGGAAATATTACTTTCCTTATATACATAATGTATAAGGAAAGTATTGTGACGGGGTCGAAAATTCGAATTCGAGTTTTCGACGGGAGAACACGTTTCAAGCATCCCTGATCACGAATCAAACATTTTTGAAGTGATGTCTGTGTGTGTGTGTGTGTGTGTGTGTGTGTGAAAGTATGTGTGTATGTGTGTGTGTCAGTGAGTCTGTGGAGACGATAACTGACGAACGAATAGACCGATTCGAACCAAATTTGGTACAAAAATCACAATCCGTAAACACTGGAAGCCTATTGTTTTTATACGCAATCGAATGTTCAGAACCCACCTAAATTTTCGAATGAAATTTTGAAAAAATCGTCAAAAAATTAAAACCACTAATAAAGTTACGCAAATAGACATTTCTTATGTAATTTTTCATTAGAAAACGATTGACATGAATTTTAGAACGCTAACATGAACCGTTCTCGAGATATTGTACATTTTTTAAAAAAATTATCAAAAAGTCATATAAAATAAAAAGAAAAATATTTCCTATTGAGAAACATGTTTACTTTTCATATGTAATACCATGCGATAAATTGAGTGACATCCTTCTCGTGGATCTAGCTCGTTCCATTCTTGAAAAAAGATACTTTGAATAATACTTTTGTATTTGAACGCCAATAGTCATTTATCTGCTTTAAGAAAAACTTATTTCTTAGTGCATAACGCTTGGCGAGATTTTGGCGACGAATTTGGCGGAATGTCGCCAACTTGGCGACTTTTTTGAAATGTTGCCAAATTAACGAAAATCTCGTCAAATGGATAAAAATGACGCTAAATCGATGAAAATGACGACTAATTGTCGAAAATTCAATATCTTGGAAAGAATATTAGTATCTACTACAAGAAAATCCTATTTTTTTACTGTAAAAGTAGTAAATTCATTACATTATATAAGGAAAGTCATGTGTTGCCCACATCAGATTTTTTTTGTTTTATTTTATATGACTTTCTGATAATTTTTTTGAAAAATGTGCAATATCTCGAGAACGGTTCATGTTAGCGTTCTAAAACTTATGTCAATCGTTTTCTAATGAAAAATTACATAAGAAATGTCCATTTGCGTAACTTTATTAGTGGTTTTGATTTTTTGACTATTTTTTCAAAATTTCATTCGAAAATTTAGGGGTGTTCTTAACATTCGATTGCGTATAAAAACAATAGGCTTCCAGAGTTTACGGATTGTGATTTTTGAACCAAATTTGGTTCGAATCGGTCCATTCGTTCGTCAGTTATCGACTCCACAGACTCACTGACACACACACACACACACACACACACACATACACACACACAGACATCACTTCAAAAATGTTTGATTCGTGATCAGGGATGCTTGAAACGTGCTCTCCCGTCGAAAACTCGATTTCGAATTTTCGACCCCGTCACAATACTTTCCTTATACATTATGTATATAAGGAAAGTAAAAATCTGATGTGGACAACACATGACTTTCCTTATATATAATGTAATGAATTTACTACTTTTACAGTAAAAAAATAGTTTTTCTTATAGTAGATATTAATATTCTTTCCAAGATATTGAATTTTCGACAATTAGTCATCATTTTTATCCATTTGGCGAGATTTTCGTTAATTTGGCAACATTTCAAAAAGTCGCCAAGTTGGCGACATTCCACCAAATTCGTCGCCAAAATCTCGCCAAACGTTATGGACGAAGAAATAAGTTATGCTTACAGCAGATAAATGACTATTGGCGTTCAAATACAAAAGTATTACTTAAAGTATTTTTTTCATGAATGGAACGAGCTAGATCCACGAGAATGATGTCACCCAATTTATCGCATGGTGTTACATATGAAAAGTGAACATGTATCTCAATAGGAATTTTTTTTTTTAATTTTATATGACTTTTTGATAATTTTTTTGAAAAATGTCCATTAGCTCGAGAACGGTTCGTGTTAGCGTTCGAAAATTTATGTCAATCGTTTTCTAATGAAAAATTACATAAGAAATGTCTATTTGCGTAACTTTATTAGCCGTTTTGATTTTTTGACAATTTTTTCAAAATTTCATTCGAAAATTCTGAACATTCGATTGCGTATGAAAACAATAGGCTTCCAGTGTTTACGGATTGTGATTTTTGTGTCAAATTTTGTTCGAATCGGTCCATTCGTTCGTGAGTTATCGTCTCCACAGACTCACTGACACACACACACACACACACACACACATACTTTCACACACACACACACACACATCACTTCAAAAATGTTTGATTCGTGATCAGGAATGCTTGAAACGTGCTCTCCCGTCGAAAACTCGAATTCGAATTTTCGACCCCGTCACAATACTTTCCTTATACAATATGTATATAAGGAAAGTAATAGCTTATTCTTATAGTAGATACTTATATTCTTTTCAAGATATTGAATTTCCGTCAATGAGTCGTCATTTTCATTGATTTAGCATCATTTCTACCCATTTGGCGAGATTTTTGTTAATTTGGCAGCATTTAAAAAGTCGCCTGGCAATATTCCGCCATATTCGTCGCCAAAATATTGCCAAGCGTTATGGAAGGAGAACTAAGTTATTCTTATAGCAGATAAATGACTATTTGCGTACAAATACAAAAGCATTACTCAAAGTATCTTTTCTCATGAATGGAACGAGCTAAATCCACGAAAATGATGTCACCAAATTTATCGCATGATATTACATATGAAAACTGACCATTTTTCTTAACAGTTAATATATATTATTTTAATTTATGGGATTTTTTGATAAATTTATTTGAAAAATGTGCAATATCTCGAGAACGGTTGATGATAGCGTTCTAAAGTTTATGTCAATCGTTTTCTAGGGGGAAATTACATGAGGAATGTCTATTTGCGTAACTGTATTAAAGATTTTGATTTTTTGATGATTTTTTCAAAATTTTACTCGAAAATTTAAGGGAGTTCTGAACATTCGATTGCGTTTAAAAACAATAGGCTTCCAGTATTCATGGATTGTGATTCTTGTACCAAATTTCATTCGAATCACTCGATTCGTTCGTGAGATATCGTCTCCACAGACTCACTGACACACACACACACAGAGACATCACCTCAAATATGTTTGATTCGTGATCAGGGATGCTTGAAACGTGCTCTTTCGTCGAAAACTCGAATTCGAATTTTCGACCCCGTCACAATGCTTTCCTTATACATTATGTATATAAGGAAAGTAAAAATGTGACATAATTATGTATGAAAGGGATTATTTGTAGCTCAACGATCTAGTTAATCTACTACGATGATTGAAATTTAATAGTTTTAATCATTGTAGTGAGTTAACGGCTTGGTTTCACTGGAATTTCTCATTCCAAAATCTATTTTTAAATAGCTAGTGATTTTTTTATTCTTTTTTCAAATTTTGCAGAAAAATCTGTATTCTTGGTCCAAATGGCCACAATTATAGCATGTTACCCGTCATTTAAAAGGACTCGAAGAAATATTTCGATTGATACCAAGTTTGACAATGTACCTTCGAGGAGAGGGAGGGGGGGGGGGGTAACGACGTCACGAACAGAAAATCGTACCGAGGCTATTTTTACTTTCCTTATATACATAATGCATAAGGAAAGTATTGTGACGGAGTCGAAAATTCGAATTCGAGTTTTCGACCGGAGAGCACGTTCCAAGCATCCCTGATCACCAGATCAAACATTTTTAAAGTGATGTCTGTGTGTGTGTGTGTGTCAGTGAGTCTGTGGAGACGATATCTCACGAACGAATGGAGCGATTTGAATGAAATTTGGTACAAAAATCACAATCCGTGGATACTGGAAGCCTATTGTTACTTTCCTTATATGCATAATGTATAAGGAAAGTATTGTGACGGGGTCGAAAATTCGAATTCGAGTTTTCGACGGGAGAGCACGTTTCAAGCATCCCTGATCACGAATCAAACATTTTTGAAGTGATGTCTGTGTGTGTGTATGTGTGTGTGTGTGTGTGTGTGAAAGTATGTGTGTATGTGTGTGTGTGTGTCAGTGAGTCTGTGGAGACGATAACTGACGAACGAATGGACCGATTCGAACCAAATTTGGTATAAAAATCACAATCCGTAAACACTGGAAGCCTATTGTTTTTATACTTGATCGAATGCTCAGAACCCTCCTAAATTTTCGAATGAAATTTTGAAAAAATCGTTAAAAAATCAAAACCGCTAATAAAGTTACGCAAATAGACATTTCTTATGTAATTTTTCATTAGAAAACGATTGCCATAAATTTTAGAACTCTAACATGAACCGTTCTCGAGATATTGTACATTTTTCAAAAAAATTATGAAAAAGTCACATAAAAAAAAAATTCCTATTGAGAAACATGTTCACTTTTTATATGTAATACCATGCGATAAATTGAGTGACATCATTCTCGTGGATCTAGCTCGTTCCATTCATGAAAAAATATACTTTGAATAATATTTTTGTATTATAACGCCAATAGTCATTTATCTGCTGTAAGAATAACTTTTTTCTTAGTGCATAACTCTTGGCGAGATTTTGGCGACGAATTTGGCGGAATGTCGCCAACTTGGCGACTTTTTTGAAATGTTGCCAAATTAGAGAAAATCTCGCCAAATGGATAAAAATGATGCTAAATCAATGAAAATGACGACTAATTGTCGAAAATTCAATATCTTGGAAAGAATATTAGTATCTACTATAAGAAAAACCTATTACTTTCCTTATATACATAATGTATAAGGAAAGTATTGTGACGGGGTCGAAAATTCGAATTTGAGTTTTCGACGGGAGAGCACGTTTCAAGCATCCCTGATCACGAATCAAACATTTTTGAAGTGATGTCTGTGTGTGTGTGTGTGTGTGTGTGTGTGTGTGTGTGTGTGTGTGTGTGTGTGTGTGTGTGTGAAAGTATGTGTGTGTGTGTGTGTGTGTGTGTCAGTGAGTCTGTGGAGACGATAACTGACGAACGAATGGACCGATTCGAACCAAATTTGGTACAAAAATCACAATCGGTAAACACTGGAAGCCTATTGTTTTTATACGCAATCGAATGTTCAGAACTCCCCTAAATTTTCGAATGAAATTTTGAAAAAATCGTCAAAAAATCAAAACCACTAATAATGTTACTCAAATAGACATTTCTTATGTAATTTTTCATTAGAAAACGATTGGCATAAATTTTAGAACGCCAACATGAACCGTTCTCGAGATATTCACATTTTTAAAAAAAAATTATCAAAAAGTCATATAAAATAAAAAAAAAATCCTATTGAGAAACATTTTCACTTTTCATATGTAATACCATACGATAAATTGGATGACATCATTCTCGTGGATCTAGCTCGTTCCATTCATGAAAAAATATACTTTGAGTAATACGTTTGTATTTGAACGCCAATAGTCATTTGTCTGCTGTAAGAATAACTTATTTCTTCGTCCATAACGCTTAGCGAGATTTTGGCGACGAATTTGGCGGAATGTCGCCAACTTGGCGACTTTTTGGAATGTTGCCAAATTAACGAAAATCTCGCCAAATGGATAAAAATGACGCTAAATCAATGAATATGACGACTAATTGTCGAAAATTCAATATCTTGGAAAGAATATTAGTATCTACTATAAGAAAAACCTATTTTTTTTACTGTAAAAGTAGTAAATTCATTACATTATATAAGGAAAATCATGTGTTGCCCACATCAGATTTTTTATTTTACTGTAAAAGTGGTAAATTCATTACGTTATATAAGGAAAGTCATGTGTTGTCCACATCAGATTTTTTTTAAAAGTAATCGAAAGTTCAAAACCTACCTAAATTTTCGAGTTAAATTTTGAAAAAATCATCAAAAAATAAAAACCTTTAATAAAGTTACGGAAATAGACATTTCTTATGTAATTTTTCCTTCCAAAACGATTGACATAAACTTTAGAACTCTAGCATGAACCACTCTTGAGATATTGTACATTTTTCAAACAAATTTATCAAAAAATCCCATAAATTAAAAAAATATATATTAACTGTTGAGAAACATGTTCACTTTTCATATGTAATATCATGCGATAAATTGGGTGACATCATTCTCGTGGTTTTAGCTCGTTCCATTCATGAGAAAAGATACTTTGAGTAATAATTTTGTATTTGAACGCCAGTAGTCATTTATCTGCTATAAGAATAACTTATTTCTTCGTCCATAACGCTTGGCGAGATTTTGGCGACGAATTTGGTGGAATGTCGCCAACTTGCCGACTTTTTTAAATGTTGCCAAATTAACGAAAATCTCGCCAAATGGATAAAAATGACGCTAAATCTATGAAAATGACGCCTAATCGTCGAAAATTTAATATCTTGGAAAGAATATAAGTATCTACTATAAGAAAAACATATTTTTTTACTGTAAAAGTAGTAAATTCATTGCATTATATAAGGAAAGTTATGTGTTGCTCACATCAGATTTTTTACTACAGTTATTGAAACTATTAAGTTTCGCGATTATTGAGCTATAAATAACAACTTTTATGCACGATTATGCTAAATTTTGTCTCATTCCGTTATGTTAAGAATATAAAAAATTTCAAATGAATTTCGAATTTTTCGATCGAATTTAAAAAACCTCTATCCCATGCTAGATTGTTTGTTAACAAAGCCGAGTATAAAATTTCGTGGAAAATCCATTAATACACTTTGTTGTAAAAAACATGTGCACCAATAAGAAATTGAAACTGACCCGTGAAACTCGGCATGTATGTATCGTTTGAGGATATATGCATGTAATTAGAATTTAGGAACGAAAAAGCTTTTTACTAAGAAATGATAGCAATAAGAAGATGGCAATGTAGTAAGTGCTAAATCTTCCCCTGGCAGCTATAGAAGCCGATATTGGGTGCGGCATGGAGTTCATTAAGTTGCTTATGTTTCTCTGCGGAAGTTTCTGCCACAAATGCTGCAACTGTTCAGCTAATTCAGTGGTATTCTGAAAAGGATGTAATTGTGGTCTCAGCATGTGGTCGAGCGTCGTCTTGTTGGTAACCAAAATACTCCCGACCCACCCGAATATACACGGAAAAAGATGAACCACCATCGCGACCGTAATCCTGCCATCCTCAGCACATGCCCCCCAGTCCAGCAACCACCGGCGGAAGCACCACCGGGACACAGCTACCACCTCCAAGCCAGAACCCCCCCAATCCGTACCGACACCGCGGCGGTCGCAGGAAGGCCCAAAAGTATTCAGTTTTGTCTTATTGGTAAATGGAACCTGGACGGCGTGACAGCAGAGGCAGAACAATCTGCTGCAGAATATCGTCAACGCATAAGCAAGCCGTCAGACAGGCTTGCAGCACAACTAGAGGAGCTCGGCTATCCCATGAGATTCTCCTCAGACTATCACACCATGTGTGATGGCCGTATACCGCTCGACAACAAATGCGGGTTCGGAACGCTGGCCAGTCATCGTCCACACACGTATGCGGCGGTCATCAGCACTGAGACAGGAGCGGGATTCGCCGTTAAAGACAACATGCCTCTAATCGGAACAGTCCAAGCTGACCGAGCTGAGCACCAATTCAGACGAATCTGCTTATGTTGAGGGATCAATGGTAGGCGCCTTAATGGACGTCAACACTTCACTTCACCTTCTACCAATCGTTTCCGAATAATATCCCTTGATACAGAATACATGGAGGATAGCAAATGTCTTCAAATGGTTGATAGCGGCGCCGTGGGTGTGGACGTTGCTCCTCTCTTGACTGAACAATCCTCACGAGTAGTTGTTTGTTTGGGGTGTTCTGGGCCTCTACGATGGTTATATGTGCTTTCTCTGAACCACTGTTGCCAACACCGAGCGACTACCAAATCGCTTCGACCAGGATGGCGACTGATACGTCTGTTGGATCAACCAGCTTCTCTTAGGCCTATGATCCGATTTCTCTCTAAATCCGATAATTGCTCATAGTGCCGCCGAGTACGTCTCAGAGGTACCTTTGTACGCAACTTGCAGTATCAAAGCAGAAAATTCAGATCCAATTTCCCGTGAGTGAGAACACCGGCTGTTTAAAATGTTGCATGATGCATTGTTCGTATGTACGTTGTATGAGCCCTATAACATCATTTTCGCTGACAGTTTGATCATTTGCATAACTTTAAAACAACATTTGCATGCCGAGTTTAGCGGCCATAGCTCAATTTTTTATGGGTGCACGAATTTTTTTTTTGTAACATCGTGTATTTGTAGCAGTTATCGTGTACACAACAAATTGACTACCGACAGACAGACGGGCATCACTCCAAAAATAGTCAAAACGTGTTCAGGAGGTCCTAAAACGTATATTGGCATCGTGAGTTTGGTCATTTTTGCAGAACGGGATAGAAAATTTGAATCCGAATCGGGTCGTGACGTCACTAATCCTACGGTATGTGTTAGAAATTGGTATCTGAAGAACACAGTAAAATACACTCACGGACAATGAAAGCTGCGCACTAAAAAGAAAACATGGTACAACCGCGAAATGATGTAAATAGCTAGAGGGCAAGCATGAGCCAGCGGCCTTATAAACCAGCGTGTAGTCAACGCCCCATCAATGCGAGAAGCTTCGGCCGACGCAAGCACGAGTACGGAGTGAAAAGTATGGTGGGTAGGCGCCGGAAACGTCGATATATGCAACTGACGGATTTCGAGAAAGGCCTGTTCATCGGGCTGAAAACCGTAGAGTGGTGAGCTCGCCGGATAGCCCGTCACGTGGATCGTTCGGACTATACCGTCCGACGGTGTTGGGAGCACTGGGCACGGGACGCCACCCAGACACGGAGGACCGGCCTTGGGCGGACCAGACATACCACGAGTAGAGAGGATCGAATGATCGTGCGACAGGCACGTATAGAGGCCACGGCGACCCGATCCGCGATACAGGCACACGTAGCTGCTCTTTTGTACACACGAACCATATCTAAACGCCTGAAGGAAGCTAATCTGCGATAAATGTGGCCCTTACGTGCGCTGCCGTCAACACGGGGACATCGGTGGCTCCGGTTGCAGTGATGCTGGGCCAGAGCAATGTTTAATGTCACAGATTGGCGATGTGTGGTGTTTAGCGATGGATGCATCTTCGACCTGGAACTTTGACGGGCCAGCGGTACGTGAATGAGATTCTACGGCTCCATGTACTCTCATTCATTGCTGGGATTCCAGATGCGCAATTCCAGCATGATAATGTCCGGCCGCATACGGCTCGGATCGCCCAGGCCTGCCTGAGTCATGTCCAGACACTTCCATGGCCTGACCGCTCCCCAGACCTGTCCCTATAGAGCATATGTGGGAGCAGTTGAAACGCCAGCTACTTCGTTGCCGCAATCTTCGGGATTTGGAACGTCACGCCCAACAGGTGTGGACTCGTCTGCTGCAGAACAACACAGACGTCTATTCTTCGACACCATGTCGGACTATATTGCTGCTTGTATCGCAGCACGAGGCGGTGCGACCCGCTATTGAGGATGACAGGACTGTGTACCACACCTCCCTCTGTACGTGTCCTGCTGCGCTGTTTTTGTGATCATGTATATCGTTCATCTGTATCCTTCCATCAATAAAATTTCAGGTCCATCCTACGCTTCCTTCTTGGTGCGCAACTTTCATTGTCCGTGAGTGTATATAAGACGTTATAAGAATACTTAAGTTGTAAAATACACGTATGAAATAAGGAAACTTCCTAATTATAATTCTTGTCTTTAGTGGCGAAGTGCCAGGAGAATGAAGGGAGATAGCGTCATCTAAATAATTTATGATACACATTTACACACTTTTATAGTAACGATATATATTGTTACTGCGTAAACTGTGTGTGTTAATGTGTGTGTAAATGTGTGTATGTATGTATATATATTATAGTGTGTGTGTGTGTATTAGTGTGTGTAAATGTGAGTATGTGTGTATATATATTATAGTGTGTGTGTGTCTTAGTTTGTGTGTGTGTGTGTGTGTATTAGTGTGTGTAAATGTGTGTATGTATGTATATATATTATAGTGTGTGTGTGTGTGCATTAGTGTGTGTAAATGTGAGTATGTGTGTACATATATTATAGTGTGTGTGTGTCTTAGTTTGTGTGTGTGTATTAGTGTGTGTAAATGTGTGTAAATGTGTGTATGTGTGTGTCCTAGTGTGTGTGTGTATTAGTGTGTGTAAATGTGTGTATGTATGTATATATATTATAGTGTGTGTGTGTGTGTATTAGTGTGTGTAAATGTGAGTATGTGTGTATATATATTATAGTGTGTGTGTGTCTTAGTTTGTGTGTGTGTGTGTATTAGTGTGTGTAAATGTGTGTATGTGTGTATATATATTATAGTGTGTGTGTGTGTATTAGTGTGTGTAAATGTGAGTATATGTGTATATATATTATAGTGTGTGTGTGTCTTAGTTTGTGTGTGTGTATTAGTGTGTGTAAATGTGTGTAAATGTGTGTATGTGTGTGTCCTAGTGTGTGTGTGTATTAGTGTGTGTAAATGTGTGTATGTATGTATATATATTATAGTGTGTGTGTGTGTGCATTAGTGTGTGTAAATGTGAGTATGTGTGTACATATATTATAGTGTGTGTGTGTCTTAGTTTGTGTGTGTGTATTAGTGTGTGTAAATGTGTGTAAATGTGTGTATGTGTGTGTCCTAGTGTGTGTGTGTGTATTAGTGTGTGTAAATGTGTGTATGTATGTATATATATTATAGTGTGTGTGTGTGTGTGTGTGTATTAGTGTGTGTAAATGTGAGTATGTGTGTATATATATAGTGTGTGTGTGTCTTAGTTTGTGTGTGTGTGTATTAGTGTGTGTAAATGTGTGTATGTGTGTATATATATTATAGTGTGTGTGTGTGTGTATTAGTGTGTGTAAATGTGAGTATATGTGTATATATATTATAGTGTGTGTGTGTCTTAGTTTGTGTGTGTGTATTAGTGCGTGTAAATGTGTGTAAATGTGTGTATGTGTGTGTCCTAGTGTGTGTGTGTATTAGTGTGTGTAAATGTGTGTATGTATGTATATATATTATAGTGTGTGTGTGTGTATTAGTGTGTGTAAATGTGAGTATGTGTGTATATATATTATAGTGTGTGTGTGTCTTAGTTTGTGTGTGTGTGTGTATTAGTGTGTGTATGTGTGTGTCCTAGTGTGTGTGTGTATTAGTGTGTGTAAATGTGTGTATGTATGTATATATAATATAGTGTGTGTGTGTGTGTGTGTGTATTAGTGTGTGTAAATGTGAGTATGTGTGTATATATATTATAGTGTGTGTGTTTGTGTGTGTGTGTGTATTAGTGTGTGTAAATGTGTGTATGTGTGTGTCCTAGTGTGTGTAAATGTGTGTGTGTGTGTATTAGTGTGTGTAAATGTGTGTATGTGTGTGTCCTAGTGTGTGTAAATGTGTGTATGTATGTATATATATTATAGTGTGTGTGTGTGTGTGTATTAGTGTGTGTAAATGTGAGTATGTGTGTATATATATTATAGTGTGTGTGTGTCTTAGTTTGTGTGTGTGTGTGTGTGTATTAGTGTGTGTAAATGTGTGTCCTAGTGTGTGTGTGTATTAGTGTGTGTAAATGTGTGTATGTATGTATATATATTATAGTGTGTGTGTGTGTGTGTGTATTAGTGTGTGTAAATGTGAGTATGTGTGTATATATATTATAGTGTGTGTGTGTTTTAGTTTGTGTGTGTGTGTGTATTAGTGTGTGTAAATGTGTGTATGTATGTATATATATTATAGTGTGTGTGTGTGTATTAGTGTGTGTAAATGTGTGTATGTGTGTGTCCTAGTGTGTGTGTGTATTAGTGTGTGTAAATGTGTGTATGTATGTATATATATTATAGTGTGTGTGTGTGTGTGTATTAGTGTGTGTAAATGTGAGTATGTGTGTATATATATTATAGTGTGTGTGTGTCTTAGTTTGTGTGTGTGTGTGTGTGTATTAGTGTGTGTAAATGTGTGTATGTGTGTGTCCTAGTGTGTGTGTGTATTAGTGTGTGTAAATGTGTGTATGTGTGTGTCCTAGTGTGTGTGTGTATTAGTGTGTGTAAATGTGCGCATGTGTGTATATATATTATAGTGTGTGTGTGTGTCCTAGTGTGTGTGTGTATTAGTGTGTGTGTCTATGTGTGTGTATCAGTGTGTGTGTATTAGTATGTGTAAATGTGTGTATGTGTATATATATTATAATGTGTGTGTGTGTGCCCTAATGTACGTGTGTGTGTATTAGTGTGTGTAAATGTGTGTGTGTGTGTATTAGTGTGTGTGTGTATTAGTGTGTGTGTGTATTTTTACGAAAGTATCCTCTAGAATCGTGGGTGTGCACACAGGATATAAAAATTAATCGAAGTTTCTGGATAAATAACACGTTTATTCACAAGCACAACGTAAACAGGAACAATATACAGTCAAACGGCACTTAAATGCTCCATTAATTAAAAAAAAAATTGATATTATTCTCAAAACATGGACAAAAGTAATTTCCCAAAACAGCAGCTACTATTCTCGAAACATTGACAAAAATCACAATCCAATGTACCCCGCATCTTGTCAACTGATCTCGCACTGAGTGATGACTCCTTTTTATAGGCTCTCTCTGTAGGAACTTCTGGAATTATCCAATATCTCGTAGACTATTGGTTATTTCGCTGTTTCTCGAAGATTCCGGAAGGAATCTGGAAACCCTAAATTCCACAAGTGGCAACCCTAGAATGACGCCATGGAAAATAATGCCCGTACCGGTGTCTTCTGGAGAAAGCACTCCAATGGAGCCATCATAGTCTGCGAAAAAAAACGAAAAACTCCAGAAGAAAGGGAATACTAAATATTCGCAACAATATTATCCGAAGTAAATGCATAAAATATTTTCTGTCGCAATTTCAAAGCTATGGAGGTAAAAGAGTTGAAACTTCTTACTGAGAAGATGCCAATATCCTTTGAGACAGTATTTCAGGTGGCGCTGCGATCAGATAAGCGCCCCTACATTGTATGTATTTCTATGGCGAAAGGCTTAAAATATATATTTAAACCGTCAATTTTGTAGAAATAAATTAGTAGCGCGATGTAAATTAGAACTGAAAAACTAGGAATATTCCCAGGTATTAAAAATTATTACTTTCCTTATATACAATAATGTATAAGGAAAGTATTGTGACGGGGTCGAATATTCGAATTCGAGTTTTCGACGGGAGAGCACGTTTCAAGCATCCCTGATCATGAATCGAACATTTTTGAAGTGATGTCTGTGTGTGTGTGTGTGTCAGTGAGTTTGTGGAGACGATAACTGCGAACGAATGAACAAATTCGAACGAAATTTGGTACAAAAATCACAATCCGTAAACACTGGAAGCCTATTGTTTTTATACGCAATCGAATGTTCAGAGCCCACCTAAATTTTCGAGTGATATTTTGAAAAAATCGTCAAAAAATCAAAACCTCTA
Source organism: Amaurobius ferox (assembly GCA_951213105.1). Lineage (NCBI taxonomy): Eukaryota > Metazoa > Arthropoda > Arachnida > Araneae > Amaurobiidae > Amaurobius > Amaurobius ferox. Next base: position 27,227,499 of record OX578150.1, on the reverse strand, counting down.
ATAAAGTTACGCAAATAGACATTTCTTATGTAATTTTTCATTTGAAAACGATTGACATAAATTTTAGAACGCTAACGTGAACTGTTCTCGAGATATTGCACATTTTTCAAAAAAATTATCAAAAAGTCATACAAAATAAAAAAAAATATTTCCTATTGAGAAACATGTTTACTTTTCATACGTAATACCATGCGATAAATTGGGTGACATCATTCTCGTGGATCTAGCTCGTTCCATTCATGAAAAAAGATACCTGGAGTAATACTTTTGTATTTGAAAGCCAATAGTCATTTATCTGCTGTAAGAATAACTTATTTCTCCGTCCTAACGCTTGGCGCCATTTTGGCGACGAATTTGGTGGAATGTCGCCAACTTGGCGACTTTTTTAAATGTTGCTAAATTAACGAAAAACTCGCCAAATGGATAAAAATGACGATAAATCAATGAGAATGACGACTTATTGACGAAAATTCAATATCTTGGAAAGAATATAAATATCTATTATAAAAATAATCTATTTCTTTTACTGTAAAAATAGTAAATTTATTGCATTATACGAGGAAAGTCATGTGCTGCCCACAGTGTTTTTTCTCTAATAGTCTTGTCGGGATTTTCAGGAGAGACGAATCTCTCTCCATCTACTCACTCCAAAAGATATTCCATTAGAAATGTAAGCGAAAGAAAATGCGCGCGCAAATACTGAACGGGCAACGGCAGTTCTTTGATAGACACGTCTAAGAGACAGTGAAGGGGCTGTTTTCTTTATTTTTTTCTTCTCGCAAATATAGTGATTATTGTCTGAGTTTATAAAGTAGTTTTAAAAGTTAAAAAGAAATTTGATTTAGAAAATCCCTAAGATATAGGGGTTTTGAGATTATGGGGTTTCGATATTTTTTTAGAGTTAAAACCTCGACGTATTGATATTATGAGTTATACTTTTCAACATTATGAGATATTCTTCTGAAGCATACAGATGTTTTAATTTACATTCTTTGATTTTCATTTACTATTTACATCAATTTTTTACTTTCCCCATATACATAACATAATGTACTGGAAAAGTATTGTGATGGGATCGAAAATTCGTATTCAAATTTTCGAAGGCAGAGCAGTTTTCAAGCATCCCTAATTTTGAGTCCTAAGTTCTCGAGGTGATGTCTGTGAGCATGTGTTGTTGTTGAAACCCAGACCGTCCGACCTACCAGAAAGGTGTAAGGTAACTGTTTGGACGGTCGGGAAGTGCCACTCAATTTAGACCGGAACCCAGTGGGGGAGGCATCCACCGGGACCGTACCCTCCTTCCCCTACCACCAACCTCTCGGAAGGACTTTCGGATCCACATGTTTAACGTGATCGTACTCCGCATGAACACGGCGGCAGTTTTGGCAGTGGCTGGAATCGAACCCGGGCCTACCGAGTGCAACTCCAGCGCGCTAACCAATGAGCATGTGTGTAAGTATGTGTGTGTAAGTGTATGTGTGCGTGTATGTGACGGTGTGTTAGTGTTAGTGTTAGTGTTAGTGTGTGTGTCAGTGTTAGTGTGTGTGTTAGTGTTAGTGTGTGTGTGTTAGTATGTGTGTATTAGTGTGTGTGTGTTAGTGTATGTTAGCGCGTGTTAGTGTTTGAATGTGTTAGTATGTGTGCTAGTGCGTGTGTGCTTGTGTGTGTGTTAGTGTGTGTGTATGTGAGGGTGTGTTAATGTTAGTGTGTTAGTGTTAGTGTGTGTTAGTGTTAGTGTGTGTGTGTGTGTTAGCTTTAGTGTGTGTTAGTGAGTGTGTGTGTTAGTATGTGTGTATTAGTGTGTGTGTGTTAGTGTGTGTTAGCATGTGTTAGTGTTTGTGTGTGTGTTAGTATGCGTGTTAGTGTGTGTGTTAGTGTGTGTGTTAATGTTAATGTGTGTGTATGTGTATTAGTGTTAGTGTGTGCATGAGTCTGTGGAAGCGAAATCTCACGAACGTATAAAGTGTTTCGAACGAAATTTGGTACAAATATTACAATTAGTGAGTACTGGAAGCCTTATAATTTTAAATATAATCGAATGTTTAGAAAACCCCCAAATTTTCGAATGACATTTTAAAAAAATCATTAAAAATTTGAACCTTTAATAATATTACACAAATAATCCTTTCTTATGTATTTTTTTATTAGAAAGCGAATGACATAAATTTTAGAATGCTTGCACGTCCAGTTTTCAAGATATTGCACGTTTTCTAATGAATTTATTAAAAATATTACATGAAATAAAAAAAAGTATTAATTATCGTGAAATATGTTCACTTTTTATGCAATATTATGAGACAAATTTGATAACATCATTCTTGTGGAGCTAGTTCGTTTCATTTACGAGAGAAGATATTCATGTAATAGTTTTGTATTTTTACGATCAATAATCTGTGAATAGTCACTTATATATAAGAAAAGCTCTTAATATATGTGTAACACTTGGCGGTACTTTTGGCAAACTTGCAGCCTCATGTAACGAAATATCGCTAACTGGACGATATGTCGTCCCAAATTGACGGAAATATAGTCAAAATTGCAAAAATGTTACTAAGTTAATGAAAGCAACGCCAACTGGATGAATTTATTATCAAAATATTTTAATATCTTGACGCTATTGCTTATTGCGGATGCTATCAATATCAATAATTGTTAAGTTAGAGTTGTGTGAAATAATGTTAACTGGATTCGAAATAACTTTACATGTTGTCATCCGGAAAAATGTTAAATGACAATTCAACGTTAAAGCATTGTGTCGTGGATGTTATATATCATTTTTACTTTCTTTATATACATAATGTATAAGGAAAGTATTGTGACGGGGACGAAAATTCGAATTCGAGTTTTCGACGGGAGAGCATGTTTAAATCATCCCTGATCACGAATCAAACATTTTTGAAGTTATGTCTGTGTATGTGTGTGTGTGTGTGTGTGTGTGAAAGTATGTGTGTGTGTGTGTGTGTGTCAGTGAGTCTGTGGAGACGATAACTAACGAACGAATGGACCGATTCGAACGAAATTTAGTACAAAAATCACAATCCGTAAACACTGGAAGCCTATTGTTTTTATACGCAATCGAATGCTCAGAATCCCCCTAAATTTTCGAGTAAAATTTTGAAAAAATCGTCAAAAAATCAAAACCGCTAATAAAGTTACGTAAATAGACATTTCTTGTGCAATTTTTCATTAGAAAACGATTGACATAAATTTTAGAACGCTAACATGAACCGTTCTCAAAATATTGTACATTTTTCAAAAAAATTATCAAAAAGTTATATAAAATAAAAAAAAATATTTCCTATTGAGAAACATGTTCGCTTTTCATATGTAATACCATGCGATAAATTGGGTGACACCATTCTCGTGGATCTAGCTCGTTCCATTCATGAAAAAAGATACTTTCTGTAATACTTTTGTATTTAAACGCCAATAGTCATTTATCTGCTCTAAGAATAACTTATTTCTTCGTCCATAACGTTTGGTGAGATTTTGGCGACGAATTTGGTGGAATCTCGCCAATTTGGCGACTTTTTTAAATGTTGCTAAATTAACGAAAAACTCGCCAAATGGATAAAAATGATGCTAAACCAATGACGACTCCTTAATGATGACGACATGGAAAATGACGACTCATTGACGAAAATTCAATATCTTAGAAAGAATATAAATAACTACTATAAAAATAATCTATTTTTTTTACTGTGAAAGTAGTAAATTCATTGCATTATATAAGGAAAGTCATGTGCTGCCCACATTAGATTTTTTCACTGTTGAAAACCCAGACCGTTCCACTCATCCGAAGGACTTGAGCAACTATTTGAACGGCCGGGAAGAGATTTTTTCACTGTGAAAGAAGTCAATTCATTGCATTATACAGGGGAAGTTATGTCGCAGAGTCCACTTCAAAGATAAGAGCTTGCAATATCGTCCCAGTAGCTCAACGGTAGAGCGTCGGCTGGCCAGTTCGGAGATCAAGGGTTCGATTCCCGGTCGGGGCAGCAAAACTCTTTCTAATGCCGCCCGAACCAATCAACCCTGTAGGATAGTGCAAAGATATCACAGGTTTGAAAGTGACCCTAGTAGGCTAGTACCGGTTCAGTGGACTCTGAAAGATAGACAGACGATTTGAGAGGATTACGACCAATCAGGATACTCACCTGGGAAAAAATAGTACTATCAGGAGGCTAACTTGAGGTAAAAAATCTGATGTGGGCAACACATGACTTTCCTTATATAATGTAATGAATTTACTACTTTTACAGTAAAAAAATAGGTTTTTCTTATAGTAGATACTAATATTCTTTTCAAGATATTGAATTTTCGACAATTAGTCGTCATTTTCATTGATTTAGCGTCATTTTTATCCATTTGGCGAAATTTTCGTTAATTTGGCAACATTTCAAAAAGTCGCCAAGTTGGCGACATTCCGCCAATATCGTCGCCAAAATCTCGCCAAGCGTTATGGACCAAGAAATAAGTTATTCTTACAGCAGATAAATGACTATTGGCGTTTAAATACAAAAGTATTACTCAAAGTATCTTTTTTCATGAATGGAACGAGCTAGATCCACGAGAATGATGTCACCCAATTTATCGCATGATATTACATATGAAAAGTGAACATGTTTCTCAATAGGAAATATTTTTTTTTTATTTTATATGACTTTTTGATAATTTTTTTGAAAAATGTGCAATATCTCGAGAATGGTTCATGTTAGCGTTCTAATATTTATGTCAATTGTTTTCTAATAAAAAATTACATAAGAAATGTCTATTTGCGTAATTTTATTAGCCGTTTTGATTTTTTGACGATTTTTTCAAAATTCCATTCGAAAATTTAGGGGGGTTCTGAACATTCGATTGCATATAAAGGCAATAGGCTTCCAGTGTTTACGGATTGTGATTTTTGTACCAAATTTGGTCCGAATCGGTCCATTCGGTAGTCAGTTATCGTCTCCACAGGCTCATTGACACACACAAACACGCACACACACACATACTTTCACACAAAAATTTTTCAAAATTCTTATTGAAACCGAATCAATCGCGACTGTAATATGCAAATACACATTTTTAATACGTTTGAAATTTTTCCACTTGAATCAGAAATTAAATTTTTACTTTTCGTATATACATAATGTATAAGGAAAGTATTGTGACGGGGTCGAAAATTCGAATTCGAGTTTTCGGCGGGAGAGCGCGTTTCAAGCATCTCTGATCACGAATCAAACATTTTTGAAGTGATGTCTGTGTGTGTGTGTGTGAAAGTGTGTGTGTTTGTGTGTGTCAGTGAGTCTGTGGAGACGATAACTGACGAACGAATGGACCGATTCGAACCAAATTTGGTACAAAAATCACAATCCGTAAATACTGAAAGCCTATTGTTTTTATACGCAATCGAATGTTCAGAACCCCCTAAATTTTCGAATGAAATTTTGAAAAAATCGTCAAAAAATCAAAACCGCTAATAAAGTTACGCAAATAGACATTTCTTATGCAATTTTTCATTAGAAAACGATTGGCATAAATTTTAGAACGTTAACATGATCCGTTCTCGAGATATTGCACATTTTTCAAAAAAATTATCAAAAAGTCATATAAAATAAAAAAAAATATTTCCTATTGAGAAACATGTTCACTTTTCATATGTAATACCATTCGATAAATTGGGTGACATCATTCTCGTGGATCTAGCTCGTTCCATTCATGAAAAAAGATACCTGGAGTAATACTTTTGTATTTGAAAGCCAATAGTCATTTATCTGCTGTAAGAATAACTTATTTCTCCGTCCTAACGCTTGGCGACATTTTGGCGACGAATTTGGTGGAATGTCGCCAACTTGGCGACCTTTTTAAATGTTGCTAAATTAACGAAAAACTCGCCAAATGGATAAAAATGACGCTAAATCAATGAGAAGGACAACTTATTGACGAAAATTCAATAATATCTTGGAAAGAATATAAGTATCTACCATAAGAATAACATTTTTTTTAACTGTAAAAGTAGTAAATTCATTGCATTATATAAGAAAAGTCATGTGTTGCCCACATCAGATTTTTTTTATTTGTCACCTAGCTAAAATATAAAGCCGGATCTTTATTTGAAAACTTTGGTCCCCACTTTTCCGTTTTCCCAAAATGTTGTATCACGTCTCTCCATTGTCTGGACTTACTTTTCATGCTTCGACAACATGCTTCGGTAATTACGGATGCCAAGGCCGTAGCTAGAGACAAAATTGAAGCGGGGCTGGAGGGAAATTCAAGGGGGACTCAACAGGAAGGGTTCATCAAAAAGGGTTCACCTTAAAGGAGGGGTTTTACCAAAAACACAATTAATCATTAGCATTTATAAACCGTAATAGTTACTATTATATATTTCGATTCAAATAAATTATTAACGAATAATTGCATATTTATATTTGCAAGTTAAGAGCTGATTATTAATATCCATATAGCTACTATACATCAATATTAATCTTCTCTATATAATAAAAGGCAATGTCTGTGTGTGTCTTAATACTATATTGTCAGTATAGGCTCAGCGACCGTGCGTCGCATAGCTACGAAATTTGGCAATCGGAGACCCGGGAGGGGGGGGGGGGGGGGGAGATGACACGTGAAAACCGATTTTTAAAATTTGAATTATTTTTTTTGTTATTTAAAGTTTTATGCGATTTCGAGCGTCCCCCCCCCCTTTTTGTCTCCACTATCCAGACGTTGTAGAAAAAAACAAATCACACGACCGGAAAGAGCAGACAATTGCGAGTAAAAATATATTAATTTCAAATCTCAGGGACAAATTTTAATATTTTTTAAAGATTTTAAAGCAAAAGTCACTTTCGACTAAAAAAAAACGAACTTTTGTTTTTAAATCCTCGCGTCGGGAAAAGTACCGACAATTTCGACTAATAATTTACATTTTTAGAAAACTCAAATATCAGGCTTTTTTACAAGCTCAATCTGGTCAAGAAATAAGACAAAGTAGCTGCACGATCCGGATTTTAAGGAAGTAATGATTTTCAATTTCTCGGCAAACCGCGAAAGGAGGGATCGATTTTTGACCCACATGCGCGCGCAGACGCACGGTGTTTCTATGGCGGAGAGGAGGTGGGCTAGATTATGACGTCACGGTTCTGACTAGAGCTCCTCTACTACAGGCTGACTTATCAAGCATATTGAAGCCCACCATAGCTGGAAGCGCAATCCTTTAGCATTAGCTCTATTCGTATTTTCACTTTAGAAAGTATTATAGAAATAATTATGGGTAATTGCTCTGTACCGAACTGCTCTAGTCATTCTAGAAAGGGTTTTAGGCTATTTCACTTTCTTAGAAACGAAGAAAACAATGGCTAATAAATTGTCGGGGCGATATACCCGGTACTGGGGCATACATGTGCGAGGTAAGTTCTACAATATTCTAATTGAAACTTCTTTGTTTTATATAAAGTGTTCATTTTAAACACTTATTTCATAATTTCTGTAACTGTAATATGGATTATTAGTAATAGATAAAATGCAATGCTTAGAATATATTAAAACTAAATGTAATACCCAATAAAACATAGAATATATTTTTTATTTTAATTCAAAACATTTTTGGTGCTGCCATCTGTTGTCGTAATTTAATTCATACCGACTATTTTTATTTTTTAATGAACATTTTTAAATGTCTATCCTTCTAATACGCTATTAAATACAACAGATCATATATAATAATGCCACAATCACGGAAACGTAATTGAACCTGGACTTGAAGACAAAACTGCAGTCCTGAGTGATGTACATTCAAATTCCCTTATCAAATTTATAGAATGATAAATTACCTTTCCGTGATTGTGGCATTATTATATAAGATCTGTTGTATTAGAAGGAATAGATATTTAAAATGTTCATTAAAAAATAAAAATAATCGGTAGGAATTAAATTACAACAACAGATAGCAGCACCAAAAATATTTTGAATTAAAATAAAAAATATATTCTATGTTTTATTGGGCATTAAATTTAGTTTTAATATAATCTAAACATTACATGTTATTTTTCAGAAAATATTTCGCAACTGTTTGAGTAGAATTTCGGCGAAAAATGTGTGCCGCGAAAGTTAACAAAGCGCGGATAGGGCAGAAGATTTACTGACGCTCATCCTTAAAAAAATTAGATACGCAAATATTCTACAAATTGAAATTGGCACTCGTGTATATACAATTTAAAATTCTCTACATTTTGAATAATTTTTTCAAAATAGTTTTACTTTAATGAAGTTTTTTCAATAACATGTATGAATGTTTGCCTCACATATTTGAAAGTTTGTTAACTACTTTGTATTTAAAGAGAAAAATACTAATAATAACGTACTGATCTCGACTTGTTTTTTCATCAAGGATTTTCAAACAATAGTTGATCATTAAGTAGCTATTATGATAAACGTATTTCGATTTATTTACCATTTTAGCTTATGTTTGCATAATTACTATAACATGGCAAGTTTTCCATTTGGCAACAGTTTGTTGATAGTAGGATCCACCAATTCTGTGATTCATTGTGATCAAAAATACAACAAAGTGTATAAAACTTGAAAGATATTGGTGTAACAGCAATAAATGTTTATATATATATATATATATATATATATATATATATAAATAATTTGAAACTATTTTTTCTAGGTTTGGAAGAGAGTATAATGCATTCAAGGTGATGTTTAGATTACAAACCAAGTGTACTATGATAAGACTATATCAACTAAAAATCATTAATAATCCATACTATAGTTACAGAAATTATAAAATAAGTGTTTAAAATAAAAAATTTATATAAAAAAAGAAGTTACAATTAGAATATTGTAGCACTTACCTCGCATGAGTTTGTTCCAGTACCGGGCATCCAATTATCGCGTCGACTATTTATTACCCATTGTTTTCTTCTTCGTTTCTAGAAAAACGAAATAGCTTAAAACTCTTTCTAGAATGATTAGAGCAGTTCGGTGCAGAACAACCACCCATAAGTATTTCAATAATACTTCCAAAACTGAAAATACGAATACAGCTAATGCTAATGGATGGCGCTTCCAGCTACGGTGGGCTTCAATATGCTTGATGAGTCAGCTCGTATATAGAGGAGCCTTAGTTCTGACTAGAGCTCCTCTACTACAGGCTGACTTATCAAGCATATTGAAGCCCATAGGGTTCCATACTACAGTTACAGAAATTATAAAATAAGTGTTTAAAATAAATACTTTATATAAAAAAAGAAGTTTCAATTATAATATTGTAGAATTTAGCTCGCACAAGTATCCTCCAGTACCAGGTATCCAATTATTTATTAGCCATTGTTTTTTTCTTTCTTCGTTTCTAGGAAAGAGAAATAGCCTAAAACCCTTTCTAGAATGATTAGAGCAGTTCAGTGCAGAACCACCACCCATAATTATTTCAATTATACTTCCTAAAGTGAAAATACGAATAAAACTAATGCTAATGGTTTGCGCTTCCAGCTATGGTGGGCTTCAATATGCTTGATGAGTCAGCTCGTATATAGAGAAGCCTTAGTTCTGACGAGGTTGCGTCTCTTTTGATTATTAGTTTTAACGTCATTAAACTAAAACAAACTTTGTTAATTCCACGGGGTTATGGAGCCAGCAAGTTTGCCACGGTCAGAATTTGCAAGGGTAGCGAACAGGCTGGTCGCCGAAGGCGGCTAGTATATAATAATTACAATTGATTTTAATGTAAGTATTGGCTAGTAATAAAGCTGTTAATAATTTGTAGAAAAATTCTGAAAGTTAATACATATTAATGCTTAATATTAACTCTCATCTACTTATCAGTTGATTTTGGCTCTATAATGTATAACAATGAACCCCCACGATAATACAAAAGATATCATAAATACTATTGTCAAAATTTTTAAATATTTTTAAATTAAATGCAAATAAATTGATTATTAGCTTATTATCATTAATTTAGCTAAATTAAAAAATCTTTAAAACGAAGTAATTTATAAAAAAAAAAAAACCTCAGAAATTTTTCATGCAAAATTTGAATGACATTTTATATGAAATTTCATATCACTACTAAAAATGTAATATTTTTATCAGGGGGTTACTACACCTCTTAGGGGGCTGAGCACCCTCTGGCCCCCACCTGGTTACGGAGGTCCTGACGGACGCGTTACCTGACGGACGCTTTCATTGTCTGAATTGTATCGCTGGCGCTCTTAAAGCCAAATAATTTTTTTAAAGAAAGTTGTGTAAGTCTGAAAAAATGGCACCTGTTAATTGCAAATAATAAAAATCTGTTAGATTTTTAAATTTATCATTTTTACAATCTTCATCCCAAGTTCTGTACCTTCTATTTAAGACAAATTTATTTTTTCTCTGGCGAAAATTAAGAGTTTAACATCCCTAAACTGTTACGGTTGTCAAATTTTGAGTTTTCGGTTAAAGTTTTTTTTCCCGGCCATTTCACCTAGTAGAAATATTCACAAGTAGAAATATTACCCGGGATTATGCTGAAATAAAATTAACTTGATATGAAATGTGAAATATTTTAACCATAAACATGCTCCTTATAAGCTTAACGAACCAGTGGAAAAATATGTAAATCCGTTAAATTGCTTTCGAGTTATAAGAGGTCATCACAGTCAGACAAAAGGGTATTTTAATTCCCTTTATTCTGCGAGTCGGTGTTGGATGATAAAATTTAAATTAAAATATTATTTTAACACAGTCTTATTTGTTGTAATAAATTAATAATCCATCCAGTGTCCCAAGAGATACTTAGCTATGGAAGCGCGTTTTCAAAACGTCCCTTTCATATATTAGTACTGTATAAAATTTGAAATATTTTTAATTATAAACTTACTCTTTATTAAGCTTAACAAACCAATGAAAAAGTTATGTAAATATTTTTAGCTGTTTTTAGTTAATCGGCAAAGATAGACAGAATAGCGGCTATGTTAGACATACAGAAATAAGTTACTGACTCTTCTTACTCTGCTTACAACTGTCTAGGGAATATTTTGATGAATCGGTATAATCCCTAGAAATATTCCTTAGACTCATTCTCAAATTTAATATATATATATATATATACATACACATAAGCCTTACTATTATAAGCCCCACTTTTTGTAGCTCTTATTGTATATTATTGCTTTTTCTTGCCTTTTCGCATTACTGCTATTTATTTCTTACGCATGGCAACAGTAAACCATTTATTTTCCTTTGCGAATGGCAACACTGGTCTCTTCATTCTGGGTTCCAGGGTTCGACTGGTTCGGGCATATGCAGTGTTTATTCCAGGTATCCTTGTTTCCTTTATTTTTCCTTCTTTATGTATGTTGTCCAAGTAGAAATAGTTTATAGATATAATCTATCTATTTCTTCAGAAACATACATATTTTGTGTTTGCTTCGACTAAATACTTGGACCCGATGAAGAGTTTTGGCGAAGTGAACAATTCCATTATTTAGGCCTAGCCCTTGTTCACGTGTATAGCATTAATGCTTAGATTTTATATGTTTTTCTATTATCGATTCCATATCATTGATATTTGTTGATTATCTTTAACTTGATGACTCGAATTTTTTTTTGCCCCATTTGATTGAAGATATGCTGTTTTATGCTTTTATTTTGTAGGTTTGTTATAATGTTAGATTTTTCGAGTTGCAGCTTCTCAGTTTTCTATAATTCTATTATTACTTTCAAACTATTATATATATATATTTGAATATTTATTAAATATTCTAGGTACTTCCAGTATAAATTTGTAATTTTATATAACAAAACTGGAATTTTGTATCTCAGAAGCCATAGAAATCTTCAAAACAATTAATTTTTGCATTAAAAAACCATAAATAAATTAATAAGTACTAGTAAAATAAAAGTCTTTGTTAGAATATCACAGTTTTAACAAATAATGATTTGAAGTTTAATAAATATATTTTAAAAATATGTTTTATAATAAAAAACAATCATTTATTTAAACTTTTTTGTGACTTGGTTTAGGAGATATTTCAATAAATTAGAAACATTATTTTTATATATTATATATTTATGCTCTTAAAACAGTTTTTTTTTTGTCTTACGCAACAAAAGTTTATCTGAGGTCTGCTTCGGGTAAGACACAACATCAGCCCAAAATGATATAATAAATATATTATTTATTAAAAATATTATCTAATTTTCCCATTTAAAAAAAATAAGTAAAGAGTTTCTCTAAACTCACATCGGATTGTATAACAAATTGCATCATTTCAAAGCTAAATGTCTTTGCCAAACAACCTGTTGCTCTTAATATATTTCAAAATTCTCTAGCAGCTATGGAATGCGAAAAAAAAGCAATATTTCTACACTATATATTTGCCATCTAGTACGATGTTCAAGCAATTTCTATCTCCTGCTCTTACATTACGGAAAATAGGCAATAAAGCCATTCTGACATCCTAATAACGCGCAGACTGCTCGTGTACGTCATTAATGTCCGATAAGATAAGCATATTCTTCTGTTCCATCTCCCGTTTTATCAGCTACTTCATTTCCCCCCATTTTTTCTCGTTCAGCGCCTGTTAAACAGCTCCCGATCATTCTAACCTCTGTAATCACCATTGTAACAATCCGGGAAACATTCTCGCGCAGTCCGAAGACAAACCGAAAGCGAAACCCGTAGAGCAGCGCCGCCCTGGTGGCATCACAGCAAAGTTCGCATTCCGTTAGGGTTAAAAAAAATAAATTCAAAGTGGTTTCTCTCTAGTTCTGTTTTCTAAATCGGGTCCTTATGCCGACGTAACAGGGCGGCTTCCTCGCCGCTCCAAGCGCCGGTAAGTGGACAAAATATTTTCTTATGCAATATATATTCTAAATGTTGTTTTTGATCGATCAACGTGCATTTCGGATGCTTTTAGAAATTGCATGAGATTCGTTGCATCGGCGTTCCGAAACTGTCATGGCGGCTCAGTGGCGCTGGCTTCGGAAATATGGCGAGTCCATTTTCGCGCTCTACCTGGGTTAAGGGTACAGTTAGTTGTCTGTCTGTCTGATGGTCCGTGAGACCTTTCTCTGGTTGGAGTCTTGTTTTTGTGCTGAAGTGATTCGAATATTAGACGAATTTTTTTTTATCGGATTACTACTGGTTTGAGAGTTGAGATTTTTTTTTGTTCTTTTGTGTTAAGGATTCTATTACCATTTTGTGTTTGGTCTCAATATATTGAGGTATGTTATTTCGATATGTTCTATTTATAAACACATACGGCTGTTTTTCATTGATGTTCAAATGCAAATCTTTTAGCTTTATACGATTACAGCTAGTATGAAAACTCTTAAGAATTTTAACTAAGGAATAAGGATTTTAACGATCTCAAAGATTTGTCATATATACTGGAAAATTACAATAAAAATATTTAATCAAAAATTTAATATATTTATATTTCTGGTGAATAGCAGAATATAAATTCCTACAGTTTTATTTAATATTACATGTGTACTCATATCTCCAAAATAATAGATGTAATAATAAATAATTATTTGTTTATAAATTTGAATATTTATTTATTCTGGGTATATCCGAGTATAAATTTGAAATTTTATATGGCAAAAATGGAATTTTGAATCTCGGGAGTCATAGAAATCTTCAAAACAATTAGTTTTGTATTAAAAACTACAATAAGTTAACATACTATGTTAGAATATCACAGTTTGAACAAATCATGATTTGAATTTTAATAAATATATTTTCAAAATATATTTTAAAAAAAAATATTTATTTTAACTAAACTACTTAATGTGTAAAATATATAATTAAAATATTCAATTTTTATAATAATTTTTCAATAGGGTATGATTTTAAATATGAATAATTTTTACTAAGTTAAAAAAATTAAGTAGTCGAAAAACGAATTTTCAATTGAAAACTGGATTTTGAAGCTTCTGATATTCATATACAATTACAAAATTTAAGTTGCGTTAAAGAAAAAAAAATATTTTTTAGTATTTTCTTTCAGCGTTACATATATATAAATTTTAAACGAAACCAACGATTATAAAAATATCTCCATTTATTTTTCTATTTAAAGTTTATGTTCTGCACATATTTCAGATTCTTATACTTGAAAAATTTTTGATACGTAAGCATAGGAAGATAATTTTTGCTATTTATTTTAAATATGCAAAAGAATCTATTCATATATACAGGAAATCAAAAATATGTTTTTATTTTCACTGTCTCCGACAATAAAATACTTTGGTATATAGTAAATAATATATATATTTTATATATAACTTTTAAAAGTAATATATATATACATATATATATATTTTATATATAACTTTTAAAAGTAATATATATATATATATATATATATATATATATAACTTTTATTATATATATATATATATATATATATATATATATATATAATAAAAGTCTAAAAATCCAATGAAAGAATAGAGTGAATTTTCAACTGAAAAAACCCCAACATTACAAAATGCCTTACAAATAAAAGTATCAAACAGAGAATCATAATACAGATAATACAACAATAAAAGTATTAACATAGACTATAAAAATAACAGAAAAAAATGAAGGAAAGTGGGAGCATCAGAATTCTTCTATTAACACTGGACGAAACGAATTAAAAATTTAACAATAAATTCTATTACTATATATTTTTAGTATTTCTATTCAAATAACTTTCATTCATCTCTATTACACACACACACACATATATATATATATATATATATTTCATGTTCATATTATTATTGTTTATATACTTAATTTTAAAATAATTTTCTCATTTTTCAAATTAGTAATGTTCCAACATTAAGTATTTTTTTTACATGAGTGTTATTTATAAAATTATAAACAGGATTTTTCCTTTTTCATATTATTGTATAAAGCATTGTTTTCCCGAAAGTTTTAGATTCCAGATTTTGTTGGATAAGTATATTTTAAGACATCCTAAACCGATCTATGTATCCTATGCATCCTAATCCTCTTTATGTATGTATGTGTGTGTGTGAGAGAGAGAGAGGTGGGCATACAATAACTCTAGAACGAATACAATTATCGTTATACAATTTTATGTATAGGTACATTATATGAAAAACTAGAACTTGATAAAATTTTTTACTAATTCTTGCGACTAAAACTCGTAATTTATGTTTTCACGATATTTTTTTCCTATAGAGAAATAAGACATTTCTTGGAACAATTATGATAGTGTAATTACTGCGGGAAATAGTAGTTTGGATTAAGTTGTAGATATAAAAGTATTAAAATATATTAACTCAGATCTGCCAAATACATGCTATTCATTGGCATGACATACTTGTTGCCAACTTGAAAAATATAATTTTAAGAATTTTTGCAAATAATTAAAAATAAAGTGTAACGACAACTGTTAAGAAGAAACATCGTTTTGTATTTTGTGACAAAAGTAAACAGTATGATATGCATGTATGAGAAATATAAGTGTTGACTCATCATCATCATTAATGGCTCAACAACCCACAATGGGCCTTGGCCTTCCTCAGAAGATTTTTCAAGCTGTCCCCTTTGAAGCAATGTTTTGCTAAATTTTGAATATTTAACACCTCAAAGTCGTTCTTTAGACAATCGGGTCATTTCAAATTCAGTCGTCCTCTGGGTTTTTTACCTATCGGTGTGGACATAAACATTTTCTTTGTGATTCTTTTGTTATCCAGTGCTGACTCAGTCTCTAAATATATTTAGAATTGTAATACTTTTCGGATAATGATTAAAATACTAAAGTACTTGTACCGGAAAAATATTTGCGTAAGATTAAATTATTATCATTTCAACACTTAGTAGCATCTGTTCAAAAGAAAAGTTGGTGCTAAATCATTAATAGCGCATAGACTAGTATTTTTACTTTTTCATACTATAGAACATAGTATAGAGAAAGTATTGTTTTCACCAAAATTTTCGATTTCGAGATTTTAATGCTAATATATGTTTTACAACCTCCTAAACACGATGTGACTATTTTTAGAGTGATGTCTGTCTGTCTGTTGAAGACCCAGACCGTCCGACTCGTCCAAAGGACTAGGAGCAACTGTTTGGACGGCCGTCTGTCTGTCTGTGTAGTTCTTAATTTCTTCTGTGCACGACATCAGCCACAAATATCAATGGATTTTCGCGAAACTTTTTATTCGGTTTTATTAACGAAAAATCTAGAACAAGATAGGATTTTTTTTTAAATTCGAGCGAAAGCTTCGAAATGTTATACTTTCATAACAAAGCAGCATAGGACAAAATTTGACATAATTATGTATAAAAGCATTTATTTATGGATCAATGGTTACGAAACTTTATAGTTTCAAACATTGTAGTGAAAAATAATAGTGATACAATTTTTGTGTTCTCCAAGAGGGTATATTGTCAAATTTTGTATCAATCAAAAGATTCATCATACAAATGTTATCAACTTGACAAAAATACATATTTTTCAAAGTTTTTCTTGAAAATTTGTAGAAAAAAAAATTAAAAGCTATTTGAAAATGGATTCTGGTATGATAATTTCGACTTGAGCCCACACTCCTGTTAACTTTTATTTAGCTACAGCAGAAACTTGGCGTGTTCATAAATATCAAATATACAAAGTCTATAAAGCTTTCTTAATACTATTGTAATCGAAGAATTTCTCTTGCCCCGTTAAAAAAAAAATAAATAAATGAATAAAAGGAGTAGAGTAAAATCAGGCATTGCAAAGAACAAATGAGCTGAGAAGGTTTCGAAACGTGTTTATTCTGTCAAAATTTCGAATTTAAAAAAAAAGAGAAAATTGGGAAAACAATACTTTTCTATACGGGGTTCCTAGGAAAGTAAATGACAACATTTCAATAACTTTGTAAGGAAAGGTCCATGAGCGTACAAATTAGATCTATCTATAGTAAAGTGGCCATTCCCTATCGAATAAAAGTGATTGCAGCTACCCCAATGGATAATTTAAAAAGTTAAGATCGCAAACTCGGCAGCAAAGCGAGATAGATGAAAAAGTCAATTATAAAGTGGTAGAGGATTATCTAACGAGTAGGAATGGACCCTAAAACTGTTATAGAAAGCATTTATTTAACACAATAGGGCTTTTAACACAAATGAGGGTTTTATTCATGAATACTAAAACAAACAACAGTTACATGCACAGGGATTTAATGTTTATCCTGTTTAAAATGTCCTTTGTCTGCAACAATGCACATTTAAAATCGATAAAGAATATGATAGCGTACTTTGACAGGTGTTGCAGTGTTACAGCCCCTGATAATACGACTTTTTAATGTTGACTTCAATATAGCGTTCGTGATACAGATTTACCTCATTAGATTCCTCTACAACTTTGTAATTGATATTTTCTTCTATCTCGCTATGTTGCCGAGTCCGATTTCCTAACTACTTGAATTCTCCACTACGCGGAACTGCAATCGTCTTTACTGTAGATTGACCTAATGCATACATTTATGGGCATTTCCTTATGGGGGTGCTGAAGGACTTTCATAGGAATCCTATCTAGCAGAATGAGGAAGTAAATAACTCAAGTTAAGTTATTTTTAGTAGAACAGATTGAATCGTTTTCCTAATGATTATTTTATCTCGTTTCAATCATTGTACAATAAATACTATAAATTTATTAAATCAATTAATTTAACATTCAGTAAGAAAAAATAAGTTATATTATTTTATTTAAATTAATATCAAAAGATTTTACTTACCGTATGTGGATGTGTAATGACCCGTTGAAAGTTTAATGTTAAGTATTCGATATATTTCAAAACCTTTAATGCAAAATGGCAACACGAAGCTCATTATGATAATATTACTCGTAAAATTAATGCTTAACCTCAGAATGATGCCAATACGCAATGCATAGATATTACGTCTTATGTTGTGCATTTAGAATTTATATTTTAATACGGTTCGTTTACAAAAGAATAATTATTATAATTTTTTATAACAATTTTCTCTTGTTTTCTATTGCATTGCTATTTTATTGTTGCTTCCATCAAAATTATTTTTCAATCAAAATTTTATATTAAATAGAAAATAATCCGGATTCTGTTGTACAAAATAAATAATTCCTTCGAAGTCTGCAGCTACAAACAATATCAATCTTTAAAAGGAGTACACTAATAAGATGGATTTGTAAAAGGGGGCACATAAATAAGACGGATTCGTAAGAGTGTATAGTAATAAGATAGATGTATAGAATGAGGTACACCAATAAGATTGATTTATTAAAGGAGGTAAATGGGGTGTGCTAATAAAATTGGTTCGGTAAAAGATATTATATATATATATATATGTAAGATTAATGCATTAAATGGGACAAACCTGTACAGTTAATTTCTTAAAGGGGTACACTGATAAGATTAAAATATTAAATAGATTTACACCAATCAGATTGATTCATAAAAGTGTTACACCAAAAATATTGATGCGTAAAAGGGGCTGCTACACCATTTTTATTAATTCGTGTAAGACTGGTAAGATTGATTTGTAAAAGGGGGTACGTGAATGGTGAAAATTTTGGGAACACTGATTTAAAGGAGAAGCCAGTCTTTAGTTAGTAAATTTTAATTATTATTATTATTATTAATTATTATTAATTTTTATTATGTAAAATTCTGCACAAATATAATATAAAAAGCAAACTGTCATTTCGAAAATACGTTAAAGGAACCCAAAATTTGCTCGAATTGATTGTTTCCTTTTTACATTCTATTTTCTCAGTATTTTAAGATGCAAATTATTTATTTATCGTTTGTAAAATGCGTAAAGTCACATTATGTATTTATACCTCAATTATTATTTATTTCATTAGGTTGTATAGAATAAAAAATATAATATAATTAATAATCACTCTCTATGATAAATTATAATATAATCATTAATCACATTACTAATAGCTAATGATAATTAATAATCACTCTCTATGATAAATAATAATGTAAATTTACATAATTTATATTTACAAAATAATTAATAGTTTATCTAATTATAGATTACTACAAAATTAACTGTTATTTATCAAAATCATTTATTATGTATACAATATTATCAATAATTTAAAATTATTTGTTATTCTTCGTTGTTTGTATAAGTTCTTGCTACGGAAAATTATGAAAAAGAGTAAAATAATCGTAACCAACTTCGTTTTCTGTGTGCATATAAGCAACAACTTGTCTTTAGCGTGTTTGACTGTAAAAGTTGTTTCACGGCAGCTTCACATTTCGCACGCCGCAGCAAACATTCATTCTGTTCCGCAGTAACGTCTGCTATGGGTGAAGGAAATATTGGATTTTTGTTGCCAACAATTAAAGTATCGAATTCCAAAGCATGTGCGCGTTCCGCAAGCATCTTAGATTAGGAGTCGACTATTATTTGAATGATGTCTGCATTTCGCGTTTAGGAACTAGGAAGGTTATATGTATTAAAATAAGTCGATCAAAAATTAGGAACACTGAAGTAAATTAAGTGGGATATCCATTTAAATGGCGCATCCAAACATAGAAAAAAATATCAGATTTTTACTTTCCCTACAATATGTATAGGGAAAGTATTGGAATCATGTCGAACATTGCAACTCGAGTTTTCGACGGATCTACACTTTTTGGGACCTCTGGAACACGAAAAACATTTTTTAGCGTGATGTGTGTGTATCTGTCTGTGCAATGTATGTATCCACTCTAACTCAAAAGGTAATGGACCAAATATCATAAAATTCTATGGGTAAGCCACCCATTATGGGTTACCATTTTATGGGTATGTTGGTTACCCTGGTGTTGATTACATTTTGATATGATTCGGGATAAAATTACTTGCCTTTCTTTTTTTTTTCGAAATGGCCGGCAAAAATCATATGTATCCACTCTAACTGAAAAAAACTAATTGACCAAATTTCACAAAATTTGGTAGATGTGTGTTGCCCCGATGTTAATTTCACAAAATTTGGTACTTGTGGGTTAACCCGATGCTGATTGGATTTTGATACAATTCGAGAAAAAAGAACTTTCTTTTTTTTTTTGCTTAATGGCCACAAAAATCGTCAAAATCTAAAATAAAAGACTACGTATGCTCAAATGTATCAATTAAATTCTTGTTTTATACGTAATTTTTGACTATGAAAAGAATAAAACCAATTCCATTACTCTAAGGACTAGCCGTTCTCGAGATATTTAAGTGTTTTCGCATTTTTGCTACGCCATTTTTGAAATTACATCCCGTTACCAAATGAAAACGAGAATTAAATTAAAAGTGCAAATTAAGTGTTATTTTAAATAATTATGCTTGTTATTTTGTGCAATTAAATTAATGAAATATTAAAGAAATAAAGAGAAAATAAATTTAAGTATCTAGGAAAAGTCATGTGCTGCCAACATTGCTTCGAAAATTTTAGGAAATATTCAAATTATCCCATAAAATATATAAAAAAAATTTCAGCAAAATAGGTTCGGTAGTTTTTTGAATAAAATAAAAATAATAATTACACCCATATATAATGAAGAGATCACGTGACCCATTTCAAAATAAAATATGGCATCTATCTTTTTTCCCAGTGTAAATATCGTGATTTTTAAAGTTCTTTTAAATTTATATTTAGTGTTGTATTCGTCCTAAAATTTCTTTATTTTTGCGTATTTTCTGTGCATCTATATTCTGCGCCAACGCAATTACAATATTTCTGAGTTTAAATGATCATCAAACTTTGATTATTTCCACAACGTAGCCTAATTTTAATGGATACGGAATGTAAACAAGTGATTGTAAGATGAGTTGCATAAGAATTGCTGAATTTTTTTTACGCAAAATTATAACTCTGGAGTTTGGAATAAAAGTGTATGACTGAAATATACATCTTGCTTTTATATATCCCTACTTTTACATAGAGAGCCAGATGATTTATATTTCTTTGACGTCATTTCAATAAAGTTCATTTTTTTTCGATGAAGTTTTAATTTTTCAAATATAATAAGTCATTGCAGTACTGTGATAATTTAAAATATATCAGCGCTGAATGTATCGCATTTGAGAGATGCTTAAATAAAATTTCATTTCCGTTGGAAAGTGTTTCATAATTAGTGCTTTACGCATGATTGATCGTTCTTGTTTGGTAGTAACTTGAGAACTAAGAGCACCTAGAAAGTCTAAATTTGGTATGTCGTGGTCTTTCATGCATTTAAGTTACATGCATTTTAATAAATACATTTTTCATATATTTAGGTTACATTCAAACAATAAAAGTTTTTGACAAGATTAGAGCTTAAATTATTGGATTTTTTAGATTTCTGTAGCTTTATTTCCTATGGAAAAGAATGAAAATTTCAAGAATAATAATGTTAATATGTAGAATATATATGAAAAGTTACTAATTTAAACTACGCTATGTATATTAAAAGCATTCTAATAGTTTATAATAACACAAAAAAGTTCAATTTATAGGCTTCACTGAGATGTTCCTATATTTCGTATGGCAAAATGTTGATGTGTGTTTTATGTGACGATGGTACAATGTACGTAGGAAAATGTTTTGATATTTTTCGGTTATTTGAAATATTTTTATTTTTATTTATTTTTTTATTTTTTAATTATACATTTACGATAGATGAATAGAATGCAATTCACTTCGTTCGAAACGCACCCCAAATTACGAAGTTATCGACGATGAAACGTTTGAATGTAACGTTTACAGCCACTCCGCCGGAAGATCGTACGGTCGGTGCAAGCGATAAGCGTAAACTACTGTATAGCGCAGATGTCGATGCACAGATGTAGCAGGTTCAAAATGTTTATTATTTACATTTTTCTACCAAATTTTTTACAATACAGCTTAAAGGTAACTAACCGTTCAAACCATCCTTTGATAAAGGTCTGTATCCTCTCAAGAAAAGTTAAAAATTTGATGTGGACTTTCTCTACAAACTTAAATTTTTTTTCTGTTTATTTCTTTAATAATTTATTAAATTGAGTTTTATTGCACAAAATAACACTCATACTTAATTGACATTACACTGAATTTGCGCTTTTAATTCAATTTTCGTTTTCATTGGTAATAAGACGTTCATTTGGTCATAAGACGTACTTGCAAAGGTGGCGTATCAAAAATGCCAGAAAACTAAAAATCTCGAGAACGGCTAATCCTGGAGTAAATTGGTCTTATCCTTTTCATCGTCAAAAAATACTTACGTAAAACAAGCAATAAATTCATACATTTGAGCATATGAATTTTTTTATTTTAGATGTTGATGATTTTTGCAGGCCATTTAGCAAAAGAGCAGTTTTTTTTTTAATCCCGAATCGTACCAAAATCTAATCAGCACCAGAATAAGCCACAAGTAACTGATCAATAAAATTTTATGAAATTTGGTCAATAAGTTGAGTTACAATGGATATATACATTGCAGAAGCAGACACGTATAAAAAGACGTCACGCTAATTTTTACTTTCCCTGCAATGCATGCTAATGCATAGGGACAGTACTGGAATCATACCGAAAATCTCAACTCGAGTTTTCGACGGATCTACACGTTTCGGGACCTCTAGAACACGAAAAATCTGTTTCTAGCCTGACGTCTGTGTGTCTGTGTCTGACTGGCAATGTATTTTATCCACCTTAACTCGAAAGCTAATGGACCAACTTTCATAAAATTTTATAGGTAAGACATTTGTGTGTGACCCTGGTGCTGATTAGATTTTGGTACGATTCGGGATAAAGTAACTCTCCTTTTTTTGCGAAATGGCCCGCAAAAATCTCATGTATCCATTCTAGCTAAAATACTAATGGACAACATTTCATAAAATTTGGTAGATAAGTCACCTGTGAGATACCCTAGTGCTGATTAGATTTTGGTACGATTTGAAATCAAAGAACATGCTTTTTTATGGAAAGCCCCGCAAAATTTGATAAAATCAAAAATAAAAGACTACGTGTGCTTAAATGTATCAGTTAAATTATTGATTATTACGCACTTTTGACGAGGAAAAGAATAAGACCAACCCCATTACTCTAGGACTGACCGTTTTCGAGATATTGTAGATTTTTCGTATTTTTGTTACGCCAAATTTGAAAAAATGTAAACTTGCCAAATATAAACAAAAATTGAGTTAAAAGTGCATATTCAGTGTTATTTTGTGCAAATAAACTCAATTTACTGAATTATTAAAGAAATAAAGAGAAAATTATTTCAGTTTATAGGGAAAGTTATGTGCCAGCCACATCAGAGTTTTCTTTTTGATGAGGTCTCAAAACGTGTAGATTAATCAACAAGAAAGATCAATCCTGCATAAAGCATTGATTATCAAACACTTTCCAACTGAAATGCAATTTTATTTAAAATATCTAAAATGCGATACATTCAGCGCTGGTATATTACTTTCCTTACATACGTAATGTATAAGGAAAGTAAGTGACAGGACCGAAAATTCGAATTCGAGTTTTCGACGGGAGAGCACGTTTCAATCATCCCTGATCACGAATCGAACATTTTTGAGGTGATGTCTGAGTGTGTCAGCCTGTGGAAACGATATCTCACGAACGAATGGAGCGATTCGAATGAAATTTGGTACAGAAATCACAATCCGTGAATACTGGAAGCCTATTGTTTTAAAACACAATCGAATGTTCAAAACCCCCTAAATTTTCGAGTGAAATTTAAAAAAATCATCAAAAAATCAAAACCCTTAATAAAGTTACGCAAATAGTCTTATGTAATTTTTCCTTAGAAAACGATTGACATAAACTTTAGAACGCTAGCATGCACCGTTCTCGAGATATTGCACATTTTTCAAATAAATTTATGAAAAAATCCCATAAATTAAAAAAAAAATATTAACTGTTGAGAAACATGTTCATTTTTCATATGTAATCTAACTTTCATATGTAATCTAACGTGTATCTAACTTGTTCCATTCACGAGAAAAGATACTTTGAGTAATATTTTTGTATTTGAACGCCAATAGTCATTTTTCTTGCTGTACGAATAACTTATTTCTCCATCTATAACGCTTGGCGAGATTTTGGCAGTGAATTTAGAACAATGTCGCCAACTTGGCGACATTTTTAAATGTTGCCAAACTAACGAAAATCTCGCCAAATGATAAAAATGACGCTACATTAACGAAAATGACGACTAATTGAAGAAAATTCAATATCTTAGAAAGAATATAAGTAGGCTACTATAAGAACATTTTTTTTAACTGTAAAAGTAGTAAATTCATTCAATTTACTCCGTTCCCGCTTCCCAAGATGTTTCGCATCAGTAAAATTTATAGGAATTTTTTGAAATATTTTAAAAGAACAACTTGAGCACTGATCCGAAAATGATATATTATTTTCCCTGCAATACATGGTAATGTATAGGGAAAGTATTGGAATCATGCCGAAAATCGCAATTCGAGTTTTCGACGGATCTACACGTTTCGAGACCTCTAGAATACTAAAAACTATTTTTAGCGTGACGTCTGTGTGTGTGTCTGTCTGTGTGTCTGTCTGTGTGCTGTCTGTGCAATGTATGTATCCACTCTTAACTAAAAAATCTGATGTGGGCAACACATGACTTTCCTTATATAATGTAATGAATTTTCCACTTTTACAGTAAAATAAATAGGTTTTTCTTATAGTAGATACTAATACTCTTTCCAAAATGTTGAATTTTCGACAATTAGTCGTCATTTCATTGATTTAGCGTCATTTTTATCCATTTGGCGAGATTTTCGTTAATTTGGCAACATTTCAAAAAGTCGCCAAGTTGGCGACATTCCGCCAAATTCGTCGCCAAAATCTCGCCAAGTATAATGGACAAAGAAATAAGTTATTCTTACAGCAGATAAATGACTATTGGCGCTCAAATACAAAAGTATTACAAAAAGTAACTTTTTTCATGAATGGAACGAGCTAGATCCACGAGAATGATGTCATCCAATTTATTGCATGGTATTACTGAAAAGTGAACATGTCTCTCAAAAGGAAATATTTTTTTTTATTTTATATGACTTTCTGATAATTTTTTTTGAAAAATGTGCAATATCTCGAGAATGGTTCATGTTAGCGTTCTAAAACTTATGTCAATCGTTTTCTAATGAAAAATTACATAAGAAATGTCTATTTGCGTAACTTTATTAGTGGTTTTGATTTTTTGACTATTTTTTCAAAATTTCATTCGAAAATTTAGGGGTGTTCTTAACATTCGATTGCGTATAAAAACAATAGGCTTCCAGTGTTTACAGATTGTGATTTTTGTACCAAATTTGGTTTGAATCGGTCCATTCGGTCGTCAGTTATCGTCTCCACAGACTCACTGACACACACACACACACACACACATACTTTCACACACACACACACACACACACACACACACACACACACACACACACACACACATACACACACACAGACATCACTTCAAAAATGTTTGATTCGTGATCAGGGATGCTTGAAACGTGCTCTCCCGTCGAAAACTCGATTTCGAATTTTCGACCCCGTCACAATACTTTCCTTATACATTATGTATATAAGGAAAGCAAAAACTAAAGGACCGAATTTCATAAAATTTGGTATGTAAGTCACTTCGGTGAGACCTTGGTTCTGATTAGTTTTTGGTAGGATTCGTGAAAACAGAACCCGCCATTGTTTGCAAAATGACCCATAAAAATTTCATGTATCCACTCTAGCTAAAATACCGACTAAATTTTACCAAATTTGGTAGATAAGTTACTTGTAGGATGCTCTGGTTTTCGTATGATGCTCTGGTTTTCGACGGATCTACACGTTTCCAGACCTCTAGAATATGAAGAAACTATTTTTACTGTGATCTCTGTGTGTGTATCTGTCTGTGTGTATGTGTGTCTGTCTGTGTGTCTGTCTGTCTGTCTGTCTGTCTGTGCAGATTTTGTATCCACTCAAACTAAAAAACTATTGGACCGAATTTCACAAAATTCGGTAGATACGTCGCTTGTGGGTCACCCTGGTTCTGATTAGATTCTGGTACGATTCGGAAAAAAATAACCTGCCTTTTTTCGCGAAAAGGCCCTCAAAAATTGTCAAAATCTAAAATAATCTCAAATATATCCATAAGTGCTTGTTTTATACGTAATTTTTAACGAAGAAAAGAATAAGAGCAACTCCATTACACTAGGACTAGCCGTTCTCGAGATATTTTAGTTTTTTCGTATTTTCCCTACGCCACCTATGAAAATAAGTCCAGTTACCGAATGAGAACGAAAATTGAATTAAAAGTTAATAAATTTAATTAAAATAAAGGGAACCTGGATATATGTCTGCAGGGGAAGTCATGTGCCGCTCACATCAGAATTTTTTAATTTTGAGGAGATGGTAACATTTTAAAATGCATTATGTTGCTTAATGAAAAAAAATCTGATGTGGGCAACACATGACTTTCCTTATATAATGTAATGAAGTTACTACATTTACAGTAAAAAAATAGGTTTATCTTATAGTAGATACTAATATTCTTTCCAAGACATTGAATTTTCGACAAATAGTCGTCATTTTCATTGATTTAGCGTCATTTTTATCGATTTCGCGAGATTTTCGTTAATTTGGCAACATTTCAAAAAGTCACCAAGTTGGAGACATTCCGCCAAATTCGTCGCCAAAATCTCACCAAGCGTTATGCACTAAGAAATAAGTTATTCTTACAGCAGATAAATGACTATTGGCGTTCAAATACAAAAGTGTTACTCAGAGTATCTTTTTTCATGAATGGAATGAGCTAGATCCACGAGAATGATGTCACCCAATTTATCGCATGGTATTACATATGAAAAGTGAACATGTTTATCAATAGGAAATTTTTTTATTTTTATTTTATATGACTTTTTGATATTTTTTTTTTTAAATGTCCAATATCTCGAGAACAGTTCGTGTTAGCGTTCTAAAATTTATGTTAATCGTTTTCTAATGAAAAACTACATAAGAAATGTCTATTTGCGTAACTTTATTAGTGGTTTTGATTTTTTGACGATTTTTTCAAAATTTCATTCGAAAATTTAGGGGGGTTCTGAACATTCGATTGCGTATAAAAACAATAGGCTTCCAGTGTTTACGGATTGTGATTTTTGTACCAAATTTGGTTCAAATCGGTCCATTCGTTCGTCAGTTATCGTCTCCACAGACCCACTGACACACACACACACACACACACACACACAGAGAGACATCACTTCAAAAATGTTTGATTCGTGATCAGGGATGCTTGAAACGTGCTCTCCCGTCGAAAACTCGAATTCGAATTTTCGACCCCGTCACAATACTTTCCTTATACATTATGTATATAAGGAAAGTAACAAGAAGTATTAAAATTGTACACTGGATATAACATCAAGTAAGTATCCATGTTAATTTGAGCAATTAAACTCAATGGATAATGAATTTAGGATCGCAGGGAAAGTCATGTACTGCTTACATCAGATTTTTTTTTTCTTTCTGATTATGATTGTAATACAAATTATGATTGCAATACTAAAATCACGATGGCATATGAATACATAAGTAGAGCGGATACTAACATTCAAGGTATTTTTACTTTCCTTATATACATAATGTATAAGGAAAGTATTGTGACGGGGTCGAAAATTCTAATTCAAGTTTTCGACGGGAGAGCACGTTTCAAGCATCCCTGATCACGAATCAAACGTTTTTGAGGTCTGTGTGTGTGTGTGTGTGAAAGTATGTACGTGTGTGTGTGAAAGTATGTGTGTGTGTGTGAAAGTATGTGTGTGTGTGTGAAAGTATGTGCGTGTGTGTGTCAGTGAGTCTGTGGAGACGATATCTCACGAACGAATGGAGCGATTCGAATGGAATTTGGTACAAAAATCACAATCCGTGAATACTGGAAGCCTATTGTTTTTAAACGTAATCGAATGTTCAGAACCCCGCTAAATTTTGGAGTGAAATTTTGAAAAAATCATCAAAAAATCAAAACCTTTAATAAAGTTACGCAAATAGACATTTCTTATGAAATTTTTCCTTAGAAAACGATTGACATAAACTTTAGAACATTAGCATGAACCGTTCTTGAGGTATTGCACATTTTTCAAATAAATTTATCAAAAAATCCCATATATTAAAAAATATATTAACTGTTGAGAAGCATATTCACTTTTCATATAAAATATCATGCGATAAATTGGGTGACATCATTCTCGTGGATCTAGCGCGTGCCATTCATGAGAAAAGATACTTTGAGTAATACTTTTGTATTTGAACGCCAATAGTCATTCATCTGCTATAATAATAACTTTCCGTCCATAAAGTTTGGCCAGATTTTGGCGACGAAATTGGCGGAATGTCGCTAACTTGGCGACTCTCTGAATTGTTGCCAAATTTTACGAATATCTCGCCAAATGTATAAAAATGACGTTAAATCAATGAAAATGACGACTCATTGATGAAAATTCAATATCTTGGAAAGAATATAAGTATCTACTATAAGAAAAACCTTTTTTTTACTGTAAAAGTAGTAAATTCATTGCATTATATAAGGAAAGTCATGTGTTGCCACATCAGATTTTTAGTTTTGGCAAAAGTATGAATGGAAACGTGAAAATTTAAGAGACACATCAAGTCACCCAAGAATGCAAAAAATACCCAGTTGCTATAAATTTTATTCGAAAAGGAAGAATATGGAAGAATCTGAGGGTTGAAATTAAACAAATTTTGAAAATTTCAAATAAGGTATCAGTTGAAAGGTATCAATGGCTAAGAGAAAAATTTAAATATTATGGTTACAGGGCCTGGCTGTAGGGGTGCTCCTAAAGTTTTGGATTAAATTGCATGTAACAGTAGTCATAGACCAGTTTCACACTTATTATGTACTCGTCAGCATATGGTTGCCAATATTAGCAAAAAAACTTGCCATATGCCATAATTTGGTGAACAGTTATACGGCACAATTTGTCAAACTGGTTATATAACACAATTTGCTAGACTTGCTATATGCGATAATTTGTCAGATTTGCTATGTACCACAATTTGTCAAATTTGCTATACGACAGAATTTATCAAATTTGCTATACGACACAATTTGTTAAACTTATTATATATAAGACATTTTTTGACTTGCTATATGTCACAATTTTTTTAGACTTGCTATATGCCACAATTTTTTTAGACTTGCTACATGCCACAATTTTTTTAGACTTGCTATATCGCCATACTTGCTATGTGACACAATGTGTCAGATTTGCTATATATGAGAAATTTTGAGACATGCTATATGCCACAATTTTTCAGATTGACTATATACCACAAATTTTCAGACTTGTTATGTGCCACTATTTATTAGACCTGCTATGTGCCACTATTTATCAGATTTGTCATGTGCTCCAGTTTATCAGACTTATTGTATGCCACTATTTTTTTATTAGACCTGCTATGTGAGATTATTTATCAGATTTGCTGTGTACCATATTTTGTCAGACTTGTTAGATTTTGTTAGACTTGCTATATTCCAGAATTTTTCAGATTTGCTGTATACGAGAAATTGTTAGACCAGTTATATGTCACAATTCTATATAGTGATTCGCAAAATTGTGGTATATAGCAAGTTTCTTACTGCAATTGCAAATATTGGCTATTCCAAAACGAGGAACGGATCCAAAGAAGATATTATCGGCAATGTAAGTGTATTTTAAGGAATATTATAATTTCGCATTCTTTAAATGGATTAAGTACATTAACTACTTACTATCTAATGAGCAACACGGACCCAAATAATTGAATACAGTTAATGATTCAGCAATCAGATGTAATATCTTACACTATCACAATTAAAGTTTCACTTATAAAAAAGAAAATACACTTTCACCAATTTTAAATATTGGCAAATCTTTTTAAATTCCTTCCCAAATTACTTGTAAAATAACAAACCACATCAAGATTCCATCTGAAGATTGGAGCTGCGATTTCGATTTACTTAAGTGGGTGTCATTTATATCGTACCCACCAGATTTGTTTGTTATTCCAGTAATTTGGTCGTAAAAAGCGGTGCCAGTCCCTGTTTTAAAGTAACAGCGTAAGTGGTTTGCTCGTTAATGAAAAAGGGGTGTCGTATTTAATGAGGTGTCCGTTACCAGAGTGTTGCCAGTTTTATTTTTACAATTTAGAGTAATAGTTGGGTTTCGAATTGAAGGATTTAACGAGATTAAACAAATGTCGCTATAAAAACCTGATGCTTCCAACACGTGATTTTCTCTACAGATTAACAAATTTGGATATTGTAGGAAACAAAAACACAAATTAGAGCTTTATTTTAAGTCAATTTCGCTGAATATTTATATACTTTTTGTTTTATTAAATTAAATAATGTAATGTGGGTAGTAGGGCTAGCAATACAAATGTAGGCCCCTTATGAATATTCATCATAGGCCACTTTGAATATTTATCATAGGCCCCTTTGAATATTTATCATTGGCCCCTTTTCTATGTTTCATTTTGCTCTCATTGTGAATCTTTCATGTCTTTCCCCTCAAGGAAAATAATTGTGGAGCAAATCTCTGTCCCCCGCTCGAGTGGTGTCCTTTCCTTCCTATGGGCAGCACATGACTTTCACTGCAATCCCTTTTATTTTCCATACAATACATGGTAAAGGAAAGTATTGTAATAGGATCGAAAATTGGAACTCGAGTTTTCGACAGATATACACGTTTCCGGTTGAACAGGAATCTACTATTTTTCATCGTGACGTCTGTCTGTGTGCGTGCGTGTCTGTGTAATATATGTATCTATTTTAGCTTATAAATTATTCGACAAAATTTGGTACGTAGGTTACTTGCGCGTTACTTTGATGCTGGTTAGATTTTGGTACGATTCAGAAAAATAGACCGGTCATTTCCTTCCAAATGGTCAAAAATTGTCAAAAATCAGGAATAAAAGACTAAATATGCTGAGATGTACGCGTATTAATTAAATACTTCTTTTCTATAATTTTTTTGTTAAGGGTGATGATGAAGAGGAATCGTTAAAAAGTTCAAAACCACTTTTTAAAATGATTGAGCTCCTTCACTCCAGTCTCCTTCACTCCAGTTCGTTTTTCCCGGCCTTCCATTTTGCTGCTCCAAGTCTTCGGACGAGTCGGTTGGTCTGGGCTTTCGACTCCAGTCCGAATCTCGGTTTAGGTCTACATCGATCCGACTTAACTTCCAGATTAACGAAAAAATCGAAAGTTTAAAAAATTCGAATTAGAGGTGACGTTACAAAGGGATTTTCAGGAAACGTACACCACTTTGCCGCTTAAAAATGTCCGGCATTCCATTTTTAGTTTCTTTGCAATACATGGTAATGTATAGGGAAAGTATTGGAATTATGTCGAAAAGCAACTTGAGTTTTCGACGGATCTACAGGTTTTAAGACCTCAAGAACACGAAAAAATTATTTCTAGCGTGACGTCTGTGTGTGTATGTGTCTCTTTCTCTCTCTCGGTGTGTGCGTGTGTGTATATCTGTGTGTATGTGTGTCTGTTTGTGCAATGTATGTAGCCACTCTAACTGAAAACTGACTAAATTTCATAAAATTTGGTAGGTAAGTTAGTCACTTGTGAGTGACCCTACTGCTGATTAGTTTTTGCCACCATTCGGAATAAATGATCCTACCTTTTTTATGTGAAATGGCATGAAAAAAATCATCGTGTGTATCCACTCTAGCTAAAACATCTGATGTGGGCAGCACACGACTTTCCCTGCAGACTGAAATTCATTTTCTCTTTATTTCATTAACAATACTTAAAATTGAGTTTAATTGCACTAAATATCACGCATAATTAATTGAAATTACACTGAATTTACATTTTTAATTCAGCTTTCGTTTTCATTTTGTAACTGGAGAAAATGCGAAAAAACTAAAATATCTCGAGAACGGCTCGTCCTAAAGTAATGGGGTTGATCTTATTATTTTCCTTGTCAAAAGTTACATGTAAAATATGCATTTAATTGATATATTTGAGCATATGTAGTCTTTTATTTTTAGATTTAACAATCTTTGCTGGTCATTTTGCAAAATAAAAAAGTAAGTTCTTTTTTTTTCAAATTATACCAAAATCCAATTAGCACCAGGTTAACCTACAAGTGATTTATCTACCAATTTTTGCGAAATTTGGTCTATTAGTTTTTCAGGTAGAGTGGATACAGCCAATTTTTGCGGACCATTTCGTAAAAAAAGGCAGGTTCTCTTATCCCAAATTGTACCAAAATCTAATCAGCACCAGGGGTCATCTATAAGTAACTTACCTACCAAATTCTATGAAATTCGGTCAGTTAGTCTTTCAGTTAGAGTGAATACAAATCTGCACAGACAGAGACCCACACAGGCGCACACACAGATGTCACGCTTAAAATAGTTTTTTCGTGTTCTAGATGTTCCAAAACGTGTAGATCCGTCAAAAAGTCGAGCTGCGATTTTCGGCACGATTCTAATACGTTCCTTATACATTGCCATGTATTGCGGGGAAAGTAAAAACTAATTTTCCGAATTTCACAAAATTGGGTAAATAAGTCACTTGTAGGTTACCTTGGTAGTGATTAGAATTTGGTACGATTTGGGAAAACAGAACCTGTTTTATTTATTTTTTTTTTTTTTGTAAAATGGCCATTATAAATTAATAAAATCTAAAATATAAGACTACGTATGCTTAAATGTATTAATTGAATTCTTGTTTTATACGTAATTTTGGACGATAAAAGGAATAAGATCAACCTCATTACTCTAGCATTAGCCGTTCTCGAGATATTTAAGTTTTTTAGCGTTTTTGCAACGCTGCCTTTGAAAATACTTTCAGTTACCAAATGAAAACGAAAATTGAATTAAAAGTGCAAATTGAGTGTTATTTCAAATAAGTATGCGTGGTATTTTGTGCAATAAAACTCAGTTTTATGAATTATTAAAGAAATAAGGGAAAAAATGAATTTAAGTCTGTAGAAAAAGTCATGTGATGCCCACATCAGCTTTTTATGCTTAAATTTGGAGCGGTGTTTGATATTCAGAACATTTATGAAGTGTGTAAGTGTCACATTTAGTACTTACTAGCCATCGAGAACGCACAAAGCGTGGATAAAATGTCTAGTTGCATGCAAAGATATTTTTTGCAAATAAAAGAGAAATAATTAGAACAATAGAACACAAAACTGAGATTTCGCCAAAAGAACGCGCTTGTGTATCAAATTATAAACCAATTTACTATAATATTTGTTTAAAAAAAAAAATCCTATCTTTAATATTCTAGAGTAAAAAGAAAATCTTTAAACTATTCAATTCTAATGCACTTCTTATTTAGATGGCATAGGCTTGGCTGTTAAAAAACGGTGTTATTCTGTGGGCATTGTTATCTTATTTTCTCAGTTCTTTCATATGCAAATGGGCTAAACGCCATTGTAATCGATTGTTAGAGCGCACTTTGAGTAGCCTTGTTTTGCGAGACTATTGGCTGTAGGAAGGCAATAAAACGTTCTTTATCTGTTGAAGTAGTTTGTTTTAAAATATAAATGCAGCAGAGAATCTTTGTGTTATTTCCAAGTCCTTTTATTATTGAACAGCCATGATTCGGTTAATTTGCGATGAAAAATGCAAATGCAGATCAAATTCAATATATGATATAGATGTGAGTTTTCCCAAGTTAATAAGTCCGACTGTATTGCAATGGGGATTAGGGGGTGTTATTGCCAAATTAATACGGTAGTGGCAAATCTAATTTCAATTTTTGGTCTAATTCTAATACATTTACAATGCATTAATGCGTATGGTTAGGAAAGTAGAAACCTGGTGCAGGCAGCACATGATTTTCTCTGCAGACTCAAGTTCATTTTTTTCCTTCATCATCTGCTAAATTGAATTTAATTGCACAAACTGACATGGAAACTTATTTGAAATTATATCCATTTTGTAGTTTTACCATATTTTTTTACTTTCCTTATATACATAATGTATAAGGCAAGTATTGTGACTAGGTCGAAAATTCGAATTCGAGTTTTCCACGGGAGAGCACGTTTCAAGCATCCTTGATCACGAATCGAATATTTTTGAGGTGATATCTGTGTGTGTGTATTTGTGTCAGTGAGTCTGTGGAGACTATATCTCACGAACGAATGGAGCGATTCGAATAAAATTTGGTACAAAAATCACAATCCACGAATACTGGAAGCCTATTGTTTTTAAACACAATCGAATGTTCCGAACCTCCTAAATTTTCGAGTGACATTTTGAAAAAATCATCAAAAAATCAAAACCTTTAATAAAGTTACCCAAATAGACATTTCTTATGTAATTTTTCTTTAGAAAACGATTGACATAAACTGTAGGACGCTAGCATTAACTCCATTACTTTAGGACTAACCGTTCTCAATATATATATATATATATATATATATATATATATATATAAATTAGTAAATCCAATGTTAGAATGTATGTAGTAACTCATAATACACTATTCCAAAATTTTCTACAAAATACAAAGAAATAAAAGAAATTAAGACATAAAGAGGAAATAATAAAGCGTAATGCAGGTCATAAAGGCAAAGACAATCAGCAAATTTCAAAAATGAGGAATGAAAATAGGAAAACAAAAAAATCAAGCAAAAAAGCTTGCACATGGAAGAGCTTTAGGCTTAAGATACGTTCATTTCGAAAAAATTCTCTTCAAGTCCATATATCCCTTCGAAATGAACACAAAAATGCTTGTTTCTGAAACACAAGATAGATTTTATCTATAAACTTGTGTTATATGGACGACAAGCATATAGATTGGAACAATAAAGGAAACATAAATACCTTAAAATACACTTCATTAGTGCAACCATATATATATATATATATATATATATATATATATATATATATATATATATATATATATATATATATATATATATATATATATATATATATATATATATATATATATATATATATATATATATATATATATTGCATTTTTGTTACGCCGATTTTGAAAATACATCCAGTTCTCAAATCTATTTTTAGTTTGACATCTGTGTGTATCTGTCTGTGTGGATGTTTGTTCAATATACATATCCACTCTGACTGGAAAACAAATTTACTAGATTTCGCAGAATTTTGGTAGATCACTTGTGGGTTACTCTAGTGCTGATTAGATTTTGGTACGATTCGGAAAATGAGAACTTGCCTTTTTTGCGAGATGGACTGCCAAATTGTATGCATCCACTCTAGCTGAAAAAGAATTTGCCATATTTCACAAAATTTGACACATAAGTCATTTTGGGCGCGGTAGCCCATTGGTTAGCGCGCTGGAGTTGCATTCGGTAGGCCCGGGTTCGATTCCAGCCACTGCCAAAACTGCCGCCGTGTTCATGCAGAGTACGATCACGTTAAACATGTGGGTCCGAAAGTCCTTCCGAGAGGTTGGTGGTAGGGGAAGGATGGTACGGTCCCTGTGGATGCCTCCCCCACTGGGTTCCGGTCTAAATTAGGTGGCACTTCCCGACCGTCCAAACAGTTACCTTACACCTTTCTGGTAGGTCGGACGGTCTGGGTTTCAACAACAACATAAGTCATTTTGGGAGGCGGGCGTGTCATCTTGATGCTGACTAGATTTTAGTACGATTCAGAAAAAAGAAATCTGTATTTTTGTTTTTTTGCGAAATAACCGGTAAAAATCGTTAAAATCTAAAATAAGAGACTTTCGTATGCTCAAATGTATTAAATAACTGTTTGTTTCCTACTTAATACCAGAAAACAAGCTCTGTTGTTGTTGTTACTAATCTTAACTGGTCTAGCCATTAGGCTAGACCAGGTCCATGAGACCCAAAACACTCAAAAAGTCCAAGACAAGGAGGGGGCTCAGTGTCAAATCCTCCTTGACAACCCCCAGGCAGGTGTTACATTTCCCACAAATGGAGAAGATCTTTTCAGATTCATAGAAAAAGAGAAAGGGACAGCTTCTGTTCGCCAAAAGACGTGGAGCACACAAAGGTAGAAGACTGACTACGCTTCGATTTCGCCTACTAGCTTTAGCTGGGCATAATGGAATGACCTTCACGCCTAAGGTGGCCTACCTGGAGTAAAACTCCTGACGTACTTCGC
The DNA here is from genome assembly GCA_951213105.1 of Amaurobius ferox. NCBI lineage: Eukaryota > Metazoa > Arthropoda > Arachnida > Araneae > Amaurobiidae > Amaurobius > Amaurobius ferox. The sequence continues at coordinate 27,191,416 of OX578150.1, read as the reverse complement.
TCATTCCGCCCAGTGACGCCCCCCCCCCCCCCCTAGCTACGGTCACACAAGCTCTTATTTGACGATGAAAAAAATGGCATCAACTCTATCACTGTAGGACTAGCCATTCTCGAGATAAAAGGCAGAGAAAGAAAAAGATTCTCCAGATAAAAAAGAAAGCCAGAGAAAATAAATTTGAGTTTGTAGGGAAAGTCTTGTGCTGCACACATCAGATTTTTTTTTCCGATTGAGAGTGGTCACTTTTAGTTATTGAGGTGCTTAAAGACTGTATTATGTATTGTAGGGAAAGTAAAAACGCAGATGAAAGAAT